>JBBPCY010000035.1:14512701-14542248 GCA_037974405.1 Brachyalestes nurse
ACATTTGTTCACATTTCTTTCATTTAATCTCCTCAGTGTGACACAGATCAGACAGTCTGACAGGAAATAGGAGTTTTTGCAGGTGATTCAAGGCACAGTATGAAGAATTCAGGGGCAGCTCTAGCTTTGCACAGTGCTGTACCTTCAGAGAACGTCACCACCACTGGGGAACCACCTGAGAACCGCCGAGATTTGGTGATGAGCTGGCAGGGGAACATTCCGTCACACCAGCAGTTGGTGTGTGGTTGTGGGGAGGTAGCAGCAGCACCGGTGTGGGTGGAAAAGGTGAAGAAAGTACAGTCTGGAAGATGTATGTCATGCAGGGCAGCCGCACTATCCCACCCACACACTATTGTTTGGCTGTGAAAGCTGTTGCTCCATATCGGAGAGTGGCTTTGCCTTAGGCACTCTTTCACACACACACACACACACACACACACACACACACACACTGGATGCCATCTGACAGTGCCTAGAACAGCATTTCAGTTGGGCCTTAGTCACAATATTAGTCAAATGCTCGTCTACAGCATTAGGCTTTTTCTTAACCAGCACGCACCACACACACAATCAAAACGAACCGCATGTAAAGCAGGAGGCGAGTCCAGCTGCTGCTGAACTAAAGCCTGTGGAACAAAAGCCTGGAACCCTAAACGCCACAAAGCCACCGGCCTCATTAGGGCCTTTTTCTGGCTCTGCGTTCTCCATTAAAGTGTGATTACTGTGGAGGCCTGCGACAGGGAACGTTCTGGCACGCTCCTAAAGCGGCGCCTGTTTATCTCTGTGCCAGGGCAGATGTACGGAGGTGCTTTGAGAAGATCGGAGAGGCTTGAAAGGGCTCCTTTGTGCGCCAAGAGTGGGTTGTTCACTCCTCCAGCAGAAGATCTCCACTCAGGAGAAAAATAGCCACCGAGAGCTTTCAAAGAGCCCAACTTGAAAACCATAAAGGCTCAACGGCGGGCGATAATGAGGCAAATCCTCGCCTCTGTGAGTGTGAGAGAGTGTGAATGCTGGCGCGCAGGCCGAGGCATGCACCGACTCGGTGCCATAAGAACAGGTAATCCTGCGGTGGCAGTGATTGAGGAGATACAAATCCTGCAGGTGCCACATACCAGCCAGGCCTCGTTTTCTTTTTTCCCTCTCAGATGCCAGTCCGCCCTGAAAAGCTGACGAAAGCAGCCGAGGTCAGCACGTCCCATTACAGCTCACGGTCTCACCGCCGGGCACGGTGAAACACTTCACTCGGACTCATTAAGGAGCGCTGATTCAGGATCAGGTTCCTGTCTTATATACGGTGATCTTACCGACAGTAACAGATACCAGATCAGCTCTCACTCTCTCACGACACTGTCCAGAGTCGCCCTTTCACACACTTAGCCCTCAGCAGGAGATGTTCCTGCTGGAATTCCCACACTGGTTTAGGTGAGGGGGCGGAGTCTGGGAACAGTGTGGAGGCGGGGCCTTATGTGGTCATGTAGCCGGTTCGTAAGTTGATCGTAAAGAACCAAGTCTCAGTTTCTGGCGATTTTGGTGTTCGGCCTCACTGAAAACAGCTCCTGAATCTCCTCGTCTCTCCAGTTCAACATTTCAGATGTGTCTTCACATAAATTACCTTTTTTTCTAGTGGAAATCCTTTGTGTGGTTTAGGTGAGGGGGTGGAGTCTGGAAAGAACATGGAGGTGGGGCTTGAAGTGCTTACGTGCATAATTTGCTTGTAAAGAACCGAGTTTTTAACCGTTCCTGGCGATTTTGGTGTTCAGCCTCACAAAAAAAAGACCCTGAATTGCCTCGTCTCTCCAGTTACATGTTTCTGTCACATCTGTGTGTAAACCACCCAGACCAAGACCTGCTCTGGTTCCACAGGGGTGTAATGTAACGTGCAAGCCCTCACACATAGCTCCTCTGGGTAACATCTAGAACAGTTCAGGTGTGAAAGTGGTTCTAGTCTGAGGAGTGATCTGTTGGAGACACATGGTGCGGGGTGAAGGAAGTTCAGGCACTCAAGAAAAAAGACGACAACCTGATCATGAATTAAACGTATGAAGTATTATTTCAGGCTACCGAGGGTCTAAAAGACAAAACAGTGTGCAAATAAAGACGTCTGATAAAGTACTATTTTATTACATTAGACTGTATTTTACTACCAAAATACATGAGGCAGGGTGTTAGGGTATCTTTCTAGTTTATGAACTTGTACTTGTGCTTAGAAATATGCATAAATATACGCAAACCTCTGACCACGCGTATGCACAACACCCAGTGGTGGAATTATTCAGAGAGTGAGTGTTTAGGGAGAGAGTATTCAGAGAGCGAGTATTCAGAGAGCGAGTGTTCAGAGAGCGAGTGTTCAGAGAGCGAGTATTCAGGGAGAGAGTATTCAGAGAGCGAGTGTTCAGAGAGCGAGTGTTCAGAGAGCGAGTATTCAGGGAGAGAGTATTCAGGGAGCGAGTGTTCAGAGAGCGAGTGTTCAGGGAGCGAGTATTCAGGGAGCGAGTATTCAGAGAGAGAGTATTCAGAGAGCGAGTATTCAGAGAGCGAGTGTTCAGAGAGAGAGTATTCAGAGAGCGAGTGTTCAGAGAGCGAGTATTCAGGGAACGTGCTGATTTGTTTGCCGAAAGTACAGAATGCCTTATGAATAGGTAACGCGTTCATTAAACAATGCCACTTGAAACCCTCACTGCACAGTTTTGCACTTCACATTCTCCTCACTGCATCATTTTGCACTGGACATGCTATTAACACCCAGCGAACATTTGATAAATCTCACTTTTTCTGTTCTTACGCACATTCTAAATTTCACTTGTACGATAGAATTTAGAATCATTTAATCGCACTCTTGATAAATGAGGCCCCAGGATATCTGTTTATTTACCTGAATATTGTGATAAATTACATCACATTTTGTTACAATCCACTTTTTTTCTGCGCATATGCTTTATTTCAGCATTTACAGAACAAGAACCAGCTGCTTATTTCATTACAAACAGTGAATGATTAGGCCTGTTTAAATGGATTGACGACACTGAATAAATATAATTGCAGCTATTGATTATATTTTATGTTTTCTACTTGTCTATTCCTACTTTTAGATGTCAGAACAAAAGCAATTATGATGATATATCGTATAATGGAAAGTTCATACTTAGGGCTGCAGCAGTATAGAAATAAAATGTAAGAGTGGGAAAAATGTCCAGTTTCATATGGGGGGTGGGGTAGCAACATAATGCTTTCAAAAATATCTAGCCATGTGTAGAGCGGTGGGCTGAAGGGTTGGTAAGTTGGTGGCGCACAACATTTTCCAAAATATCCAGACACGTATGTAGCAGGAGGGTTGGGAGCAGAATGGCAATGATGGGATCAACACCACAGTGTCTCCTAAAATCATGTGATGGAGGGCCCTAATCAATAACATAAATTAGTGATTAGGGCCCTCCATATTAGTGACACCCCACACACATCTATACATCTCTCATATTACTTTTAAGGAGTGTATTTTTGTGGAATTTTTGTGCATGTAATTTCTCAAAATTACTGATTATGATGATATGTGGATGATTCTGTACATCAACGGGATCAAACGGAGCAATGATAGTCCAAACTAAGGGCTAAATAATCCCAAAAGTATGTTCTTAGCTCTTCATGTCATGGCGCTGACATATAAAGCATTTAGTCCGACAGAGTGGATATAAATATAAATAAATATATATATATATATATATTTGTATGCATTATTCAAATATCTGATTTGAGTAAATAAACACATAATGCCAGATACATACATAATGCCAGGATGAGTTCATATACACATATTTGAACAGCCCCACCCACCCCTAATGTGAGTATTGCTGTATGCAGTACACTGAGCACCACTCACACTGAGCACACACCTGTCTCTCGACCTTTTCTCTTATCACAAATTCCTTTTCCAACCTTGGGAATCTTCCGTCTGAATCACAACAATAATAAATAATGCAGAGGAGATAAGCCTTGTTCTCACAAAAGAGCCTGGCTGCTCTTGAGTGGGCAGATGTGCATACTGAAGTAGTGCTATCTTCTAAATGCATGTGTGTGTGTGTGTTGTGTGGATGCATACTGGGCTCTCCTCTCCCACAAACCTGAGCCAGACTGCGTTAGTGAAGCGGAACGTTCCGGAGCTCTGCGTGCTGCTCTACAGCCCTGCCCTACAGCACATCTGATACCGCTCACACACTCTTTTATCTGAGGGCTCTGCTCTTATGGAGGCCATGAGAACGGTCCTCAGCCATCTCATTCACAAACACACACTATCCCATTTCTGACGCGCTGACCATCTGGCCACTGGCCAAGACATCTAAAGGCCATAAGCATTACAATATGTTTTCAGGCTTTAACCTTTCTTGAGATGAGCCCTAAGAAGTGATACAAGTAATGTTAATTTGAATCCTACTTATTTAAGCAGAGACAATCCAAATCTATAGTACTTGTAGTATAATTTTAAAAAGTATAATTTGAATATAATGCATTACATGTAATTAGAGGAGGGGATATTTTATTAGGAGCTAAATTTGATGAAAGGAGTATACAGTCTTATATTTTCGATGTCAAGATAACTGGAAAAAGTTGTGCAGACATAGAATGGAAATGGAAACAGAGTGCAATTCATTACATCACTGCATCACTATATTACATCATTATGTGTAAAAATGTATGCATGTAATGCAAATTGATTCTACAGTAATACATTTAAAGACATTTTTTTTGACATTTTATGTCACTGATCGGTCTCAGGTCAATATCTGCAGAAGATGCTGAATCAAAGGGAAAAATTCTGTATTCTGAAACACAATGTGTGATGTCATTTTATTAGCTGTGCATTTCTTCCTTTGGGCCAGCAGAGCGAGTAGAGTGGACTGATTGTGTATTTTAAGATATCAACCCCCCATCCGTCCCCCAGATTTAAAGGAGAGGGAAATCTCCTTTAAATCTGAATGCAGAAGAGATAGATCACATAAGTGTCTCCACTGGTCCCAGGACATTTACTCTGAGATTACAATTTCAATTACTGAATGAAACATGGACAAAGATACATTAACTGTTGGATGTACTGTGATCTTTCAGAGTGCAGTCCACAGTCAATGCTGTCTTGTTTAATCAGAGCAGCGATAAAATGTGTCTCATTTAATGTGTAAAAATATGTGATTTACATTCTTATTCATGTGTTAGCATGATAAAAAATTAATAAAACCTTTGGTTGCACGATGTTCTTAACATTACAAAATATACACTCTGCAATATCATGTGATAAACGTAGATGAGCACATCAAACCTGCAAAAATTGCTCAGTATTGGATTTGACTAATTGTCAAAGTGTCAGTATGTTAGTGTTTGTGTGAAGGACAATATTTTCAGTTGTGTGACTGAAAATAAACGCATGTGGAGTATCTAAGCGCTTGTGATTTCTGAAGGCCTTGAGACCAGTTTGACTAATTAGGAGGGGAAAAAAGTAGTTATAATGAGTTTTACTTATTAAAGGTAAATATGAACATGGCCTTCACCCATCCAATATGAATGCACAGCTGAGAGAGAAAGAAGAAGAAACACTTCAACCTCCCCACTGAATGCAGGGATAGGACAGGAGTGGCTTAACAGCCACTTTACAAAATCAATACAGGGTGAAGAAGTGTGTGAGGCAGAACATGTGTATGCTATTGTCTGA
Source organism: Brachyalestes nurse (assembly GCA_037974405.1). Taxonomy (NCBI): domain Eukaryota; kingdom Metazoa; phylum Chordata; class Actinopteri; order Characiformes; family Alestidae; genus Brachyalestes; species Brachyalestes nurse. Next base: position 14,518,397 of record JBBPCY010000035.1, read on the forward strand.
TGCCATTTAAGACATGTAACACCATCATCTCGCTATCAACAAAACCAGAAATGCAATCGAACGTTCCTGCAAAAAACAAGCAGCTGAATGTTGAATGTGGAATTTCCAGCGGGTTCCAGGCAGTCAAAGAGAGGGTGGGAGATGCAGTACTGTGCAAAAGTCTTAGGCAGCTGAGAAAATGATACTTAAAAGCTGTTAGCTGTTAGTTAAAACACTAATACTACTACAAATAATATTAATACAGTGGTTTAATGTATGTGTTCACCTAAAACCTTTCCTCTTTACTCATGGAGGCCCAGTATTACTAGTTTCCATCAAATACCTGGGCTGGCACTTTTTAGTTCATTATATTAAATTAAGTGTGTTACTGATGGAATTTTATTTTTTGTGCTCTTCTAACAATCTCACAAAATGTCAACTACTTTTAAGAAAAAAAAAGAAATCTTGATACTTCTTACTGCTTTCAGGTTTGTTTACATGTATTGTAATATTCACTTGTGTTTTTGCTGGCAGAAAGAAACTCACTGCTAATAATAAACAAGTAGCTTTAAACAATTTGTATAGGTGTCGGAGACTTTTGCACAGTAGTGTATGTTGACTTTATCGGTCGTGACATTGCTTTTCATTTTCAGAGGTATTTTTTGCAATATATTTGACAGATAATGCGCTTTGTATCTGGCACGTTGTCCATAAATTTGTGGCGTTCCTGCTGCTAAACTGCTTGCTTTTAGTTTTTTCCTGTTTTATATTCTGACTTCACACTGACCTTGACTAGCTTGACTTGACTACTGCCCACTGTGCCAATGAGTAGATTTGTAATGTGACTACGCAACCACTACATTTGTGTCATTTTCAATTGCTGCCATTTGAATTATATCGGAATCAAAACATGCTCCATCGGATATCTATTTCTTAACAGACCTGAGATCCAGAATAGACAGGACATTCAAAAAAGAAGCAGATGATGCTCAGGCTGAAAAGGCTTTTCAGAGAACACCCAGTGAAAGTACGTCTGAGACCTCAGAAGTCAGATCCATGTCAATTATGGAACAGAAAACCACAAATAAATAAAGAATCAGTGTAATGACCCTACAAATAGCCTGTTTAACCCAGTCATTAAATGGACGAGTGACAATGCACAATAGGGCATTCATGATAATCTCTCACTATATTTAGGTATGCCAGTTAAACAAGCAGGCTGTAGGTTATTTACACTAGAAGCTTGAAATGAGGTAGAAAACTCCATCATTTGGGAAGACACTAACAAATTTAGGGATATACACAAACATAGCAAATATTACATTATTTCTCATTATGCTTAGGTTCAATCACTATAACTAAATTCAATCAAAACTTAATTCCAAACACAAAAATTGTAGATATTTACTAACTGTATACTTTTTACTTTCATTTCTCTTTAATTGATTAACACTGACTAATATTTTTGTTACAATAACAACCATGGCTCCTGTAGTGCTCGGAACAACATCTGGGCCCTGAGAGGCAGAGGTTTGTACATTACCACAGTGTGTGGTTGGGACAGCCGTGTGCGGGTCAGGGGGAAGGGTGCCCCGTTTCAGCCCTTCACATCTGCTTTGAATCATGGAGCAGTTTCTACATAATTGAGGTGCAGTGGGGTGGAAATGAGGGGACAATTATAATTACAGATGTAAAAATGCCTCTTTCTGGAACTTCCTTTCATCTGAAGAATCTCTGCACGTTACGTCTCGTGTGTTGTCCCTTGTTTTTGTGTTTCTCTTTTAAAAACGACTCACTTAACCACATACCACAAACATGGTGAAGAATGTCAAAATCATTCTGAGCTGGAACGGTTCATTGCTCAAATAAATCACTAATTTCAGTGACCAAGTAATGAAAAACGTGTTTGCAAAGGTCACTGAGGAGTGCAACAACATCCTAATTCAAGCAGCAGAGACACTTTCACAGGAAAAGTCAGAGAGATAACAAACCAATTACAAACATTACGTCTCAAACCCTAATCGGATAAAGGCGTGACAGGAGCGTACGTATGTGTCCACACACACACACATACACACATGCGTCCCCTCAGCCAGGGAGCATAATGAAGAGATGTAAGATTTCTTTGTACCTCGCTGTGCCTTGAAAAGTTTAAGTAATTAACTAAATCAAGGATATCCTGAGCTTGCAACGTGACATCTGCCAAAGCGTAAGAGTGGTGGATATGGTAATTTGGAAAGATCAGTTTACCCTCCGGGCGACGTCTGTTAAACGCACCATCCCACCAATTCACTTTAACACTTTCAGAAAGCCGAGTGATGATAAGCTCCTCTTGCTGATTTGATTACTGTCAATAAGCTGGAAAAGTGTTTCAGCGTGCACATCACACCCTCCACTGCTCTTAATAGCAGGCAATGGAAAACACCACATGTTTGTTCGCCTGCCCACCCACAAAACCAAATTTGCACAACTTTCCTCTTACCCTAGACGTAGTCGATCAGCCAAGACATGTTTAGTCCTCAAACGTAGCTCCCTTAGTTGTTAACAAACACTAGAAGTCAATCACCCAAACTGTTTCTGTAAAAATACATCACCAACCATATTCAGATCTTCATTAAAGCTTCTGCAGACCAGTTTAGGTGTTTCAGGACTCAGTATGACTTATAGTGAGCTATAAACATGAATAAACCTCCACCACTACAGGCAGCCATTTCAGGGCTGGTATTTACAAAGCAGTCGTAAATTAGAGGGCTGCAGTGTTATTTCTCAGGTTTCAGATTATTTGACTCATTAGGCCTTAATCCAAGTCAGGTCTAGACAATTCCAGAGCGTCATAAATTTTGTGACCTTTCAAAACTCTCATGCTGCTCTGCAAACGTTCAACAGCCACAGGCTCATCGAAGCAACGGAATTAAGTTGTGAAATAAAAGGGGACTGACTCTATATAAGAAGAATATATAAGATATCTGAACAATTCTTACTATTTTCTGTGTCCGAAATGACATTAAGAAATTGAGTTAAGTAGACCTGCGTTATCAGTAGTATCTAAATTATGTACACAGTAATGTAGAATTAAGTGCCGTGGTCCAAGGAAACAAAACTGACTGCAATCAGAAAGGGGAACCATTTCAAAACATCAGAAATGTTAAGCAAGAGAAGAAATATTCTATTTAATATCAACTAACGAAAGAGAACAGCCCTCTCTAACTGAAAAGGTACCTAAACTTATGCGTATAAAAGTAAAACTATGTTTGAGGTCTCTGATATATCAAAGTCAGCAAATAAATAATAAGTGAGTAAATAAATAAATAATCTGCAGAAATGTCATATTTAGATTTAAGTACTGACAAAAATACTTAAGTCAAAATGTGTTTTTGATCAAAAATGTCTAAACGTCTGCACAAATTGTTACATCATATAGCAAAAAACTGCAGTAGCAGCCACTCTAAAGCCTGAATGCCTGAAGCCTGTACATTTAGTTAATTGTACAGATAACAGAATCGTGTCAACAACCATTTAAGAAACAACATAAGTTGAGCATTGCTTTAACAATTCAGTGAAGTTTCAGGCATTTAGTCATATAGTTTTCATCATAAATTCCACTCCATTGAAAACTTCAGTTCTGGCTGATCGACTCTATTGGGGCAAAGGGAAAACTGTGCAAATGTGATTTTTCACCAAGCTATCACTTTAATGTGATAGACATAAGAAAATAATGATCAGGCCATAAAGGCTATAATGATCTGACTATAAATGCTATAATGATCTGACTATAAAGCTAAATGATGTGTGTATTTCCCTGCTGTTCCACTCCTGTTCAGAACACAGAGGAAGTGGGTTGAAGAGAGTGGCAGGTCGGGTCTGATCGATAGTCTGGCCGTCTGTGCAGCATGATGCTTTCCTCTCCTCTTCTTTTCATCAAGACCCTGTGTACGGGTTTTTTTCTGTTTGCTAATGTATCTCTATAACCTCTCTTGTCCGAAGCTTTCTCTCTGCAGTCAATAAATGCTGGAAATGTTATCCATCTCTGAAACATCACTCCCTCGTTTACCGTAAAGCTGCAGATTTGGGGGTTTGACTTCCCATGACACGACGGAAGATAACGAGATAAATGTGCGGCATGGAACAAAATATTCAAGAAAATAATTCTGCTGACAAATAGCTGTCAGGCTGTATTTTTAGCCTGCCTCGCATAGCTTGTGGTCTTCAAAGTACATTTGGATTCCCACCCACACATTAATCACAGAACTGACACAGACCAAACAACAGTGTCTTATTTAAATGAATTAGAGGTTATGAAATCAATGTTATTTGTATTGTACTTTTCCCTGAAGCTGCAGGTCCAGTAGCTATTTATTAGCTAGGTATTAGCTATAGATACCTCTTGAAAAACATGATGTACTGTAATTCTATAACTTTATGACTCATCTAAACCATCTGGACACTGAAGCAGTAAAAGATGAGAATTTTTCTCAGATGTTATGTTGCACTCTGGGCAACACCCAGCACATTTTCTTCTTTGTTGTGCTGTAGCTTTAGTAAACATTTGCACTTTAAGTCTATTAGTATTACTGTCTATTAGTATTCAGCCTGTTGACTGACTAGCATCTCCAGAGTTCGCTGTTAAAATAAAGCCATGTCTTTGTGTAGAGTAGTTTGATGACATCTTCAGGCCTTTCATTTCATGCACACAAAATCTATGACCTATTTGTGATTACAAAAATATTCTTACTCATAGCAAGTAGAGTGTGAATTTGGCCACACTGCATAGTGCCATTTACATACAGGTACGGTGAATGCAACTATCTAAGCACTGGTCCTTACATAAAGAAACTGTGAGGTAGATCCTGGGAGAGGTCTTAACTATCTGTGGGTGGCAGGCCAAGACAGCTCTCTTTGAGTGGGCAGGATGTCCATAACTCTTCCCCTCCTCTCTGCTGGAACCTGTCACCCTGTTCCATCCTCACATTCTCAATGGTTCCATTTTACACTCATAAGTATAACTGCTAAGTCTTTACGTTCAAGTTCTTTGCAGACAAAAACATTATTAGGTAGTTAGCTATTGCAACTAATTTGCCTTAAATTAGCAGAAAAATCCATGTTGCAAAGTTTAGGAATTATGAACTCAGAGGGTTTTCAGGAGTTTCAAGGGACTCCATTTGAAATGTGTTAGTACTTGATATTATCCTGTATTGCCTCTGAGACTTGCCTGTACTGACTAAGGACTTGACCTAAGACTTGCTTGTATTGACTTGAGAAAGGCCAATACTGACTCACTATTGGAAACTAGCCTGTACTGACTCAAGACTGAATTTGACATTTGAGTGTCGTGATGCAAGAATTGACATGAAACTTGCCTGTATTGACTAGAATCAACTTGAAACTTGTCTGTATTGGCTCAAGACTTGACTTGAGACTTGCCTGTACTGAGTCTCAAGAGTCAAGAATGTTCCCAACTCAAGACAGTTCTCAACTCAGTGCCATGTTCCAGCTTCTGGTCAGTAACAAGTAAGAAACTAAAAACTACTTAGTTCCCATTTATAATCATGACATAAAAGGATGTTCTTGTACAGTTTTGGATTAGGAACTTGCTTTGCCCCAGAGGAAACGAGTAAGGAGTGTAATTTCTTCCACCTCTGGTGTTTCTGCAAAAGTACACATGAAAACACACACACACACACACACACACATATGCACAAAGCCCCCCCAGTCACCATTGCTGACCCCACTGACCTGTTTCTCCAAAACCAGAGTGGTTAAATTAGCAGCACCTGATGCGTGACAGTGTCAGTCACAGGCCCTCTCGTTCACCACAGGTTCCCTATCACATGGCCATCATTAACAAGCCACACAAACACACACACACACACTTACAGCCTTCCTACAGCTCACACAACAATCTGCACTATCAGTCAGCATCCATCAGCTCTATGAGGATATCCCCACACATCCTGACGCAATTTTCCATGCCTCTGCTGAGCCTAATGACTGATTTCTGTTTTTGCTCTGATGCATCTAATTTCTTCCAAAAACGCAGCAGTGGTTAAACAAGCTGGGCAAAGTCTGAATTAGCCTGATCTGATTTTCAGAGTGCTTTAAGTGCTTCCATACGTTAGCCACTTACCAAAGACAAACTCAATGAGAATTAAGATTTGCTGAGATAAACTTTCTTGAGATTATCAAGCTTGAATTTGAGAGATCCTGGAGGAAACAGTGAAGAGGTACATTCAAAAGTAGTCTCCACGATCATGAAACATCTATGAAGCTGGCACAACAGTGATGCACTCTTTATGTGGGAAAGTACAAACGACCATGACAGCACATTGACTGGGACAAGTTGATCCACATTTTAGACGAGAAAACCACTGCATTCCATCTGAGTGAGTGAAAAACAAATAATATATCATCACGCTCATCACACAGCCTAGGCATAGCATTCAGATTATTTCAGCCTGTCGCGCTCCTCCAGCAGCCAGTTGGCCGAGCAGTCTCTGAAAAGAACAATAACTCCGGGCTCTGCGATCGTAAATTGTCTGGGCTTATCAGATTACGGCCAAATGTCCTCAGGTTCGCAGACACAATACTCTGCCTGTTGTACTAATCGCGGTGTCTGATACCATAAAGTTATCTTTTCTCTGACGAGCTGTGGAGCTTGTCATAACAAAACACAGATAAAATAAAAAAGTAAAGAGAGTGTCACCTGCTGTTTTCCTAGCAAACCACAGGAATCAGAAACTAGACACTTGTTAAAAGAGACGTTCCTCTGACGCACTGGAAGAAGATTGGACCTGCAGGTTTACTGATTGTACAGGCTAGATTTTTATCTGGATAAAACGTCTCCTCGATTTGGGCTAGACAGAGCATACAGTGTGAAGTAGGACAGATAAATAGGACATGTTAGGAAGCCTTAGAAGGGCTGTAACAAAAATGCTGGAATTTTATGACATTTCTCATTCATAGGGGTATGGAGAAATTGTATGCATAAAAAGTCAGAACCTGTCAACAAGGAGTGTAAATTGAATGTAAATTAAATTTAAATGTAAAGCAATTATAAAATTAGGTATGTGTGACTCTACCTGAGTAGAGGCTCTAACTGTGAGTAGGTACCTGTAATTAAAAAGAAAAAATAACACAATGAATCTCTGTCAGTTGATCACTGATACTCTCACAAATATTTTTTGTTAAATTCCAGTTACATATGCAAATAAATTATCTACTCAAAGACACATATATAACCTCAATATCTATTCTTTGGATGATGTTGGTAGATGCATGGTATCACTTTTGTGCATTTTACTGCTCTTAATTTGTTTACAGTAACGCAACATAAACTTTCTCTCTTTGATGAAAAACAAAAGAAGTAATTATTTCCCCCGTGTCAGTCTTGTTTCTGATCAAAACCACTAATATCACGCTGTGCTCTGGAGGACTTGAAGGCACTTTTAGATGCATATGAATGCAATTTGAATAAATATATCTCTGTTAAATTTGACATTTTCATTTACAGTGGTTCGTGGGGCCAAAATCGTGCTGTATCTTGTTTTAAGTGTAAACATCTAAATTACTGTTTAATTAATAAAATAAACTCTCTAAAGATGAATGCCAGAAGTTTACAGCTGGTCAAATGGACAAACACTTTATCATCCTATCGGGCGTAAATCAAAAGGCTTCGATTCTGAAGGTGCTGGTAACAGTTTGCAGACAAAGAAGAGTTTTGACAGCTAATTTCCCCGATACGATGTGGTTTTGTCGGTCGCTCCAGGCTGACAAAGTGGGTTTTGTGCCGTGCACAGAATCAAAGCAGCACTACTCACAGCCGTATGTGGGCCCTACAGCCTGTAATTATGCAATCTGGCAGGATTAGGCAGACATGAGAGAGAGGAGGCTGCGGAGGCTCTGATTACTGACAGGCAGCATGCGGCACAATGGGAGAAGAAACCACTAATGATATCGCTCCGGTCTCTCTTCTTTCCAAACCCTTATAGCTCTAATCCCTGGGTACTGCCTGTTCCCTCTGGCTGACCCCACCTACAGCAAACAGGATACTCTGTCAGATCACCTGTACTGTACAAGCACCAGGTCTAAACATTGAGGCCTATGACTTTCCATGAGACCAAAATTACAATTTCTTTTCTTGGGCCTGCTGTAGACTGGTCAATAACAGTCACTCGTGTCACAGCACCCGTTAAAAGACAATATCAGTAAATGTGTTTCTTGCTTATACACACACACATAAACACACACACATACACACGCACACACACACACGCACACACACAAACACACATGTATATATATACAGTTTGTTTGTTTGCCTCAACCAAACTGATGAAAACACACAGAATGACCCCATTAATTTGTGAAATTGAATGAATAACCGTGCTAACAAGAAATAAGTGTCCACTCAGCAGCAATGTGCCTAAAAAGTTATTTATAGTCTCTTTCAATGAGGAAAGACTGGTAGTATCTGACAAAAACAGCTAAAATAACTCAAATAACACTCAAAACATGTTGTCATGACCACATCTCCTCATGCATCTCCACTGGCTCCTTTTACTGAAGAGCGGGACTTCTCCCAAAAGCAAACTCCATGTTGAATGTTACAAGCTTTAATACATTTTCCGACCAGCGAACGGTCTCCATCTTCTGAATTGCATAATCATTTTGACAGAATTTGAATTTATATTAATTCTAATTTATATTAATTGTCCCTCACTGATTAAGTTGAGAAAGTGCTTTCAACCGACACCGAGAGGAAGAGATATTTTGATATTTATGACTATGATATTTATTATAAATGTTACAGTTATTGTTACAGAAACAAAACACAACATACAGTAACATTTTGGTCACTGTTTCTTAAAATGAAAAAAAGTCAAAACTTGTTGATGTAATCACTAATAAAGCAACCAGCTAATCATTATGGAATACATTAATCTAAAGTGTTATAAAATAGCAACAATAAATTAGGGTTAAATGATGACTATCTGATCACAACAGAGCTCTGAAAATAATCTGAAATAATCCTGCAGTTGTTGTAAATGTTCCAAAGATAGTAAATAGCTGTTTTTGTTAGTACTGGAACAGCGCCTTTGGCTAATGGCGGTGGAAGCTTTCCTGGCAGGGGCCTGCCTTTAAAACGTGTCATTGTATTGTTCCTCACCGATTGGAAAATATCGCATCGTTCCCCTCGGCGGAGCGTCGGGGCGAAGACCAGCTCCAACACAGGTGATGTAAGGATGAGAGAACGCTGTGCTTATGTGGCTAATGCTCCACTTCGCTGATGTAAATGAGCAGTGCTGTGTGGAAGAGATCGCTGCATACTTTCCTAGGCCTGTGAAAGTGGTATGGCAGGGTGGGTGTACTGTAACTAATTAGGAACACATGGGAGCGGGTCAGAGTGGTCAGAGGACACTGGTCTACATACTCCCATACATCTCAATTGCTTACAGAACTGGCAGGACTGACTGCACGCCTAATTCTCAGCTACACACACAGGCCAATGGACTGTAGTGAGTAGGCACGTACGACACTGCAGAGCTGTATATTATGCCAGAAAACATTGCAAATTGTAAAAATGCAGTTATATGCAGTGACAAAAAAAGGAGAAGATGATATATCCATTTCAATAGCTAGTCATATTACTCATTTTACACCATGAAAAACATGACCCCAAGCTTTAATACGTTTCTATGGCAGTATATTGAAGCACCAGTGGCCTTACTGTGCGAGCAAACTGGCTAAACTTTGTCCCCTAGGGGACACTAAAACTCTGCACATACACTGAGGGTAAGCGTAGATATACTGTGAGCAATTAAAATACAATTTGTGACCCAACTTAATGGGCCTGGGTTAGAATAAATGAAACAATGCTGCATTGTTGCAAGCCTGAAGGTTTTCCATACAATTTTGCAGCATCCCAGACTCTAATTAAAAGGCTAAAGGTACGATATGAACGTTTGGAGAAGCAGAGCAGCTCTACTTCTCTATACTATTGACATATGTAGCCCATTGCTTTGCCTAAGGACAGAACACAGGAGCCTACTGGCTCTCAACTGAATGTGTGAAATGCACCAAGATAAAAAGAAAGAGTCACTTTCGCATGCATTGTGTAAGCAGCTGTCCACTGTCTAAGTGTGTGTATATATGTGTGCAAAATCGGGCTCTCTCTGCTCTGCTCACACACAGCTCTATTCTCAGGCGTGTGTGTACAGAAAGGCTGCCAGGCTGTGTAAGCAGAGAATGGAGAGGAACTCCACAGCTGTTCAGAGTTTGTCCTGCATCTGCAGCAACTGCCGTGCCGGCGAACAAAGCGAGAATGCAATCAAACTGTCGGCCCCCAACGCGCTCCTGTCTCCACCTATTTTTCGGCGCAGCGCTGAGGCTCTATCTCGACCCCTCTTATCTCTCTGCATGCTAACATGCTCACAAATTACAGCTGAGGACTCCTACAGGGTCTACCACCAAGCAATTCACAAATCACCCAATGCTATCAGGCACGGCCGTAAGAGAAGAGATAACATCCTAACCACAAACCCGCTGCCTAAATCCTGTGGATCATGAAGCAAAGCACTGAAAACGTCCTTTGATGGCACACCTGAGCAATGGCTCTGCCCCCTCAGCTCTGCTGCACAAAAGAGGTGTGACAGGCCACTGTTCCACATGTAACAGGACACCCCCGGATAAAGAATGGGGCAATACTTTCAGACAAAGCACTGCACCGTGGATACCACGAGTTAACCTTCCCCAGTACAGTTCACTGTGAATGCAGACTAAAAAGGCTTTGTACAGACGGATACTGTACAGACATGCCTGCCGATTAAAACCCAGGAACACTGCATACAGTGTATTTCAATATAACTTACCATACATACGCCAATAACCAGACACATTAATAGGGATAGATGATATGGCAAAACTATCACCAAACATTAGAGACAGTTCAAGAATACAGAATAAGTTTTTATCAGAATAGTTCATTTTTCTTAGGACTGATAAGTTCAAGTATGGTATTCAGTAGGGGTGGGTGATATGATGGAAAATTAATATGTTATTTCTGGGAATTGTCACGATAACAATATTAGTTTTTCTTTTTTAATTAATTCAACAGGCCATAATAAAGTCATGCTTTGCCCAGTAAAAACAAAAAAAAACATATTTTATTTCTCCAGTGCTTAAACAGTAGCTTAGATTCTGTATTAAATATTGCTGCAAAATGATATAAAACCCCACATATAAAGCACACTGCACACTTTGTAAATACAGTTTCCCTAAAATTTTAGTGCATAAATGTATGTAGGGGTGGATACATAATATAAACATAAGTGTAACAGCTGAAAATATAAAAAAAAAAACTAAGCAAAAATTCTCTTTCAGTTCATTAGCTTGCAAATTACAGTAGCTCAGTTTGAGATTCATTTTCTATATCAAATAATACAGCAAAATGAAGTCAACCAACAAATATAAAGTGCACTGCACAATCTGCGAATATAAAACAATTACCCTGAATGTTCTGTACAAAAACATGGGTAACGGTGGTGAATACAAAAACAAAAATTGCATTTATCCAATAAAACTGGTTTGGCATGATATCTTTAGCCACACAGAAGTATCTGCTTCAGTAATGTCTTTCCAGTGTTTGCTTGTTTTGTTGTAAAGCATTTAACTAGTCTCGGAAATGCCTAAATGCCAGACTAAACCAATCTAGTTTACTTGCATTAGCAGTCACTGGGAGCTCTTCTCTTGGCTCTCGTCACACTGAAAGTGTGTTCATTCTTTATGTGGCTGAATGAATTTGACGTATTCCCACCTTTGCTCGTCGCAGGCTGGTAGCAAGTCTTACATATAACTGTGGTTTGAGCCACATTTGGTCTTTTACAGCCGAAATATTTCCAACTCTACCTTCACAGCTGGGCTGCTGTTTCTTTCCTATCTTAGTTATGTTGTGCAGCAAAAAAATAGAGTTGTACTATGGTTTGTAGGGTTTGTAAGGTTAGGTTTAGGATTAGGACCAAGTTTAAATAAGGTGAGCATTTGGAGTGGACCATCAAAATAAAGTTTTACTCTAGTAATATAAAAACACAATCTGAATGTATACATATGAGTCTTTCGACTGTGGGAGAAGGTGAGGTTTTCGTATCAATGCTCGTCACCCATCACTCGTCACAGTGTGTCTGTCAGTGTAGCTGAATTTAATGATGTCCTAGGCAACGAACCCGCCGGGGTGGGTGTGAACGCCTAGAGCTCCCTGCGAGCTCCCACAGAGCAAGTCTGTGTGTGTGCCTATATTTGTTTCCAGCCATCATGAGCACTCACAGTACTCTCTCTCTTTCTCTCCCACACTTTCTCTCCCTCGTTCTCTCCCCCGCCTGCATGCCGACTGCACTAACACACGACCCATCTCATAAACACAGTTAGCGGGCGTTACTCGGCAGCTCGTGTTACCACCTGACAGCAGGATTAAGGGCCCGAGCGCCACTCTGCTCTCCCCCAGCGCTGACGCCCTTTTAAGGCTAGTGTCTGCCTGCTTGCCCGCGCCGCTGGGTGTTCATGCTAAAGCAGCACCAAACGCTTCCATGTGGCATCGCTCCTTTCCTGAGCAACAACAGGTCTCCCCTCCATATCTCAGTCGGCTTACAAAACATAGCTAACATTAGAGTGATGTGCATAGGCCTAGGCAATAGAACGTCTAAAAATGTTTAAGTTACACTTTAAAAGTATTTCTGGGAAAAAAAATATTATGCCATTATGTTCTGGGATAAGCAACCAAAGCTTAAACTTTCCCTCGCTGCAACACGTGGTGATGTGTACCTTTTATTTGCTAAACATGTTGCTAAACCACATATTGACTCATAAACAGGGGTAGTTGGGTAGAACTTTTCTTTGGTGACCTTAGTTTGAAGAAATTAGGAGATCACAAACAGCTGAAAAAGTTAATACTGGCCTTGATAGAAAGGTGTCAGGAGATACAGTGCATCACACTTGCTGGGCATGTGGCTACAGACAGGTCAGAGTGCCCATGCAGACCCCTGTTCACCAACTAAAGCATTTATGAAGGGCATGTGAGCATCAAAGCTGGACCTTGGAGCAATGAAATAGGGCTGTGCTGAAACAATTTGGCATTAACTGTCAATCGCCCACAAGCTTTGCAACCCAATACAGCTCGGTGGACAAGAAGAGATTAGATGTTGTGTAGTATCAGGAGAGGCTGTGTAATTGTTTTATACAGTGACATAACAGCTCATTGTGCATGCTCTGTCTCAGGTGTGGCTTTTTTTTTTTCTGGACGGCTGGAAACATTAGCTGCCTGCCGTGGCGGTAAGACGGGGGGCTAAGGCAGGCAGACACGCCGGTTCTGCTGGGATCAGGCAAGGATTACCGTCAAATCCCTCCTTTCATGCACCTTCAGCGCACCACTGACTTAACAAGAGAGGAGGTGTCGCCACTGACAGGTAGCTAGTTTGGAGCTGATCTTTCATACAGCGCTGACAGCAAACCAAACTGGAACAATGCCAGAGAGGGGCTCAGCTTGTACCAGCCAGGAGACACACACAAACACAGTTCTTGTAAACACGGTCGCAGCATTTCCCAAAAAATAGGGTATGTGGTGTTTACAAGAAGACGCCTCAGGGTTAGGTAGGTTTATGGAGTATAACGTGACCTAGCGCAGCCAAACTGACTTCCAGTTTCAACAGCCCACAAGTCTGCCTCTGGAGCACGCTATCAAAACAAAGCTGGTGCGGCAGGACGCTTCACTCAACGTGTTTATTTGACATCGGAGAGTTTGTTTTACAAGCTCCAGCAATGTTGTACAATGCTAAAGTAAGTCCATGCTAACAGTGGAGACAACAGCGCTGGAGGATCCTCTTTTCACAGGATCACAGTCTGTTTCAAGCACTCAGTACTTCACTCAAGTACAAACTATCTCTGTATGGCATGAGCAACACTACGAATGTCTTTAGGTTGGAGCACTCATTTCGATAAGTAAAGCAGACTAAATTAATTAAGCTAATTCATTTTATCCATTGAGATGCATGCAGAGCTTACTTACACGCATTGAGAATTTTCACTGCAAGCCTGCTGCCCTGTTCCACAGAACAAATGCTGTACGTGTGAATGGCATGCAAGCTGTAGCTGTCACACTCCTGCATTGCTCATGTCACACAGAGGCAGTATGTGTAAAATAGGCCTGAGACACTATTTGGAGAATGGAAAATTGGATTTCAAATGTTTTGTCTTTTTGTGTTTGTGTAAGTCAAATCAGGTGTGTTCAGCAGACAAGGATGTCCCTTTTATTCACAAGCATTTGCACTGTACAATTACTTTGGCTCTGAATCTTCTTACTAATGAGATTTGGTTCAGGTTCAGATTAACAACACAAGTAATTACAGCAATTTCCCAAATTAAAAATTGTGCAACGGTTGAACTTCAACCCAGCTGTAATGAGAACCAAAGGTGCCGTGTTCTAAGTCATATCGCATTTGTAACAAACGGCATGTCTGGATGTTTTTCTTTTGCCAGTTGGCATCCGTCAAGTGAGGGACAAAAGAAGCACTTGGCCATTGGCAAGGCCAGGCAGAGAACTTAAAATAGAGGAGGCCGTGACCCATGCAAGCCCTGTCAGGACTACGAGCGATGGTGTCTGGCCACCTGGCGTAACCCAAAACAGTATGTTTTAAAAACTCAATTCGCATGACTATCTTGCCCTCTCATCCGGCCAGTCAATCCTATTTTGCTCTTTCTCTCTTAGTCTCTCTGTCTTCTTCAGCGGGAAGAGCCGAAATGAGAAGTGGCTTTGATCTCTTGAGGTCTGAGAGAAGAGCCAGCTTCCTCTGGGCCGCTCACAGCTATGCAGTGGAATCTCAGGAGAAGGCGTCCCGCTAGGCGCCTGATTGGTGCGGCTGCGAAAATAATTAGCGGGGCGTGACTCCCTCCCTGGGTGAGTCCTGGGTCATGGCCCCTTTCCCTAGCCCCACAACCCAGCACTAATTAAAGACCTTCGTCCTCCTCACCTAGGACAACACAGCAATGAGACAAAGAACAACGGGACTCCATGGAGGGAGAGAGAAAGAGAAAGGGAAAGAGCGAAAGAGAGAGAGAGAGAGAGAGAGAGAGAGAGAGAGAGAGCTCCAAATCTATGTTTAGTTCAACCCATTTTGAATCGGAATCAGAAAACTGTATTGGTCCCAAAAGAAGTTGCTTATGTTATTGGGCAAATAACTTACAGTGAAGTACTAGTTAACAAACACAATGGTTTGGATTTTTTTTCTGTATCGAGTACATTATTGCCCATAATACAGATGGTAGTAGATCAGTTGTAAGTACTTACATAAGTAATGTGAAGTAGTGATGTTTCACATGGTAAGACTACTGCACATAAAAATAAGATGATGTGCATAATGAAATGATTTAGCATCCAGATATCGTACGTAATAATTAGATATTGTTCTCTGGTTAAAAGAAAAGTAAGAGGATACAGTCTCAAATCCAGCCAGAATTGCTATCTTGAAAGTCAAAGACTCAAGACATGTTAGACACCCCACTAAAAGAACAGAGTGAGCTGAATAATTTTACTGCACCACAATTTGAGGTGTATTACACATAATGATAGCATTATGCAGTCAAACACCAGCTTCAGAAGGTTTTTGCCTTGACTACTGGTTTTCTCTCCAGTAGTTGACCCAATGACTGATGGGATATCTGCATGATGCTAAAAGCAGCCAAGCACCTTTCACCGCTTTTTTGATGAACTGCCAATTGCTCATGTTTCTCATGAAGCGAGGGCGAAGAAAAAGAGACACAACAAAGATGATGTCATCCCGTTCCCACCCTGGGATCGGAGGCCTGGTGTGACAAAGTGAGAACAGAGAATCAGCCCCTGACAATATGCGCACGCTTACAAAGCTCCAACACACACATGCCATGTCTATAATGGGTGCACACATGCCTAACGTGCTGAGTGAAAAAAGCCACGTCTAAACAATAAGCCAACTATAATGTGCTTCTCCTGGATCTTTCCAACCGTCCCACTCTTTCCACAAACACAAGCAAACCATGTTTGTAAACTGATTGGAAAATAAGCAACACTGCCGCTGGACTTGTGGCCAGACCCCTGTTAAAGTGAGGAAGGTGTGTTCCTCTTGTCTTTCTTTCATTCTCTGCATGGCTAGCGTTCCCTCTGGTTTCACACTCAAGGGAAATTAAGCAGCAAGAGGGGAGGAGGGAACACAAAACCAAGTGATGTCATGGAAGGAGAGTTCAAGCTACCGGGAACCTGGCAAGAAAACTACACCAAACCCAAAATCAACTTTGTCCAATTAAAGGGGGGGTTTAGTTGTATTTATATAAAGGTGGCTGATTTGGATTAGACTTGGTCTGCTTTGATAAAACCGAGCAGGAAAGGTTCTGTTTCTGGACCCCGCTAGCAAGCTGTAGCAGTAGATGACTGCGCCCTGAACATTCTCCACTGTATGCTTGCTTTGTCTTTCCTTGTATTTCCTTCATTAAAGAGGTGTAGAAAAGGTATCTGTGCCTGTCGCAACACACTGTTTCCCTGTACATTTACGCTAAGGGTCTGATCTCCTCTTGCTCTGTTTCCATATCGCTGCCTTTGCTGCTGAAAGTCTCCTGAGCACAAAGCTCACCGCCTTTATGGATTAGCCTACCATGAACGGCGATAAGACACGTAATTAACTTTGGAACAAGAATGTCATCTATAAAGGAGAATTGGGAAGATCTACATAACAATGACAGATGGGGCACAAGAGAATGAAAGCACCCAGTGAAAGGATTGTGCCCTAATCCCTGTTCTCCTGGGCCCTATCCAACACGTGAGAAAAAGAGAGAGACAGAGAGAAGCTGGAATCCCTGACGGATTGCCATGCTTGTGTTTCTGAATTTTCTGCCCTCCTGGTTCTGTTCGGCTCCCTCATCCTGAGCCAGAACAGCAGCTGCGGGTTTCTCTGGGTTAAGATGCGTGACCAGGACCACGCAAGATGACCCCAGCTGCCCTCGGCCGCCCTCTCCCCACAGCTCAGCTCTCGCTCCCACCAATGCTACAACAAGGGCCCATACGGCACACCGCAGACCTGCTTCACAAACAGCCTTTTCTGCAAGCACAGAGACTGCATTGTATTGCACGTACGGGTCACATATGGCAGCGGCAAGCTGCATGAAGGGCCATTCCATTCCACTGAAATCAATTAGAAATGCACTGTTAGTGAGATATAAGCTGCAAACAACATTGCAGTGTAACATACGGTTAATGATGATGGTGGTGACTTATTATTTTTGACTGAAATCCTTTTTCTGGCCTACTCAAAATGCCTTGTGAATAAAACGCAGCTAGTTCACTTCATTTTCACGACCTCCTTGCCTTTTCTTTGGCTTTTGTATTATTTTTTCCACTGTTAATTAGCAGTGCAGAGGACATAAATTGGGCTACACTGGTGAGATTTAAGACATGTGCAAGAGAAAAACACAAACTTCACTTTATGACCACTCTGGCACCTCGAGAGGCCGCCTTTCGCCCATACTTTCCTACTGCTGCGGCTGTGGACACTTTGTTTTTCCCCCAAGCTCTCTCCCTAAACCGTTTTTCATTTATACACCATGACACAATGTTCACGAGCTCCAGAGAGGGCTTCTGATGGGCTTCTCTTTGGCTTTTCCTTAAATGCTTGGAAACTACAAAAAGTAATCAAAATCTCATCTCAAAATTGAACATGTAGTCTCAACCATTGTCTCAGGTAAAAATATCCCACGCAAATAAGCAAGGAAACAGTACTCGCCTGTGAAATTTGCTGTTGTGTTTTTAGCACTAGTTTGTTCAAAAAGAATAAAGTCATACAAACGTTTTTGCTCTTGCAAGATCATAAATAACCTCCCTTCCATTCACAAGATCCACACAGAAGACCAATATCATTTCACTGTCATGGACTAGCTCTCATTAATGTTTTCAGATGTCTCATAAGAATTCACACTACAAGATCAAGTCCTGATCACTTCAAAACATGCTGGAAACAGCTGGGGTATCTGGACCACCTTGCAAAGTGGGTAAACTGTGTAACTGAACAACTCCTGCTTGATGAGAGGATATGATGGGCACGAGAAGCTATTTGTCTCTGAACTAATAATCCTGATTTGTGTCAGACTGGGGAATTGGGGTTAAAACTGTGCAATGTACACTCTGCCTTAATCAGTGTGCAGTTTCAAACCCTTGTTGAACTCTGGGATGATACTCTGTTCAACATGAGTTTTCCTGACATCCAGCTCAGATGTCAAGTCCATGCAACCCTCTTTCCTTCCTCCCCTCCTTTTCTCCTGGTGGAACACTTCATGGAGGCAGCAGAGCTGCTCATTGAACAGAGGGAGGTTCAAAGACTCTCCCAAATCCCTCTCTGATTACCCCATGGCTCGGGTGTCAATAACCGACGTGGGTAAAGGTTAAAGGCATGGTCAGTAAAACAAAACACATGACCGCTTCCTCATGCCAAGATGAGCACAGGACGACTATTCAGAGCAGCGCAGGGCAGCTGTCCTGCCAGCTTAACCTCCGAAAGGATGAGAACACACGGACACCAGCTCCTGGACAAAGGCTGGACAAATCTGCCATTCTGTCTGTGCTTGCAAGAGATTAGAAAGTCAGTGGAACTTCATGACTTTGCTTGACTGAAAAGCTGGTTTATGTGAAAGACAGAAGAACAGCTTTAGTGGGTCAGAAAGACAAGAACACAGTATAAACGAGAGTGAAATACAGTGGCCTCGGCCACCACTGACAGTGAGACTCTAAAAGTGGTTGAGCGTCGCGTGCTGCAGGGAGGGAATGTTATTCCTGTGGAGACACACACACAGAGTTAGTGGTGTTCATTCCAGTTTTGTTTGCACAGAGAGGCTTTGCTTTCTACAGAGGATTAGAAAGGGGCTTTGAGTGGATCGCTGTATGCCAGACGAGAAACCTCCACCCGGAGGGCTCCCGCAACGCTCTGAAGACCATCTCTCCCACTGGTCTCGCACGGCCCTCCTGCCTAATAGCCCACAGGGGGCAGGGCATGAAATATTTGTCTGAACTTATGGGAACCAACAAGGGCTTGCTTGAGGTCAGGCAGCATGTCTTAAATATTTGAGACAGGTTCAAATTTGACTAGTTTCTT
The DNA here is from genome assembly GCA_037974405.1 of Brachyalestes nurse. Classification (NCBI taxonomy): domain Eukaryota; kingdom Metazoa; phylum Chordata; class Actinopteri; order Characiformes; family Alestidae; genus Brachyalestes; species Brachyalestes nurse. Next base: position 14,537,527 of record JBBPCY010000035.1, read on the forward strand.
GTAACACGACTGTTAATGAATTCTGACCTGAATTTACCCCTCTTTAGTTTCTCTCCCTAATTGTATTACCTTAAATCAGAGTTTTGTTTGCTACAGTCATGTTGTAGCCGTTTAACTCATGTTGTTAGGGTAATGTTCCAAGTTAACTTGATCACTATCATTGGAATAAGTTTTACTCCAGAAGAAGATACAGTAGGCTTTTATTGACCTAGGGTGTGGTAGATGCAGTCTCAGAGCTCAAGTCTACTACTTTCAGCCATTGATCCTATCATCGCCAGATTGCAAATTCGATTCCCAATGGTGCTGAAACTATCTGTGGCTGAGAGTCCTCACACGATTTTTGAGTAGGGTGGTACTTCATCTCCCCCATCACTCAATGTGATGCTATAGTAAGCATGTGGGTCTGCAAGCAGGCATAACAGAATTGGCAGTCAGTGCTCTCCTTCAGTGGTAACGCTGTCCAATGTCTTGTCCAAAGGCAGTTCAAAAAGATGGAAGCCACTCACAGGAAGCCTATGCTTGCATTCACCCTTGAAGTTTTGATGGTATTGTGTAAGACTGGGAGTCCTAGAAAGTGGGTGAAATAAATTGGTTAACTAAAGAGAACTAAACTAAACTTCAGGTTCGGTTCAACCATTAATGCCCAATTAAAACTCTAACAGGGAGGTACCAAAGAGGGTAGAGGAACTAAAGCAGAGGCCATTCTGAAAGAGCTCCATGGTGGCAGGCCCAGCTCTGACTGAGGCCACTCACCTACAGCGGTGGGCCGACTGAGAGCCAGACCTTCACACACAGAGAAAACAGCCTCGCTGTTCCTCCTGTCCACTCCTATCCAAAAGCACCCCGCCAAACATGGCATTCCGCCTAAAACACCACTGTGGTCTACTCTAGCCCTCCACCCAGAACAACACTGGTGCTGAACTTGGCAGAGGGGGGTGGTGGCTGCTTGATGTGCCCCTTGCCCAAGCCTAGGCCATCCCTATGTGACTGACTACTGTGAGTGATGGATTACTATGTTTTGTAGAGCGCAGCAGTTTTCTGAAGCTGACACATGGCAGACATCGAAATGGGTAGAGCAGAGAGACGGAGCCACTAGTTTCATTACTTAACTTATTATTATTATTTCTCCAAAAACTCGCAGTCAGAGTAGCGCAGCTGTGCACAGACCTTGGGGTGTGGAGTGTGGGGGCGCAGAGGGATTTTCCATGCTCTAAGTTGTCCAGGTATGTGTAATTAAATCTCCTGCCTTGTTTGGAAAGCACTGGGAGTTCCACTCATTTTCACTTTTTTTTTAGGGCTTTATATTTTTCTGAAGACTTCTGTGCAGAACTCTCTCTATTCAACTACTGCCGCCTTGCTTTTCCCAACACAGGATCCAGCTTTCGTTTTGCGAGCAAAAAAATACATAAAAATAAATTAAACGTCCTTCAATAGCAACACGTTGTCCCAATTAAGAAGTAAGGCCATATTTGTATGGTTTATTTTTCAAAATGTATTAGCCCTCGGTTGTGCATAAACATTGTGGAGAGCAGCAAGTGTTTGTTTGCCACCGTATGGAAAGAGAGATGAAATGTGGCCGGGGCCTGAGAAGGACACTGGCGGAGTCAGGAAACCAATAAAGCAAGGAAAGAGCCGAACCCCTAGAACAAAAGCGATCCGACAGTCAACCCGTGGCCAGTTTATCCTCCAATTTCCTGGCGGCCATACTCCCATGCTCGGCAGCGAGGCTCTCATTAATTGGAGCTGATCTTTAAGAAACATACAAAGAGAACTACTGTACTGCTGCTAAGTCAGTCAGGCACAGGTGGAAGACAGGAAAAACAGCTGTTCACACAAGACTGCAGAGCTCCAAACCCAATTTTAAATAAACCCAAAGAGGGAAAGAAAATTTCCCCCAACACCATTCCTGGGTCTCGCTAGTGGCAACGGACCGTTATACGTGGTGTAGAGGAGAGGCCCTTTTTCTCTCCCAGAATTCACAGTTCTGAGACCGCCAAGCAATTTGTTTTGCAAGCATAAGCTGATCTGAAGCTGTCAAGACCAGTAGGGGGACGATTTTGTTTGGAGAGCGCCGCTGTCTCTGAGGAAGTGGTGGCGAGAGGTAGGCTGGAAGCTTTAAGCTCAATCCATTCTCGCTTACCTACATCCATCATTTCACCTATTCAGCCAACTCATACACTAGACTGGAAATGTGCGCTAATTTGGGAGAAGCCAGAATTCATGCCGTGTGCAAAAATACAGCACAAAAAGGCTTGAGGCTGAGAAGCTTTATGAAAAAAAAAATCATGATTGCTGTGGTCTGTCAAGTGAAAAATCATTATTTTTAGTGGACAAAGTCAGTCGCTTCAAGAATAAGAAGAACATACATTCAGTCGGGTGGGACCAAACTTGTGACCAAGACTACTTATTCAAGAGTAGTTCATAAGGGATGTTTCTTAACCTTTGATGAAAGAGTTAATTAATGAGCTGTTGAACATGAGGCAACTCTGAGCACACGGTATCACACGTGTCCCACCTGTTCACCTTCATATGAAACACAGGACCTACTCACATCTGCGCACCTGCAATAATAGTCTCAGGCACAGCACACTATGGAGTCTATTCTGTATTCAGGGCTCCGCAGATCCACGCCAGGACAACATGTTTAATATTCCAACTCTGCCTGTTTCACCTTGTAAACGGATATCTGCGTTATCACAACAAACAGCTAAACAAAATGTGATACTGTGACAGAATTGGAAACGATCTGCATGGTGTTCATTATGCGGAGTGAAAAAAAAAGAGGAGTCGTGTGCCCGTGTATTTGCGCCTGTGTCTGAATGAACTTCCGGAAAAATGATTTGGAAATGCAGAGCTGTTATCCCGTGTTTTTGTTACAAATATCTTTGAAACTTGAACCTCTTATCTCCTTTACAACTCAGAGAAAGAAAGAGAGAAAGACAGCATACAGAACTACAAAAGTCCTTAAATAGGCATGCAGAAGAGACAAAAGAAGAACGGCAAAAGACAGTGAGTGCAAGCAAGCCTCACACTATGTCAGAAAACGAAAAAACACGCCAAGCGGCAATCAAACAGAGACACTAACAGGGTTATACACAAAGTTTGACCAATATTGGAATCTTATGTTCAAGTATGAGTTTAGATACATTCAGAGGCATTTAAAGTGCTAAAACAGCTTCAGACAGGCTTCCTGAACCTAAAGCAGCATTAAGCCAATGCTTATAGTTTGGAGATGTTACTGATGTGAGTCCAGCACGAACCTGGAGGCAGGAGAGTATAAGAGTTGGATCGTTCCCCTCCTGGGACCCCCTGCCTTTGTATACCTGCACGTGGCGCCTGCAGGCATGGCAGGCATCCATACTGCATCTGTCAATCTCTACAAGGTGCAGCCCCAGGGACCTCCAACAATGCTGGGGCCAAACTGACTCCACTTTTATCAGCAAAGAGCTTGAGTTCTCCAACAAGATCACAAGATCTAATGAGGGAAGAAACCTGGCCTCGGTCTCTGAGCGGATTTGGAGCCTGAATCTGTCATTGAATTTTTCAGGCCAGTGTTCGTTAGCAGTGCAGCTGCTCTAGAACAGAGAGCTGCCAAGATCTACAAACTGAACACCGAGCCTAAAAGCGAAGGCCAACTTGACATTTCGGACAAACGATGCAGAGATCTTTAGCACTAGTTGACCTCAAACAAAACCTCTAATTAAAGAAAAGAGAGGAAATCCGCACAAGTTGTCGCCACAGAAGTTGCAGGTTCAAGTGGTGACTGAGAAGTCTGATGTGATTTGTTTTGGCCAATTCCCTAATCTGAGCGATACATGCTAAAATCTGTCAGGCGCTGCAACCTGCGTGGAACACGGAATGTGCTCCCATGTGTCTTTCTGCTATTAATACTGCAGCCAATTGAACCTGCCCAGCTGCCCGTTTTCCATCAACACCTCTAAAAATAGCGCTTAGTAATGGCTGAATGGCACTCATTGTTGTAGCCCAAAAACACAGCTTGCCTTGTCAAACCTGTGCACCCGAATAGCTCACCTGTATTGTTTCATTCACTAAATCCTCCACTGTGACACCTCTGATATCTAACGTTTATACAGTCTAATAATCTTACAAAGAGAGGTGCCAGTCAGTTATTTTGCCCATATTACAGTCGTTTAATACTGACCAACTGTCAATCTGGTGTTTGCATTTTCATATTTGGTACAGCTGCACAATGCACACTTTAATTACATTAGTAAAATGTATCTAATTTGAGTAAGACATGCTAGCAAGTTAATCTAAATTACTTGATCGCTTCACTTGCTGAAATACAAACTGATATTTTGTTTTACTGTACAGAAACACTACTCTCTTTGTCAACTTTTAACAGGCTGTTATTCATACCTAAATGTGTGTAACGGAGCTTAAATCAGGCCAGAATTTTAAAATCTGAACAGAGTCTGAATCTGAGCAGAGGTCAAGAAAGATATTTTTGCCCAATTTCAATCAATGTACTAAATAAAGCCTGAATGAATTGCACCAATATCCAGTAATGAAATCAAAGCATCATTCAGTGCATCCGGAAAGTATTCACAGCGCATTACTTTTTCCACATATTTCCACGTTACAGCCTTATTCCAAAATGGATTACATTCATTTTTTTCCTCATAATTCTACACACAACACCCCATAATGACAACGTGAAAAAAGTTTACTTGAGGTTTTTGCAAATGTATTAAAAATAAA
>JBBPCY010000035.1:14542348-14587169 GCA_037974405.1 Brachyalestes nurse
CAGTTAGATGCTCTTTGTTCTGCTTGAATGATTCATACGTAGGTCACTGTGTGTCTTAACCAACAAAAACATTCCTCAGAAACTGGTCAGGTTCAGGGACTGGACTGGAAAAGAAAGTCCTCCAGGAAGCCTAGAGAACCGTTCCTCAGTTCCAACTTCAAAACTTTAAAATCTTCTTGAAATCTCCAGGCTTGGGGTGTTTCGAACACACTCGACCTCCTTGTATCTAATGCTGTGTTTTTATGTGTTTATTTCTAGCAGCCCACTACTTATTACCTTCTCCACAGTGTGTGAGAAAGACCGACCTGCACAATCTTCAACAACACACGTCGGCATATTTGCTGACTCTGAGTCTTTAATTCGCTTCACCGAAAATGCAAGTCTTTACCAAAGGCACATATGAGGGGACGTGGCCATGCAGGTAGTGCCAATATAGCCACGCCCCCTGCTGAGCTGAAAAAGTGCAGATGAACTCTGGGAGATGTAGGATTCAAGCTTTATAGGGTTTGAAGTAAATCTATTCGATGTGTTTTGAAATACCAGCATAAAAGTTATGATTTTTATTCTGAATGCTTTCCAGGTCTGGAAAATGGATTAGGGCTTTTTGACAGCGTGACTTGTCCCATTTAACAAAAGAGGGACTGATCTTATCCTTAAACTAGCCCAGATATGTTTGGCACATTCCAGTTAAAGAAGCTTGCTAGTTGCATTGGTATTAATGTAGACTAAGTTGTGGCCTGGTGATTAGGTAGCTAAGTCAAGTTCTCTCTCTCTCTCTCTCTCTCTCTTTCCATGTTATAACACTAACACAAAAGTACAGTCTTGCTCCAGTTGTGCAGCTGTTGAAGCCCCTGGTGATATTACATAATCTGGCCCACAGCAGAATCATTCTACAGCAGTTTTTCTGGCAGTCATGGCTCATGTTCCAGAGCTGGACCTGACCTGAGCACAGAGTGAGCAGTGAACCAAGGATCTGAGCATATCCTTTATATCGTAAATGAGCCCTGTAGGCGAGCAGAGGATGTTCTGGCCGCATTTATGTCTATTCCTACTCGAATGCTCCAGAAATTCATGCTAAAGTGAAAGTCTGAGAGAAATGAGAGGAAACAGACTACTCAGTAGGAAATTGAGCAAACTCTTTGAATGGTCATGTAGTAAACAGGTCTGTTTTTGAAGCTTAGCAAGTGTTTATGGATCTCCCAGAGTCCCTGGTTAAAGTACAGGCTCTCTTTTATAGAGAACGTGAGACAGAATCTGCACCTCTCACACAAAATAAAGGCCTGCCACCAAGCGACCGTGTGTGTTTACTGGTGTGTGTGTTCATGCGTGTTTTTGTCGTTTGTCTTTCAAGTGGTCGCGTTAAATTCACTGTTGTCACAGTCGTCTTTTACCACATCATCAGGAGGCTCTCAATAAGTTTCCTGACTTGCCACATCTCTTCAGTATAGGCAGCCTATGGTAGTTTTATCTGGGCTGTTCTTGCAATTTAAGTGCCTTAGTGATGAAATTTTAATCTAATGTGAATCTACAGCATATGTTGTTTTTACAGTCTGACTGTGATACTTTATCCAGTATGAGTCTGTATGAGTTTTTACAGTTTGACACCAGCAACGGGAGTGATTTTAAAGCAGTTTAATCTGTAGTGTGTACTGATTTTAAAATTGGTAATAGCTGCAAAGTGAAGGGCTATTGGTTGCTGGCTGAACCCAGTACTACTTCAAAAGGTCAGTGTTAATTACAGTAATAATCAGTAATAGTAACAGTAATACTACTATTACTAGTAATGGAAATATACCATGATAGTGAATAATAGTAATATTAAAAGTAAAAGTACAGTACTGTTGATAGTATATTAATGATCAATAATAGTTATACTAATAGTAATAAGACAGGACCAGTATTAATATTGTAATAGTCAGTAATAAAAGTGATAGCACAAGAAGGGTCAATAATAGTAATATTAATAGTAAAAATGCAGTAATAGATTAATAGTCAGTAATAATAACTAATAGTATAGTATTGTGTTGGTCAATAATAATATTAAAAGTAATAGTATAGTAATAGTGAAAGTACAGTAATAGTTCGTTATAGTAATGCTAATAGTAATTGTACAGTAAAAGTGAAGATATGGTAATTAGCAATAATAATAACATGAATAGTAATAGTACAGTAGTAGACAGTAATAGTAACAGTACATTAATAGTATTGGTTTGTTAATTGTCAGTAATAGTAGTAGAAAACTTCAGCCACTGATAGCAATCCACCTTTCTGTAATTTAATTATGAAGCCATAGTTTTATAGTAGTGGCGGAATAATTCATTATAAGTAAACAGTTATAAACATGTAATAATAATGAGTAAAGATTTACTGTATAAGTTAATGAATAAAAAAACAGAATCATGTTCCCCAGGGTCCCTGACTGGAGTCAGATTCAAGCCAAACAGACGAGTGCCCAGGCTCAAGGTCAAGGATGCTTAGTCTGGGAGGAGAATGGAAAGAAATGGAGAAAAAGCTTTCAGAAAGTGAGCAGAACAGACAAGTAGACAATCTGCTGTCCGTTTCTGCAAATCCCACCAGAGCAAGTACAACACGCGCCGTGGGGGCTTTCTGAAGGCCGGCAGCTGATGACAGTGCTGTCAGAAAGTCGAGTTCCTCTTGTCTTTCAAGGCTTTTCTCAGCTGCGGCAAAAGGCCCAGCTTGGTCCGCTGCCGCATCTCACTCATCCTTCACCCTCTGGTATAAATCAAATCGGTGGACTATATTTAGAACAGGGGGTCTTGGCAGGCTGAGAAAAAGAACGTTTGAGAATAAGGCAGTCTCTCTCTTTGACAAAATCACAGAAATCTGCTTGTCTCATGCGGCCTGCCTTTAGATGGAAACTTCTTTCAAGCCAGAGTGTGAATTTGTAATTTCATATATTTTATATATTTATATTAGTGTTATTGTAGTCACTAAGCAATCAGTCATAGGAATAATCATTTCTTAATTTTTAAATTACCGCTATACCACTCATTCGCCACTATACTATAGCTATACTATATTCTATATTTAGATTAGTTTTATTGTAGTCACAAAGCAATCAGTCATAGGAATAATCATTTAAAATCAGTAACAGAACAATAAGTCTGCATTTCAACCCTAAGCTTCTGTATGAGGGCCCATACTTTAATTCCTCACTTCCATAACTATGTGGTGTACATAATAGTTACATAATGTAGTTCACAAAGTCTTAGTATTAATATCCTAATATTGAAACTTAATATAAATAACTTGGACCCCCATACAGAACCTTAATGTGCAGAGTTATTGTTCTGTTATTAATTTTAATTCCTCCTATGATGGATTGCTTAGCGGCTACAATAAAATGTAGATAGTGTATAGTATAAATATAGTACAGCGGAGAATGAGTGTTATAGTGGTCATTTAAATATGATTATTCCTGTGTCTGATTGCTTAGTGATTATAATAAAACGAATGTAAATGTTATGTATAGAGGAAGAGACGTTTGAAGTTTATTGGGGCAATATTTTTTTTTTTCAAATCAGGTCAAGATTTATGGGCGGGTCCACTGAGGATCTGGTGACTGGATGGGGGTCTCCAACAACCATGAGCAGCAGGTCAGGACCAGCCACCCCAAACCCCCCACAACAGCACATAAACACTGCCTGCCACACCATTCCATAAATACAGCTTCAGTAAACACAAACGGGTTTAGGTAGACTTTGTTTGCAGGAAAGAGCTCGATAATGTTGTTCTTTTCTTTCCCCTGTTGCTTCAGTGCAGAGAGTTTTTCCATTTCTGCCCTGCTCCCCGCTCTCCCGTATCCACATGAAACGAACCCAAATCCTGCAGGATTAGAATGAAAATGCCAATAGAAATAACCAGGACAAAAAACACACACACACAGTGTCCCGGCACAGTCCTGCCCCTCTCACCAAACCCTCCCACCCCCCGACCGAAGGCCCCTGCCCAACTCTGACTCACTCACCCAGCCGCTTCTGGAAAATAATATTTGTTCTTCATCGCGCTGTTCTTTCGTACAACCATGCTTTGTTCTTTTAAAAGAAAGCCCCAGAAAAATCCCCTTTCTCCTTGTGTTAACTGACTACTGTCACAGTCTCAGGGATATCCTACTGGTATGGAAAAAATGGCTTTCAGATGTTGTGAAGCCACTATTGTATAAATATTGTAACTTTATAGAGAGAAAATAGCGTTTACAAAATTTTCAAGCATTTCTATTGGTTCGTACGGAAACGCATTGCATTCACCTGAGGAAAAAAATGGACACCTTTTCTCGTAATGACTAGATCTGCTCTCAAAATTACGAGATCTTTTATTTACGAGAAAAAATAAATAAAAGAATTACAAGATAATGAGTGCAATTTTATTTCTTTGGTGAATGCAATGCGCTTCCGTAGGTTCATAATATGTTGTGTAAATAATGTACAGGGCATGTGCCCTTTTGATGGTATTATAATAAATAAATAAAAGAGAAAATTAGTTTTTAATATGACAGTATTTTGCTTTGTGGCTATCCTTATATACAATTTTGCTCATAATTAAGGCCGTACCACCATATATTTACACCAGTTTGCCACTATAGTCTATTCTGAAGTGTTGGTGATCTCATACTCGCGATTTCTCACCTTTTCCCTGACAGATCTCGAACGCCCCCTCCCCCTTTCCCTCACTTTCTTACAGGCTCATATTTGCAGCTATACCTCTTCTGAAGGAATTTCAGGCCCTAATTTAATTCCCCACTCAGCTGGAGCTAGCCTGGTTTAAGTTTCTGTTTTGGCACACAAGCCTTAATTAACCAGTTCATCATGCGGGGTTAAAGCTGTCATGAAACCTTGCTCCTTCCTTTCCTGATTCACATCATCCATCTCTTTACATTGTTCTGGAGCAACATTCATTTCAAAGCTGCCTGGAGTCGTCAAAGCATGAAGGCATCCAATAGATACACGTATTTGATTCAAGTCTTTTGTGAGTCTCTCATATGTTTCATATGAAATCCCAGTTAGAAACTTGCCCATAGTAACTTCCACAAGTCTTAAACTTAAGGAAGTAACCAAGTTTCTAACTGGGATTTCATATGAAAACTGTTTTGATTGTCTCAGGCGTTTGACAGATTAGGTGATGGAAATGACCACAGTTGGTAATATTTAAAAAATATGGGCAAACCATTCTCCATTCAGCTCAATTTAGTTTAATATGGGAAACTCTTCATAAGTATCTGTCCATTGGAGCATGGTGGTATCTGTGGGGATTAGCTTAAATAAGAATAAAACCAAACTGCCCAATATAAATCATGCATTTTTGTCATCCTTACCAGAAAGCTACAGAAAAGTCAGGGGAGCCAAATGAAAGAAAGTATGTACACCGGTGGAGACAACTGTGGCCCAAACAAGAAACCAGGACTATTAGAGTTAGGCCTTCATGGTCGTAATTGTCAAAATCGGTTCCAAAAATGAAAAAAAAAACCAGGGCAGTTAAAAATATCATGTTGACTATTTGCGTTAATGTATTTTCTATAATGCTTTAAAATAAATTGATCGTGCGATTAATTTGAAAATTAAACGCCCCTCTGCATTGCAGTACCACACTATCAGTGGGGGCAGTATTATGCTACGCCAGTGACCAGCAGACCAGAAGAAGAAGCCCGAGCACGAAGCTCTCTTCCACCCAGAACCGGAGAAACTCACGTTAAACCTCACCAAGCTGTCCCATTACTACTGGTTCTCTAATTTGTTAGAGAAGAAAATCTAGGATCAGAGAAAATGGAGCAGTGTGTGTATCTATTTTTATCTCACAGCTTTATCTCACAGCTTTTTATCTTACAGTGTGACAGGAAAAAACAAACAAAGCCTTCTGTGTAAAATTGATGACTTAGTGTTATTATATATTATATATTGGGTTGACTTGGAATTGCGATTAATCACGATTAATTTTGTCCAGATTTGCGATTAACTAGTTAATTTTAATTAATCACTTTACAGCCCTAATATTTATATATATTTTGTTTGTTTGTTTTCAAAACTACATACATCTTCTTTACATTGCCGCTGCCTTGGACCGGCTATGAGGATTTATGTGACTTTAACGCAGGGTGCACAGCGGTTTACATGAAGTAGGATAAAAGTAGTGCTCCTTCTTAAGGTTTGCTAATAGTTATTTCCTATGTGGATGTTTTTGCTGACCCTTCATGTTCTCTTTTTCATGTTAAGAAGAGGAAATGCATATTTGTGGTGAACATATTAATTACCATCTCCTGCTCCCTGACCCCAGAATGTGATGCTCACGAATACATAACCTCGACTTATAGGCCAGGTAAGTGGGGAAATGAGAGGTGTGCTTCTCTCCATCATATCTGAGGGAATACTGCAACCATGAACTGAACTTCATTCAATTTACAGCACATCGAACACAATCAAGAAAAGAAATGTCATGCTTCTGAGCAAACCAAGCATAATGCTGAGGCCCCCCACCCCAGCCCAAGACAAATTTAGTAGCTCATATAGTCCTCTGATGCAAATTAACATATTAACTAGGAGTTTATCTCATAATTGCAATCTTATTGAAAACATACAGTGTATCCAGAAAGTATTCACAGCGCATTACTTTTTCCACATTTTGTTATGTTACAGCATTATTCCAAAATTGATTAAATTCATTTTTTTCATCAGAATTCTACACACAACACCCCATAATGACAATGTGAAAAATGTTTACTTGAGGTTTTTGCAAATGTATTAAAAATAAAAAAACTGAGAAATCACATGTACAGTATTCACAGCCTTTGCTCAATACTTGTCGATGCTCCTTTGGCAGCTATTACAGCCTCAAGTCTTTTTGAATATGATGCCACAATATATATATAATAATCACAAATAATCACATCAAATTCTGCTTGAAATGTATTAATGTATCCCAAAAGTAGTCTGCATTAGCTTTTCCCACGTGATGTTCTCTGTGCATTGCTGATGGCCTATAGTGTGATGTTAAATGCAAATATCTCTTTGGCTGCCCTAAACTGAATCAAAATTCCGTCAACATGAGATTCTAACTCCAGCTGATTACAAACTACAGGTGAATGAAAGTAGGGTGGAAAAATAAAAGTAAGCAGAAACACTAATGTCGACACTAAATGCAGAGTCAATCTGAGCTTTGAGAGCCTGAATGTGAAATTAAAACTCAGCCTGAGCATGACACACAATAGAAATTATGTATGAGCAGTCAGGTCTCATCGGGCTCTATTTCAGGTTCTCGTGTGTAACAGTCACACATTCAAACATGTGGCTAGTTCAGCTGTTTATTGACAAAAAATAGAAAGCTGAACAATTCAGTCCAATTTAAATTTTAAACCCATTTTAAGCCCATCAATGCTTTGTTCAGCTTGGGACAGGCACTGAATATATTAAAAATACACATGACACAAAAATGTGTAATAATTACAGATATTGCATAAATATTGCATAAAAGCACAGAAATATACATATCCAAGCAAAGAATGGGTTGTGCTTGAACAACACTTAAAACACTTAACAGCAGCAAAATAGATAACGATGACGACACTTCAAGATATATTCACATATCACCTCAATATTTCGTTTTTCTGAGCTCTAAAAATGAGTTGGAAGATAAATATTATTGTATTGTCCACCCTTTCTTACGAGCAGATATCTCTATTTGTGGGTGTAAATCCCATTTCCAGGAAGTCCTGCAAACCATTTGCACTCAGTCAAGGAGTTCAACAGTAGAGCAGCTTCACTGGGAGTGAATCCAAGTGATCTAATCTGCATTATGCAAATAAAGAAATAAGGCAATGATCACTTCAGAGTCACGCACAAGCTTAAGTCACGCAGACACACACACACACACACACAGAGATACACACAGAAGCCAGAGTGTATGCAAAGCTCTGACGTCATGCACTAAACCAGGTTTGGAAATAGGTGCACCCATGAACGCCTTTTCCTGGGCACAGTAAAAGCGAGGTACATGTGAAATGCATTTGAGATCTATCATCAAATCCAGGGCCGTGGACAGACAGACAAACTGAGTCTAACCTCATCTGTTTTTCCTCCCTCCTCAGCTCCCGGTCTGAATGGCACTCCACGTCAAAAGTGTTTTAAGGGAAGTGCTCGGTCTTGTGTTACAAACACAGCCAGAGTGAGAAGAGCTGGAATGGAGAACAAAGGCTCCATATTCCCCTTCAAGATATGTGAGAAAAAAAAGCATTTTTGCAGAGGGCGGGAAAAAATGTTTTTTGGTACAAAGCCATGCCACACTCGTGACTGAGAGGTGTTTTGGACGAAGCGTGAAGTAATCCGTGTGATGGCGGAACGGCGAGTCTCGCTCTGGGCTGTGGAGCCTGGGCAGATCCTCTCTCTGACAGCTCCTATAAACAGCCTCTGCGGCTGGGAGTCTCTCTAAAGCCGCCCATTATCACCAGGGCTCTGCACAAACACGAGGCTTCGTTTAAACCTCTTTATGCTTGCACAGTAGTCCCGCTGCAACACACACCTGCGGCGGCTTTTGCAGCCAACACAGCCACGGGACGGGCGGAAAACACAAACATCTGGAATGCTACTTGTCCATCATTCGCGTTTGGGGATGAATGCCAACCCCAGAGCTAACGATCCACATCTGGAGATCATACAGGTTCTAGTGGGAACTCTGAAACAGAGTGATGTACACGTATCAATTATGGCATAGTACACACACAGACACACACACACACGTATATATATATATATATATATACACAGCTGACTTCTATTTCCTGAGATTCAAAAGCAGATGGAGCAATGGTGTGAACTTTAACACTGGAATTCTTGGAATTCCTTCAGGTTCTCTCTTGTTCTTGAAGTCAACAGAAACAAGTTCTTCTTTCCAGACCCACAACGCCGGGACAATAAATGACAAGTAACTTGGAATCCCTTTCGCGTTTATGATGGGTCGTGCAGTGGCAAGTTCATTGTCTAATAGCTCAGGAATGCTAATTAAACGCAACGGCATAAAAAATCTCCTGCACGCTTGGTACGTTATAGAGGGAGAACATATGCAAACTAGTGCGGCAACCTCGCACAATGCCCTGTTTTGTTTTGCTCTTGCTTTAGTCTCTGTGTTCTCTTTTTAGCCTCGCTGAATAAAAGTGCCAAGTTTTTACAATCTAAATCTGTGCAATTGAAAGGATTTCCCCCTCCGCAGTGGCTCTCTTTCTGTGATATCCTGAGTGATCCTTGGCCCGCTCTGGCAGAGAAACCTTGTTTAACTTTGCTTGTCTTTCTCTCCGATGCCTGACATAACACAGACCAACAGTGTGTCTTTGTGTGGATACGCTGACCGCCAGAGGACCGAGCGGACAGTCCCTCCCGCCCAGCGACACACACTTTTCTCACCACAAAACAGAAGGGTGAAAGAAGAGAAACAATAAGGAAATATAGTCTGTCACTGTAAGAATATAGTTGAGTGAAAAATCTGATTTACACAGTTTCCCTTTTACCCCAAAAGTAGTCTGTCTGTGTATTCTTTTCTTTCTTTTGTTCTTTTTTTTTTTTACTTCCTATGCTTAATATTTAAGCACATTAAATGACCTTTGTATATGATAATGGGCTATAGAAATAAACTTGACTTGATGTCAAGACACATGTAACTTCTTTAGGTTTACACTGGCGCTAAAAGGCTGATATAGTTCACAAACAAATGGAAGATTTTTGGCACTATAAAGTCTAGGTATACAGTACTTTCCTCAAACCATGTCGAGTTGCTAAATAGCCTCTTGCCTGTAACCTTTCTCTATAAAAATGAACATTGCATATCTAATGAACAGTTGCAGCAGCTTTCTTGTTTGTACAGGTTAAGCAGTGGCCTGTGATCAGGAGATCATAGAGATGCCACAGCATCTGTGTCTAGGAGTAAAACAACAAATTTTCCTCACTCAGTCTGGGTATAACAGTCCTCCCTCTTCCACTTGGCGTGATGCTGGTCAGTGCTGTAGTCTGAATTGGTGGTTAATGTCCTCCTTCAAGCATAATGAACTGTTCATTGTCACAGTGGTAGCACTTCATATGACTAGGAGGAAGCACACGTTAGCCTTCACCCTCCTAGTAATGTGTGATCACATGACTGAGGAAGTTTAAGCTTGAGTTTGGAGCTGGACTAGACTAAGAAAATTTAGGGAAAAAAGGGGGATTGTAGCTGACATACCATGCCAGTCTTAGAAACCTGAGAAAATTACACTTAAAATGTTTTTAGCTGAGCAGTATATGCTTTTAAAACCTAATATTAAATTATATACAAATAGTTTTATAACAATAAATAGACACTGTATGTCTCTGTGTTTGCTGTTTGCTAAATCATTCCCATACCTCTCCTCGTGGAAGCCCAGAATTATACAGTAGTTCTCATAAAATACTTCAAATACTTGGTTCAGCTCAACCGATACTTCATTAGATCAAATCAGGAGCTTCTAATGGAGTTTCACAACTCCAGGCAAAGGCTGGAGGTATCGAGGAGAAATCTGGAACCAAACATTTGTTTTCTAATCTGCTCAGAAAGTATTTCTTACCAACAAAACAAATCTTACTATTTAATGCTTTCTTGTTTGTTTGCATTTATTCTAATGTTAATTTGATTAATGATTAATGTATATTTGCAGGCAGAAATGCCCTCACTGCTCAGATAAATGGTTTTAAACAGTTTACACAGGAGCCTAAGACTTTTGCACCATATTGTATAACGAAGAACAGATTTTAGTTTTTGTTTTTATCATATAGCAATGGTATTAGTATAGCAGTATAGCACTGATATGTTTTGTCAAAGCCCACTCTCAGCAACTTACATAATGAAGTTTACAGTGCATTTCAGAACAAAACCCTTCAAATGGCAATTTTCACCGAGCTGTTCTTTTAATGGCAGTCCAAAGAATTCCTTGACGAGCCCGGATTCGGAATCTATTCTTGCTCCCAGCACACCTGGCCTTGAGGGATCAATTGCTGATTCTCTCACTCAGGGAGTTTAGCAAACCAAAATAGAACAAAATGCAGACAGACTGGGGGGTCTTCTATGGCTGGTTTGGGAACCTCTGGCCTTTGGCTTTTAACTTCCATGAAGATCTAAAGAGCATAAGAGCCCCTCCAACGTTTAAACAATTGACATGTCACCAACACTGTGCTCGCTGAATTAACTGCCTTTGTGGTGATCAATATGAGAGATGTGACCAAAAGAGGAAGAGGGAAAATATATCAATAATGTTGAGGAAACCGCTCTGTAAATGGATCAATGCATGGATCAATAGGTCTAAGTCTCTGGACACAACTCTTTTTTATCTGCCCTCTATCTGCTCCCATTTTAGCTGAATGTGGCAGAGCTGTATTTCTTGCTGGGAAATCTGGCCAATTACCAAACTGTAATGTAACTGCAACATATTTAGCGTATCATCAACCAAATGCCCTGTAGGTAATAATTTGACAAATCAGATATCGTTATTGGATTAACCCTATTTCCTCGCTAGCGGGAACAGCGTCACATCCACGTTGTCGTGGTGGATGTCCAGAGTCAACGTTACTGTCCTTACTGTAACTGACCAGGACAAATGCATTAAACGCATCTCATACAGTGGCCAGCAAGGTTTTTTTTTTTGAACATTTCTCCTGACCTGTATATGTTTCCAGTCTGCACGTAAGACACGCTGACAGAACACCAGCATTAGCCCAATCTGATTACGCATCCCAGTGCTCGCAAAAATTAGATTTCAGTCCCTCTCTGCTCTCCGCTCTTCCTCCATCACTCTACTCACCACTGCCTCTCTCCCTCCCTCTGTACCTCTAATAGCAGGAAGCCAGGGCTCCTCGGCTCTCTCAGAGTGTGAGACCTTCCAGGCAAACATCACATCAGCCAGCAGCTTGAAGTAATTCATCCTCCCCTTCTCTCGCTCCCTCCCCTCCTCCTATTAGCCTAAAGACACTGGATATCTTCCCCCGACTGCAGGCGTATTAATTGCAATTATCAGAGAAAAGGGAGAGCCCAGAGGAGAAGGGAGGTTTACTGAAAGTGGAACAAGATGACCCTCTTCACCACTGCTTAGCCATGAATCCATTCACCTCTACACTGCAGACTCATTAGAGCCACTTGCTTGTTTCTGATGAGTCTAAATAGAGCTTACTCTATTTGTAGTGTAAAATTGGAGGGTCCAACTAGACATGTGCCATTATTCAACAGTGAGGTATACAGCAGTATTATCATATACAATATTGTTATTCTAGTGACTCCATCACTGCTTTACAGCCAAACAAGTTGTAGTTTCCCCACAGGGTTTTTTTTAGATATGTAGGTCCAAACACGTAGCCACAGTGTGATCTCATGCTTTACCTGATGTTTGCACAGCTGTTTTGGTGTGTTATTGGTCTGAGCACCTTCACAGCCCTCAGTAAAAGTTGCAGTGCCTTCATATTTAATATACTGGTTACCGACCACCCAGCACGAAAAACACCAAATACATGAAGCCCAATAGAGCTGTTAAAAAACAGAAATTCAGAAATGAATAAGACAGTGCAAGAAATTCCCACTACTAATCACCAACACACTACCGGCATTCTGAACATTATAAGTATGTGAAAGAGATGTAACAGTTACAAATGTAACAGGTAACAACTGAACTGGATGGAAATATATATATTTTTTAATATTTGGATTCTTACAGCTTTATTGGAAGTTTCGTATTAACAATGTTCAACTATCCAAATCAAGATGGTCCTAGGCAATGAGATCCAGCTTTCACCCATGTGAGCTTCATAAACTTGTCATGCTTGAAGAGTTTTTTTTATTGTGCTATTATTATAACAAACCTCTCTGTTACTTGTCCAACTATCTGTTGTAACTGCAATGAATTGTGCCTTTCCTATATCTGTTTCTTTATTTGTCTTTTACACCTTGTTTGTACAGAAATATGGTCTGCTTGAAATTTCATTCCATGGCCTATTAACCTTGATCTGAAACCTCGAGCACATTCAACATGGATCATTCTTTTTCATGTAAACTTATGCACACTTATGAGCCAAGTACATTCAACATCGATCGGGACCCGGTGACTCAAGCACATTTAACAAAGATCGGCATGCTTTGGCACTAGTACATGTAATAATGATGGGAATCCCTTGGCTTGAGCATGTGTAACAGTAATCTGAATCTCTAATTTAAAATGAATGAATAGTTCCTATGAAGACAGAATAGGCAAAATTCCCTGAAAAATATATGGGTCACTTTACACACTCCATGAGCCACAACATAGACTAACGAACCACAAAAGCCATTTTTATTACTGTTTCATTCCTAGCTCTTAAAAATATCATCAGGAAATTATTGCATGAGACCATCCTGACTTGGAGATTTAAACACTGTTAATACAAACCTTCCAATAAAGCTATAAGATTCCACATATTATTAAAAAAAAATCTACTGAGAACAGTCAAATGACCAAATGACCAGCTGCAAGCTATAACCTAAAGATGACGCCTTCAAAACATTAACATTTTCAACCAAAAGTACCCTGAGCACACTTCCACTAATGACAGCGAGGTTTATGTGACATGTCACTTTGGTCTGTACATAAATGTCTACCATGCCAGAGTCAAAGATGTATGAGAATGATATTATAATTGTAATGTCTTCGATGGTGGCATCTTTGTCTCATTTGGCAACCTGACAACCTCCTTTTAAAAGATTCCAGATGACAGCGTCTCACTTGCTGTCACATACAAAACAATAAAACAGTTTGCACAGGCCTACATATGTTCTGGGAACGCAAAGCTATCAGCAGTTTTTTGGTGAAGTATCGCAGCTGTGTCTTTTGATGCCGCGGGCGTCTGCTTGTCCTCTTTCATTTTAATGAAGACTACAGGATGCAGCTCTGTCTCCAGCACAGTGTTTCTTTCAACACAAAGGGCAAAGAGCAGCACACAGCTTATGATAACAGTATACCCAACAAAGATCACCACAAAATACAACAGAAATGACAAACGAAGAAAAGAGCTTTTTTCATTACTGTGGTCAGGAACTGTCAAGGTCAGACTTAAAGCGGAGATTTCTGCTATCATTGATATGTCTGGTATGTTCACTGATAAACTCATTAAATAAACACATCCAATGAGGCCTGCAACCACTTTCAAACAAAATCTGTGTTGAGCTGAAAGCAAAACTTTGGGTGTATACTTGTTTCAGTTTTCTAAGTGAAAATAAGCACATATTCTCTATACGGAAGACTTTTCCACACTTTAAAGCACAATTAATGTCTATTTGCTGAATTTAACACATTGGATAGTTGGATTTGTTAAAAAGTATGGCACAGTTTATATTTAAGTTCTGTTTTTTCAGGTATGCAAAACAACAAGCAAACATAAACTGTGAGCTAAAATATGAAGAAAATACTACATTTAATGTTGTTTCCTGTAGAGGATGTATACGTTTTCACAAAATAATCCAAATAAGTCTGAACTGAGCGTGTTAAAATTTTTGCTCTGTAACCTAAGAACAGTCCAGTGAAGCCTTCAAAACACGAAGTTCAGTCAAGAACTATCCAAAACACCTATAATCAGCAATATACTGTACATACAGGTCTACTCTATACCAATCTCACACTTACCATACACTCATTATATTTTAAAACAAACCAAGAGTGCTGCAAAAAGGAAGTTATTAAAATATATGACATTTTAAAGACATTTTTTCTTTTTAGGTCATTAAGGCATTTTTATTATGTTTAACACGTTCACTGTAAAACTGCCATTAATGAATTAACTCTGTTTTAATACGGGCACAGCATTTACTCTCCCAGAACACTGCATGAGTTCATTAAAAAAAATCTCTTGGGGCAAAAACTGTAAATCAACTGTTAACGAACATGCTTATTTCCAAGCTATTAATTAGACTGGAACTGCCCATCAAAGTCTGCCGGCTAGGTTTCAGGAAAACAAGTGGCAAAGCCGTTCGAGCATGGCCAAACACAGTTTCTGCTATAAGAGAATTAATATAATACCCAGTGTGTCCATTAGGCAGGAAAATAAATAAAACCTTGCTATCAAAAACACAGTTAAAAAGCCAAGCGCTTGAGGACCTAGCCAAGTCGCCCAACTGTTTATATTATCTAAATGAGAGGGCAGCAGGGAGGCTTATCTAAATAAACACGCTTCGGTGTGCTGAGCTCACAGGATCCATAATTTCAGAGACTATCTGAAGCCCTCTCATCTCCAATTTTTTCACCGTTCCTTTGCTTTACTCCCTTGGATGGACAAGGACGTTTCTTTTTTTCATTTTATCTCTCTACATCACTCATGGAGTAAAAAGCCTCTCCATGCATTTTGTGAGTCTCACTTCTTGTTCGCTGGATGAAGCAGTAATTTTATGTTGAAATTGCAAATTTTGAGCTTCCAACCCCTTTCAACCCACCTCACATTTGTGTCTGTCGACAGAAACGAAGATATTGTATCTAAATTTGATTACATTTGATGACGAGAAAACATCCTTAATTTTTTTTGTTGATTCTTGACATTAAAAGACTATAAAGAATATAAGAATATATATCACTAATTCTGGAACTAAGCAACTAATTTCCTAATTATATATGCACATTAATTAGTACAGCAAAGCGTCAGATATTTTCTGTCTAAGGGTTTAATCAGGCAGATGGATGAGGACTACTGAACCCCTGCACAAGCTGAGACCTGTGCGCTGAAAATCACAAGAGGACGATCGCGTTTCAGGGAGGAAGCTGTCACGTGCCTTTGTTTGGGTGTAAGAAGGGCCGTTGTACGCACAGGTGTGTGTGTGTGTGTGTGGGAGTTAGGCGGAAGCTGTGAGGAACAGTCTGTGATGGATGGAGAATGTGCAGTAAGGCCTCACACTCTGTCACACATGGACATACCTGGACAGACAGAAACCTGACACCGCTCACAATAGAGGGAGAGGGAGAAACTGTGAGAGACAATGAGAGAGAATGAGAAAAGTAGCAGAAAAAGAAGAAATAAGAGAGAGAGAAAGAAAGAGAGCAAGAAAGAAAAAAGATTGAAATAGTAAGAGAGAAAAGAAACAAAAAAGAAGGAAAAAAAACAAAGAAAGAAGGAGGAAACAAGTGAGAGAATGAGATGGAAAGAGCTAGAAAGAGAGAAGTGATGAGAAAGAGAAAGAATGTAAAAGAGACAGAGAAAGAATGAGAAAGAGAAAGAAGTACTGAGAGAGAAAGTGAACAAGAGAAGGAAAGCGAGAGAGCCAAAGAGAAGGCGATGAGGGAGGGAAAGTAAGAGAGACGAAAACAGAAAAAGCAAGAGAGTGAGAGAGAGGAGTAATGAGAGAATGGGCAAAAGAAAGACAGTGAGAGAAGGGCAAGTGATAATAAGTGAGAAATGGTAGTAAGAGAAGGGTGAAAAGTCAGAGATAAAAAAGGGAGACGGGAGAAAGAGAGAGAGAGAGAGAGAATGGCCTCAGGCTGCTGTTAAGTAAAAAGTAAAGCCAGCGGCAGTTTTGAAAAGTGCCCAGGTCCCTTACTGCCTTTTTTCTGTCCCTGCTTTATATACAATTCAGTGTGTGTGTGTGTGTGTGTGTGTGTATGTGTGTGTTTGTGTATGTGCATCTCCTACGGCTCCAGCCTCCTGTCCCCGTCCTCCAGAGAGCAGCATCACACCATCCGCAACAAACTAATGCAGCCCTACGTCAAAGAGCACAAACAAAGCATTTATAATACATGCCTCATCTGATATTCCCCTAATGGAGGCCTCTGCTGCTACGTTTCCATTGCACACAGCGCTACTCCAGCCTGTCTGTTACTGGAACAGAAAGTGAGACAGTGAGCTAATCTTCTGAACATTCGCCGAGAACACTGCCCTAACAAACAATTCACAAGGACATACAGGCCCACTGAGGTGAAGCATCGCTCTTCCACAGGGATCCTTTAGACTCCGAACGTTCCTGCATCAGTGATTCATGAGATCCTGCTGATGTGAGTTCACACCAGTTTCCTCTCTTTCAATGGCACATAAAAGAGGTACTTGATGTTAAAAGTGCACATTGATTAGTAAAATATATTGTTTGTGTAAGAGATGCCTTGATGTTCCACACATCTCTCTGTAAGAGACCCATATCTCAGTAACGTAGACAGACCTTCACTCTGAAATTATCTGCATTTTTGCTACGGTTAACATGCTGGCCATCCTGGACAAGGAACACAATGATAAAACAGCTTCAAAAAACTGCTGACAAAGTCAGTGAATCACATCACATATCAGGCCAATTTGCATATTCATGGCTGGTTCTCTTTTTTCAATAACCTGTTTTGAGCAGAGCAAGTGATGCATTAACATCACAAATAAGCAAATACAAACCAGAGAACAAAACATGCTCAAGTCAGAAAATTGGAAGCCAATTCCTGGTCTGGTACTCGATGCTATAGGTTTAATAAATCAGTTGTACTGCCTTGATAAAATAATAACAATCTAGCATTGTATTTAAATTAGTCCACAAGCTGCTGTTAGGGTCTGTTATTTGTTCTGGATTGTTGTATTGGTTGAATTACATTGTCTTTTAAACTATTTTGACGTAACTATGACTTCAAAATCATATTTCATGCTTCGGTAGAAGGTGTTCTGTACATTAAAGGTGACAAAGCGTCTTTACTTGTTTACCTACTGGTGTTACTGAAGATCCTACCTACAGAAACTGAAAGTAAACTTTCTTTGGGGTCGAAGTCCCACCCTCTAGTTAAATTCTACCCCATCAGAAGACACCACCAATACTGGGAGGGTGCTTGTGTTTCCTTATCCAACTGCTGCTAATGTAACGCCACTAGAGGAAAACACCTTACTGTCATTTCTGGAATCTGGAATTCTGGCTAGCATCGCCCTGAGTGAAAGGTGGGGGTGGTGTGAGGGAGTGAGGTCAGTTATTTTCTTGGACTGCTAACCACAGATGGCAGACGCATTTTTTATTTACAGATATTTTAAGTGAACTCTATACTGTCTTTGTACCTTTTTTGGTATGAAAATGCATCATCACCTCAGTTCAGCTGCATGTATCACACGTATCTGATCTAGAACCCAAACTAAAGGGTGGTTCAACTCTGATTTGGAAAAATTCAGAGTAAATCAGATCTGTGTCATATTTAGGCAATAAAACTGTCAGTCCAACCCAGTAACATGCATGTAGCCTCAGACTTTGAGCTAATATTTTGAAGGTTTGCTCTTCATAGCAAGCAGTTCATAAAAAGCTGGAGATAAACAGATGCAGATGGAGGTGACGCGCGCAGCCTGTCCGAGATGAAACAGCGCTTGGACGGGTTCATGAGGCGCTTCTGCTTCGCGCTCAAACGTTTCCCTCCAGATATCAAAGACCGAGGCGTCATAAATCTCCCGCACCTCGCCGTCCACATGGCGGGAGGCAGCCACGTTCAGTCTGCGGCGTGTGTGTCACACACTCGCCCAGAGACAATAACTCAAGCCGTGTGTGATGGGAGAGAGAGGGAGGAAAGGGGGCTCAGGCTTGTTTTCCTCTTTCATCTACTCGGTCTGAGCTGGGAAATCATCACTGGATGTGCTGCTCGCATATTTACACTCATTTATGAAGTCTTCCCAAAGCGGCACCACATCGATGGCACACTCACAGCAGCAAAGTCACCATCTCTGGCTTTTCTCTGAAGATCACATATGGAGATTCTAAAAGGTTTAAATGTCTTTCTCTCTGCACATCCTTCACCACAGATTGGTTTTATTGCTGCCAACAAGTTTAGTTTTTTTCTGCACTACAGATTTGCACGTTCTCCTATCAAGCAGCTTCATCAGAAGCCACCTGAGATGTTTCTCCATTAGGCTCCAAAAAACGGGCCTCAACATCACTAGCATCTTAGGCCCCTTTCATATGTATCCAGATACTTTCAAAAATGCAGTTTATCTTTGTGTTTTGCCCTCTCATCAGCACAAAAATACAGCTTTAGGGCTCTCCACAGTGGAGATTTTTTAAAGCTCTTCATTATCTTCAGCATTTTTGTGTTTTTCAAACACATCTGAAAAACAAACTTTCTGTGGTATCTATTAAGAGCGTGTCCAGCTTAGGGGCTTGGTTTTTATAACATCATTTAGTTTATGACTGAATTTAGTTTTACTTCATTAGCGCAGAGTAATCAGAATCAAATGCTTCTGCATTTGATTCGTTTAAACGGGCGTCAACCCCATATTTCAAATGGTGTGAAAAGCTAGAAAAACTTACAACCCCACAGCAGCGAGTGGAAGTTTTTGTGTGGTTTTTTTTTCTTTTTTGCTTTTATAAGCTTTTATTTTCTGGCATAAATCAGACTTTGAATCAGTGTGGGATTCAGAATTACGAAGTACTGCCAGACAGTAGTAAATCAAACAAGCCTGTTTGTAACAAGCTTCAAGCTCTATAGAGCAGACTGCAGCCAAGAAAGGTGGCTCCTCTTTAGTACTGCCTTATGAAGGCTCGTTTGTGTTACATACAGCAAAATAGATCTACAATGACATGCCATCAGTGCATAAGATATGATGGGAAAACACTGTTTATGTGAACAGAAGTAAATTGCCGAGCTAAACACTGATGTGAATGGTGTAATATGGCATTCAGCTCCATATTATACTGTACAGTTATTATTATTATTTGCAACGTGCGCTAGCTGATTTTATCCACTGGCATTCCTCTTGAACTTTCTTTGTGTGTTCAAGATTATGGGTATCAGAAGACCATGAAGGACACGCTTCATTCAGAATGTGGGCTGCATATTCAGAGGATGCTTCTGATTGGAACAGGCTTTGAAGATACAGCGATGTACAAATGCCGTTCACTTGGATCTCAGTCTTGCTTCTGGCACGCTTATATTATGCACAGTTTGAATGCTCACAATGTCCTTGAGATGTCTGAAATCCAGCTTTATGCTGCATTATCATGACCAGTGGGAATGGCGTGTACATTCTTTTTACATTCTAGTAAATAGATGGAGCTTCGTTGTTGGTTTGGACTAAGACTTTTTGGAAAAGTGAAAATAAACAGCATGTCTTTAAAAATACGTGGACATGAGATGTATGAACAATAAGATTCAAGTAAGAATAAGAATAAGCCTTTAAATCAAAGTGATGTTAGGATTACAAGAAACCTGTGTTTAATCCAGTGTGTCCTGGTATAGCTATGCGAACATTATTACTTTTCCTCTATTCATCAAACACATATAGCTGTAATGAGCCACTTCTTTCTTAAGTTTTTTCATCAGACCCCAGACAACATGGCCGCCAGTCTGTTTTAACAACACTGGCACCTCTGTGCTCATTAATGCGAGGCCGGCCATCGTCCTTTCTCATTGGGCTGCCTCGCTTCCTGCAATTACGAGAGCGGAAGCCAGGGTGAAAGGTCGGCTAATGCGGCTAAGCTCAGACCCCCACACCTCCTGCATCACAAACACCCCCCCACCCGGACGGCCCCCAAACAGGCCCATGTGTGGAGGAGGGCTGCGGCTGCAGCTGCTGACCTCTGAGTGAGAGCAGACTCTTTCCAGAGGCTGTTTGGGTTTGAAGTGTTCCTCACAAAATATCCAGCAAAAGAGAGAGAGAGAAAGAGAGAGAGAGAGAGAGAATGACCCAGGCCAAGGCTGCTGTTTTGGTAGCTGGGAGACTCAAAAAAAGCCACTGGGAGGCTTGAAAAAGAAGAAGAAAAAAGACGCAGACCCTCATTCCTCTTAGCTTTGTGTCGAGTGGTCTTTTAATCCAGCTCAGGAAGATCTTCACAGGAGAGGACGTCTATCAAAGTACAAAACGGCGCACTGAAATTAATGCTTCACCGGTGAAGCTCATCCATTAAAAAGAGCGAGCTCTTTGTGGTCCTCGTCTGTAGCAGGGTGTGTATGGGTGCAGCTGGAGCTGACACAGCTCAGGAATATGTGTGTAAGGGGCCCAAAAGGGGTGTGAAAATGCATTAATGCATTGTGGTCCACTGATTCTGAAAGGATAGAATCAATGATCATAGTCAACACCTTGCTCAACTGGGCAAAATAAACTTCTCAGAAGACAGAAGTGAAAATAAAACTTCAGTTTGGTTCTGCTACTGTTGTCTATTTTCCACTATTGTGAATAAAGGTCCTCCAGATTTATGGCTCAAGTGCTTTCCTGTTGTGCTCATACAAAAGATAAAGCTTGTACTGCACTGTTAACATCCCAATGTACTAGAACTAGAGCACTATTATGACATTTTATTGTTATTGTGATTCTGACTCATTTTGATATTCAATTTCCTCTACTGCGTGTACTTTTCTAAGACTTTTTGCTTTTAAAAGATAATCCCTTTACTTGTCCCAAGGTGTATTTGTTAGGAAAGGAAGCTACTTTTTTACTGTTCACTATAGCTATTAATCCTTAGTAAGTGATTCCATTTTTGCATTTAATTATTAATTATATTAGGTTGCTGACAGACTATGTAATGTTCTGCGACTGGCTATATCTCTGACTTTTTTTTTTTTACTGTTTAAGACTAGCCTAAGACGAATGCATCGAAAAGAGGACAATAGTGCCTGACAAACCTCAGTTCCTACGTTGATAGCTGCTGGATGTATTAAGTTACTTTTACTTAAGTTATTTTACTTATGTGACTGGATTTAGGCTACTCCACCCATTTCTGCTGCTAACCTTAAAGATATAGGATATCATGTTCTAATTTGTTATTTCTGTTTAATGTAAAATGGTACTACCCTTAAAACAAATGGCTCAAAATAATGAAGTACTTTGTCCCCTTTATGTACTTCTGTCAAATATACATATACATATATATATATATATATATATATGTATATGTATATGTGTGTGTGTGTGTGTGAGTGGAAGACGATAAAGTCGAGTAGAGATGAAAGCATGAAAGTAAGCCTCCATCTCCTCATCCTGCCCGCTTTACACTCTGACCTCTGCTCTCCAACGGGATGCTCCAGGCTTCTACCTTAGTGAAAGAATGTAAAACGGCTCCCTCTCTCCAGCAACATCAGAAGCTTGTTAAACTCTCTCAGCAGCCCTTGGGGTATGTAGATTCGAGAGTCAAGGGACAAGGCACGGCAGATCCTTTTACTTTAGTGCACAAACAAAGGAACACTGTTAGGGGGGCTACAATACCTACTCTAAACGTTACCAAGTGTTGCGGTGAAACAAACCTGAATGATAATGGATGGTTTCCAGGCTTCGGGAGATAAGGGTTTCAAAAAACTCCAAAGTAGATAAATAAACAGCACTCTGAAATGGTATGTGGGTAATATGACAATATGATGTCGTTATTGTGATGAGTTGCATCACAATTTGCTTTTCAAAGCATGTTTTGAGCACAGTAAGTAGAACACTGAACTGCATTCAAAAAGAGGTGGCATTGATCTGATACCAGGAAAGTGAGAATACTATGTATCATATTATATCGTTCAATACAAGCCTCTCAATTCAGCACGCACAGCTATCAAACGAAGCATTCAACAGAATAGAGCAAATCAGTGCTCAGTTTAATACGGTTTACTGTTGAGTGCAAATGTTTGCACACCCCTGCTCAAATGACATTTTGTTGATTCTCTAAGTGACAATAAGTACACATTCCCAGTGGACTTATTTGTGCACAATTTCTATTTATTTGCAGAGTTTCACATACAGGGGAAAATAAAACAGAACTTCTGCAAAAGGTACACTAAATCGCTTAAGTTTATGTTATCTTGAGGCTAACCTGTTAGCTCATGGCTATCACATTATTCTGAAATATTGTACGTTCGAATGTTTGAACAAACTGAAAACAGAAATGTTAGCATATTGACCTTAAGCAGATTTTCAATGACTACCGCTGTACTGAAGGATGCATCACACTGAAGACACCACTCAATCATACTGAACTGAATTGTGAGTTTGGTGAATCGTTACAGCCCCAGATACCAGGTATGGATACCAGGTTGACAGAAAAAACTCTTTATGATGTCAGATTGTTAGTTGTGTGTTTCTTCCTGTGAGGAAGTTTGAGTAGTTTA
Source organism: Brachyalestes nurse (assembly GCA_037974405.1). NCBI lineage: Eukaryota > Metazoa > Chordata > Actinopteri > Characiformes > Alestidae > Brachyalestes > Brachyalestes nurse. Next base: position 14,565,375 of record JBBPCY010000035.1, read on the forward strand.
AGCATGATGACCAACTTTTAGATGCTCATTTTAAGTCCTTCAAGCAAAAGAACGATGTTCGTTTGAAAGCTTGTTGGTACCAGTATTGGCATTACTCAACGTTTTAATACTAGTTTAGAAAAACAGAAAGTGTTTTAGGTTTATGGAGGGCCTGTAAACAACCAGTGTCAGATAACTCTGTGTAGTCTTCACTGTGTTGTTGATTAATTTATTCAACTTGTTCACAAACCACAGAAAAGCTCAATATCACAGTCAGTAATACACATCTCATAATAGTATAATGAGAGGGTTTTCATTTATCATCATGTTCTGTTATCTTACATATTATTCAACCTTTCATTATAGTTTCCAAAGTAGTAATAAAGCTTAATTATTTCCACACTAGGGGCCTGACTCTAAGCAGTAATGATGCCACAGTCATACCAGTCTAAATGAAAACGGGTAGATTACAGGCCCCCTTAGAGGAATCATTAAAAAATGCACAAATAATCACCTCTTTATAACATCTAAATCAATAATAAGCCTCATTTGACACGCTTCCATCAAGCAACATTAATGCCAACAACAAGCTGATATAACACAGTGAGAGAAAGAGACACAAGCCTACAGTCAGTTCATATAAAACAGGCCGATTTGCATGGCTGCCTGTGGTCTGTGTGCTCATACTGGCTCTGAATCAGAACCTGTGGAGCTCGCTGATGTAAGTACATCTTGTATGGTCCAGAGCAGGTCCGCGATAGAGCGCGGAACAGAGCGCTGCTTTGTGCCGTGTTTTTCCACCGTGTTTTCGCTACAATGAAATATAAGCGGTAAAACAGCGGCTTAATAAGCCAGCCGGCGGGGCTTAAATCAAACAAGTCACCCAGGGCCAGACCACACAGATCTACTGTAAAACGTGCTGAGACACTTTCCTTCACAGCTCTGCTCAAGAACACTCAGGCCCGTGATCTAGTAGCACAGTGACTCCTGTGAGAGGTGGGTAATTACGCGATATGTCAATACTGTCATGATATATAACATCACACTGTACTCTGAGTATCATCAGCACTGCTAGAATCACTGATTGTATCTTAAAAAAAGATATTACTGCAAAAAGACTGTACACAACAAACAGTAAGTGCCTCAACTGCATACCAACAAGCGGCCAATTCAGTTATTGTCCTCTTTCTTTTTATTATCAGATTTTTCCTCCTATTCTTTCTTAAATAGTTCAAATCCAAAATCACTGTCCTCAGTAGCAAATCTTTTCCCTATGCTTTTTTAGTTCGATCAAAGAGAGTTGAGTAGCAGCAGTAGCAGAGAGGAAATTTAGCACAGAAGGCTAACAGCTGGAAAGCTGCTCTCTGCCAGATATGACCATTCTGATTATAATGGACTGATTACAAATATACTGATTATAAACATTGTGAGTGTAATTCAGTGCAGTGTTTACTGAGGATTAAGAGGTTTTTGGTAGCGGTAGACAAGCATTACCGCATTTGGCGAACTGGGGGAGGGTTGTGGAGGAGTGGGTTTGTGCCAAACAAATTCAGTTTGTCCTGGAGAGGGTGGGGGGAGGCAGGTGATTTGCTTTTATTGGGCGGAGTCACAGGTGGTGGGGTGATACACAATTTTGTTTTGTCAACAGGTATGTTTCTTTGTTTCCATGGTGGCAAGCATTTAGGCATGGAGTGTCACCACAAAGAAATGTTACCAGCAGAAATACTAACACTGTGTGAGTGTAACAGAGTGAAGGAGTAAAACCATGTAAAACCGTGGGTGCAGGTTACATTCAGGCTCCAGACCAGTCCAGACCTCAAGAGCCAATTTCCGACCTCAAGAGCTTTTCTATGTCTGCACATTTCATGGCCTATGTCAGTTTTTGCCTACACTCAAAACGTTTGATTCCAGAAGACAATTTCGAATCCAAATCACTGGAGTCAGTTCCACATTCTCAAAATCCAAAAACAAAGACATAGAGGAGACCATCTGGCAAAAAATGGAGTACAATATTTAGTAGAATATGCCTTAGCAAGAAAACTGGAAGATAAATGAACTGAACTGACTAACGTGGGCTTGCTACATTGTACCAGACTTTCCTACGTCAACTCCATGCAATCGTTTGTTTGTAAGCCAATTTTCCTTACGAATCTTACACTGTACTTTGTTTTCCACTGTCTGAGGTAGACAACAGCTGGACTGTTGATGTGTGCTTTGCAATGGGGATGTATTTTTTAGAAACTGACAGCAGAGTATCTCACGCTCTGTGTGGGAGCTCGCCAGCTTGAACGTCACCATGTGGAATCGACTCCAAAGCTTTGGAAATGACTATCGTTTCTGAAATGCCTGCATTCTTTTGGGACCATCTGATGTCTATTGCAAGTTAGACTGGCCACGACAATCTGGATTTGTGCTTTTAATGCTTAACTATACAGCTGCAGTTACACATTTTAATCTGCCTGAGGAGAAACACAGTTGCAGCTCTGAGCACTGCAGTTAGTTTCTGGGAGTGAAAATACAGTAGCTGGACCGAAAATAAAAGTTAAAAGTTATCCAGCACTTTTCTCTAGTAAGCGGGATATCCAGGTATTTATGCACCATAAACCCTAATGCTGAAATTCATTAATGGGTTTGAATGAAGAAAATTCACATATTCAAGTCACACCAAACTAAAACTACAGAGATTGTTTTTCATTTTAAGTACAAGTTTTAGCAAAGTCCTATTTGCGATTTCAGGTAACAGAGCTGTCCACAGAAGATGAACAGACACTGCTGAAAAATAGTTTTACATCTGACATCATAGCAGAAAGCCAGCTGGAAGGTGGAGCCTCCCAGTATGCTTCATGGTTTGTTTGTTTCTGTTAATTAGCTTTTTTCTTCCAGCTGTTATTGTCAAGAAAAAATCATTTTGCTTCATAATATGTTATATTCATTCTACATTTCTCTTGTATTTATCATATTAATCATGGTAGTGTCTTGCAGTTTACTTGTCAAACCTCTATTTTTTTATTCGAAGGCAAACAACTGGTTGTAGCTTCTGATCATCTTCGGATCAGAGTGACACTTCTAGTTTAGAGTTTATATTTATTGTTTATTTATATTGTAAGTGCCTTTTTGTTCACTGTAAAAGCTGGAGTCACGCCGTCTCACCTTGTCTGGGATAACAAAGTACACACAAACCCACAAAACCAATGGGATTCCCTAAAATGGGTGATTCTGGTTGCTTTTTACTAGTTGTTACTTATGGAGCTGTCCAAGTACTGTTCACATGTATTTTATGGTAATCTTCATACTGCTGACAGCACTTAACTGTTTACAGTGAAGCACAGGAGAATAGAAGAATACATCATCGCAGTTAGCCATCCCAAAATATAGCAGTCACACTTAATTTGGAGTTTTAATTACTGAAAAGGTTTAATTACACTGACATAAGTCACTGACATAAGTGATGGGAATAAATACTATAAGTTGAATCAGTTCAATAATTAAAATATTACACAATAATAATAATTTTGAGTAACTAACACAAAACAATTTCTACAAAGGTATGACTTTTATGTTAAAGGAAACATATTATGCAAAACTCACTTTTTGCATCCTTTTGTACTTCCATTTGTGTCTCTACTGCTCCTACAATCACTCCAAGCGCGAAAAAAAACATCCATCCGTTGAAAGATTTTGGTGTCAGGAATCATATGCTTCTATGAGCCGTTTGGATGGCTCCCGTATCCTGACGTCAGTGATATGGAAATTTGCATAGAACCACCCCTCACCTGTTGAGCCCCCACCCACTAGATTAGTTGAAGATCCGCCATTTTTGTCTGCTGGTTTTACGAGCACGCATAAGACGCCGAGCGCTACGGCTGCAGGCAAAGGCGAGTCACATGAAGTGTGTGTTCATCTTGCTCTGGCTCCGACTCGGGGTCCAACATATAGGGCTGGATAGCGCCTCTGTTTTCTGCCATTTTCACGTGTGGTAAACGCGCAGCGTAAGCAAGGGATGGGTGGGGCGTGGCCAGCATATTTGCATAAAAGGGACAGAGCCCTTAAATGGCTGATTTTGAAAGGGACTGAAACTGTCAAGAATAGAGCTGCTGAGATCTCTTTATGCGAGAGTGCTTTTGTGCAAAGAACTTCATAAACATGTTTTGTAGCCCATAGACCTATTATAACTTGTTTAAAAAGAGGTATGTCACCTTTAAGAACTTGAAAGTACTGAGACAACTGATAATCAGTTTGAAATCTGCTAAGTTAAGCTGTTTATAATGTAGCATATTTTGGTATTTTTGGCATGTCTACATACCACTTTGTTTTTCATGGATGTGTTTTTGTTGTACAAGGTGCCCATCCTTAGACATCAAGCCATAACAGAGGTTTCTGGTTGGTTGCTTTGCAAGCAGCTCTTTGCACCATTAAACTAAAACCCACTAGACTCTCTGGTAGGCAGAAACCTGGCTTGCCAGTCTAGTGCTTCCCAAAATGGGTACAATAGAACCTTCACCTTGTGGTTTTTTCCCTTTTTTTCCTGCTCTAACACACCAATTAACTTATTAACAGTCCTTCTTGAATTACAAAAAGTGTGTCACAACAGAGAAAACACTCAAATGTGAGAGGCAGGGCCCAGGACTCCAGGACCAGGAACTGAGAACTGCCCTTCATCCATGGCAAAATCCCAGTATGTATTACATTTTTGGTACAAGAGTAATATAACACAGTGCATGAGACATATCCACGACGCTCCCTCATATAAATATCCACCCATAACGTACGCTAACATGCAGCTGGTTCTGGTTATTTGCACTAAGAGTGAGGCTGAGGAGGTCTGAACCTCGTTTTCGCTTTTTTTTCCTTCCTTCTTTCCTGAACCGGGACGGACAGAGTGGAAGCTCGTTCAAAAGCGATACTGCAGACGGTCCAGAGGGACTGGGAGCAGCTGGCCGGATCGCTCGCCCTCAAGTTCCCACAGCTTCCTTCTCTGCAGACCAGTGGACAACCTAATGAGCGTTATCTCGTCCTGGGCAGAGCCAGCTTCCAGATCTCACACACAGTATAGCGTTCGTTAAAACACAGCTTGCGCAGTGTGTGTGTGTGTGTGTGTGTGTGTGTGTGTTATGAGAAACTCAGTGCATTGTGAAAAACAAAGAAAAAAAACACATGCGGCTGTGCCTTTCCACAGTAAAAAGAGTGGCCCCCACATAAAACACACTTCTGTGAGCACGTCAGGAACGCACAGCTCTGCTAATGTGATTTATCAGGGCACTTATAGAGGACTAAACAAGAGGGGCTTACCTCAGTCCTTACAATGGCACATTTGAGGGTGAAGCCAAGCACCTGATTGAATTAAGGGACCCTCAGCTCCGTCAACAAGCAGCAGGACATCTACAGGAAAAACGCACAGGCGACATATGAAACACATATATAATCCACATCTGTGTGTATATGTGTGTGTGTTGTGTATATATCTATCTATCATCTATCTATATATATATATATAGGTACAGATGATAATTACGCATGTACGCATATGTGTGTGCGTGTGTATAAATACATTCATGGATAGACAGAGACATAATACACTGATAAATGACAGATGCATATACACACACACAAACACACACGCACACACACACTTATACATATCCCACATAGCTTACGTGAATTATATTACACCTTAAACCACATATAAGAACTTAGTATTAAGTCTAAAGTGTATTTAAACGTACAGAAATGTAAGTTATATTTCCAGAATTTTCTCCACACTGAGTGTACTGTGTTAGCCTGCAAAACTGTCCTGAAGAGAAGCCAAACTGCGTTATTTAGCAGAAAAGGTACTTTAAATATTAACGTGTTTAGCTGAACCTAAAAAGAGAAGGGAGTGGGTGTGTGGCGTATCTCCTCCACATCTCCATCCTCCTCCTCAGAGAAGAGAAAGTTCACATTTTAGCAACCAAAGTAACACAGAGAGAGCAGGACGGCTCGGTTCTGTCGGTCCCGGTCGGAGCACCTACAGGACGAGTAACAGACCCAGCAGGCGCCGTGCGAGCAGGACAGGGTGAAGAGGAGGGGATCAAAAGAGAAGGAGGGAGAAAAAAGGAGGAAAAGAGGACAAGAAAGTTTTGGTTTCTTTCTGAGCTCCAGGTTTAACTGTCACTCACACACACCTCCGGCGCGAGCTCACCTTCAGCCGTCCGCGCGCGCGCCCCCTCTCTCTCTTCCTCTCTCCTTTCAGCTCTTTCTCCTAAAACTCTCCGTCTCCTTCTTCATCCTCCTCCAGCGTCCCGCAGCTCCTCCGCTTCTCCTCCTTCTTCTTCCAACTCCGTGGAGCTCCTCTCTGCTCTCCTTCATCCAAAAAAAAAAAAGAACGGTTCCTTAACCAGAAAGGGCTCCCACCACCGACGCTCGCGAGAAGTACACCTTCGGAACACGAGGCACCTCTCAGAGCCACCACCTGCCCCGGGACCCCCACAGCCAGGGACCCCCAGACCACCACGGCTCTCTCTTTTCTTCTACACAGCTACCACTCCTCTCTCTCTTCTCCTCTCTCCTGCTTTCTTTCCTTCTCTCCTATCTCACCTTGTCTTTCTTTCTGTGAGCTGTCCATCAGCAAACATCCAAGGCCACACTCTAAAAACCTTTCAATGTCTATTATAAAGTTGGCTGATTGTAAAAATGACACACACACACACACATATATATATATATGTATAATAACATTTGGTTTGCAAACACTTTGAACAAATGAGCTTTTTAATAGCAGTATCTGAATGCAGTGTCCTTAAAGTCCCTTACTATATACTATGGACAAAAGTATTGGGACACTTGACCCCTGCGAAAAACCAGCCCGAGACTGGAACTGCGGGCACCCATGAACCCAAAAAACTTTCAAAATAAAAAGATCAAAAAACGTGTTAACGCGCGAAAAAATAATTGTATACACAAATGCATGTAGATACATACATAGATAAATGAGATGCATAAACACACATACACACACACTTATAAGAACTATTGAGTCAAATTTTAGGCTGTGTTTGTTAGCCTATAGGTTTTCATAAGTGAGAAGTCACAGTGGAGAAAAGAATATTCAATATTATACAATATTCTAGTTGTGGTTTACCCTTTTTATTCATGTCTGTCTTGCACTGCTAAATTCCTGTACTTGGGCTGTTCTGGGAGTTCACTTTTATGCATAATAACATTAGCAGGAACCTGCACGTAATACATTAAGGTTTAAAATGAGTATTAATTAGCGAGTAATTGTGATTTTTTAGTGACCTGCGGGTTCGGGTCAGCCTGGTAAGTTTAGCGGGCTAAAAATTGGCAAAGCAGCACTCCAGCTACATTACAGGTTACAGAAGTACAGAAACACTGCAGGTCAGGCTGATTAATGAATATTTCTGCAAGCAGCTTGGCTCTCATAACAAGTCGGATGGGACCAGTGAAACACTAGTGCTTTTGCATTATTTTTACTACACTATGGGCTGTAGATCACTTTGCAATTTGAATGATTGGTGCAGGTCAGTGCAAGGTGTGATTAGCAGTCTGAGCATTCTCTTTTGGGGGGGGGGTACTCTTAGGAGGCACTAATTTAGCTTTCGCAAACATTGCTGACCCACATCAGGATTTGAAGTCAGTTTGTAATTGCATGCATGCATGAATATGACTCCTCAATAGTCAATAAAAGTACAGATTACTGTATTATTACTACAATTGAGAGTGACGCCCCTAACTTCACTGTGGTGGGCTGGTGCCCTGTCCAGGGTAAGTCCCTGCCTCGCGCCTGTTGACCCCTGGATAGGCTCCGGGTCCCCCGTGACACTAGTGAGGATTAAGCAGTTACAGAAAGTGAGTGAGCGCGAGTCCTAACTTTAAATTGGTTTTGTAAAAATGTCTGAACAAATTCGTATCAGTGTCCAATGACACTGCACCCACAGCTATGCTAATTAAATGATCAGTGGATGCACCACACACCAACAAAGACAGAAAACGTTTGATTTGATTGCTAAAACCTTTCCTTTTTTCTTGTATATACATGATTCTTTTAACACAGGATCCATACTTTCTCTTGCACACCATTTGTCCTGGTACTTTTTCTATCCCTGAAATAGATGCATCATGCTGGAGAGCTACAAATATTCCAGTTTTTAACAAGTAATATCAGTAAAAATAATGGACATGGCAGAAATGAATGTCAAAACACTCAGCTAGTGTATCATTTGCACTTATTTCAGCCTTTTCATTACGCAGCCCTGTCGCTGGACTCATACGTCGGTCGTGAAGTGAAATAAAGCAGTGCTGCAGAAATTAGGCCAAAAATTATAGACCACTGATTCAGATGTCACAGCTTTAAAAGGGAGAAATAAATGTTTATGGTAAGAAAACAACACACAACCGAATGATGAATGAACCGGTGATGAGGCTAAAGCTTCTAAAATGTGTTTAAAATGTATATCACACAAACACACACCTGTGAAACATGGCAGTAATACCCACGCCCTTTGAATAAAGTCTGCAAGCCATGAAATGAGGCTAAAAAACACAGGATAAATAATGGATGTCAAATGGTATAAGCCCTATAAAAATCTTATTAAAAGAAAACAATTATGCAACGGCAAGTTACTTCACTATCGGCTTGGTGCAAATACAATCTATATTAATATTTATTACACTTTGAGGCAGAGTTTACAAAGAACAGCGTTTTATTTCCCCCACTTCTTAATTAGGAGGTGACAAATATATGCAGAACAGATGGGAGGAGGAAAAAAAAACAAATGAAAACATAATTTTGTAATACATTACTTATGACCAAAGGGCAAAAGCTCTGTAAAACAATGTAAATAAAGTGAACTGATTGGTTTTGAGGAATGGCTGTGAGCTCACAGTAGCAACATTACAGTTTTAAATTAGCAGTCTGTGCACAATTACTTTCCAAACCAGGCCTTTTATTCAGATTCTTATTAAAATACAACTCGTTCTAACTCAGAATAGTAGATTAGGCCCAAATGTGTCTTGAAGAGATTAAAGAAATTGAAAGTGAAAAACATCACTGTCCTTAAAACAGTTTTCCGCTCTGACTCAGTCAGAGCAGTGAAATATGTGCGAAGCCCTTTGAAACCCCAAAATTCATCCCTCAAGCCTCAATAAATATAGCTGGATAAATAGCGCTCTGTTTAAGCCCCTGGCGTAGCGGAGGAGACGGGGAGGGACGGGACACCGGAATGAAGCAGAACATACAGTCTTACTGCTGGTCGTACAGTTTATGGATTTAGGGCTGCATATCTTGCATATGTATACAAAAGGTCTGTAGCTCTAAATCCGTGGTTTAACATGACCGCAAAAGAGACTAACTGATATATTCTTAACTGTTATATTTTTATTTTTAGCATAGAAAACAAACCAATCAAAATGTTCACAGAAGACAAACAATGCACACAATTCCTTTATTGCAAGTTAAAGTTAGTTTCCATCAGATTACGTTCACAATTACCTCTCCTACACACTAGTTTTCTCCTTTTCTGTGTGAATTTATATTAAACGTTAGGGAAAAAAAGGGAAGAACACTGATAACAATCCATTTATGACCTCACATAAAAAAGAGAACACCTGTCTTCAAAATGCACATTTGAAATGACAGCTAATATATGAGAAAAGCAAAATTATATATTACTGTCTTCAAAAGCATTTCGACTCTCAAAAATACTTTATTTCATAGAGCTCCAAACCTCCCATTAAGGGAAGCATAAAATCACAACACATGACAGAGACTGACTGGCAACGTACTGCATGCGCTCCAATGATCCACACAACTACACACAATTCTTTAACCGCACCCATTAATGTCACAGAAATCTCATAGAACAAAATAAGAACAGCTGGTAGAGGTTTCGGACAGTTTCATCCCATTGTCCTCTTCTCTCTGCAACGGATGAGCTCAGATTTTGACAGTGTGCGCGTGCTTCTTGCACAGGGGCTTGTCTTTTTTGGAGAAGAATGTCTGGCCCTCTAGACTGGTGTTGCAGACCTGGAGGTGGACGATAACATTGGAACACATTGTGAATTCAGAATCAGAGTCAGAAATCTCAGAGGAAACTGCTTAAGAGATCATCATGAGATAAAAGTCAACAAACCGATCTGAGCCAGGCAGATCCACATATAGAACTGATCTTGGGCTGAATTTTTTCATACAGCCTCAGGTTTCTTTCCTAATGAGCGATTTTTTTATGTAGTATATTTATTCTCATGAAATGTAACAGTACATCAGTTACAATCACACTATAGATGAGGAGCAGGATGTGTGTTGGGTTGGTGGAATCTTTCCACTATGAAAGCTGGTCCAAAGTGCATTTCTGCAAGTAGCAGCAGTACCAAGAAATACTTGCAAAACACTTCACAGTAAAAGAAGTGTCCTTCTCTGTAGTGTGTAAGTTTGTGTAGTTTGTTCATATTTAGAAGTCTGGCCAGGTCTCAAAGTCAAGGGTGCAGGTTCACTTTTGCCTCTACAGGCAAGTCCTGTTTACACTTGACATTTAAAATTAATCTCAAATCTAAATGTTGCCTGAATACTCATGTAAAAGAAAAGTAAACCACGAGTGTATTCAGATCTATCTTTCCTGATCCAGAGGTAGTCAGGTTTGATTGTGATCGGATCTGTGTGTGTGTGTGTGTGTGTGTGTGTGTGTGTGTGTGTGTGAATAAATGGCTACATTCATCTTCTAACATAACATGTGCTCTATTCATCACTCGCAATGTAATTCCCATCGCTCTCTCTCTTTAGACAAGATATTTTTATCTGTCTTTACAAACATAGACTTGCGCTAAAGCTGAAAAGATTTTTTGCTTCACTTGTGGCTGCTAAGCAAAACATTCATAATTTCTATCTTTTCCTCTGTAAATTAAAATTGCCGGAATTCAGTGTAAAAAAAATACATAAATAAATAAAACATTAAACACGACCTAACCTGAGAGACGCCATCTACTCTTTTCTAGTGCAGCCCCATCCAGAATGAATGAGCTTTAATCAATATCTGGATGCAGAAGCTACAGTTGAACAGGGCAGGTATAAACATGGTTTAGACTGGATGATCACGGTGATTTGACGTCAACACTTAACAGAAGTGTACCCGGTTTCTACATGATCCATGTGGTGAACTTACTGAACATACGAAGCAGGTGTCATGCCAGGTGAAGCCCAAGGCCTCCAGGAACTTGTCCCCGGCCTCGATGGGGAAGTCACAGCCATGACAGCTGGTACCGAATAGAGCGTAATAGTCTAACAATAGGCAAAAAGAGACAGAAAACAGACACTGATCAGTGATTAACATATCTCTAACATCAACCATATATCACAAAGATGAGCTCAGCCGCAAGTCGTCAGGACGAGGTGAACGGGCTGTAAACTTACTGGAAGTTTTAATGGTTCTCCAATAACTTGTAAAGGTCACTGACTGTTAAATGACTGTGTAACAAGCGCAGCTTACTCAATTACTCTGCTGTAACCAACACCAGCCCTTCACGCTCGGCCAGAGGAAAAGGATGGGCTGGATTGGGCTGAATGAAAATGCAGGTCGGGGTGTGCAAGTGTGTCAGGCTGATTTTAGTTCTGCGCAGGTGTGCGAGCTGCTCTCTCACCTCTCTCGCAGTAGGGCAGTCCGTCCTCCAGGTGGAAGGTGTTGTTGCGAATGGGCTGCTGGCAGGTGGTGCACAGAAAGCAGTACACATGCCAAGTTTGCTTCAGGGCATTGATGACTTCCTGTTAAGAGGGGAAAAAAGATCTTGCTTTAGTCATCCGATTATATGCAAATTATTTCTTACATATAGCTTTTAAAAAAGAAAAAATCTGTCAAAAATGCAGATTTTAAGCATCACTATTCAATATTTGGGTTCATAAGAAGGCTTAAAGGCTTTTCCTAGTGAATTAGGCAGCCTTGTTTCAAAGAAAGGGAAATCATATATTTCTGCTTTGGTTTTGGTTTTGACTTTGAAATGTGAAACGTTATTGTAAATCTTTACATAAACTAACTATTTAATATATAATTACATTTATATAATAAAGCATCGCAACCCTAATAACTATAGACTTTAATGCAGAATGATGTAAATCATGACATAATGAACTATTTAGTTAATATTTAATTACATTTACATGATTGCAGCTAAATAACCATAATCACTCTAGACTTAGAGTGCTGCTCTAATTTGCAATTGTGTTAAGTTCACAGAATGTGGCACAACAGGCCAAACATAGTTTGTCTTCTGTGAACTTTTAATGCTTTGCTAAATAGCAGTAGACTAATCTGTAGTTCCCACAATTACACTTGTTGGCTCTCTGTCTTAGACAAATTACCCAATGCTAAAAAAAGGCAAGGGCGGTAAGGAAAAACTCAATTCCCTCATGCTTTATCCTCCTTGAATCAAACTGACACAATAAATACGATGTTAAGTAGAGCTATAAACAAGATGATGTTTGATCTCTTTACAGCTCAAGCCCGGGCGTCCTAGATTAGGAGCCCTAGCCTAGCCTAGCCTCTCATTAGCAGAGCAATACCCCTTCCGCTCCATCGCCTCGCTCCGTGGTGCTGACCTTGCGGGCACCTCCAGAGGCCCAGCACTGCCTGTTTGAAGTGGGGGCTCACGCTGAAGCGCCAGAGCCGGTGCTAATTGTCACACGTCGGAGCAGCGAGTGCCAGCCTCCCCCTTTGGTCTCATGGACCTTATGATCCCGATTAAAGCTCTTTTTCCCACAGGCGCCGCTGCCTCCCCAGGCCGCTCCCAGGGCCGCGAGGCTGGGAACGCGGGCAGAATGAAGAAACCGGAGTTTAAAAGGAAGGGGAAAGATCAGGGAATGGAGTGAGAATAAAAAAAACAGGGGGAAGATAGCCTGTACACACACTCTGCACTCTTTTAGACTAATAATTAGCGTTATTCCTTTCTGATGCCACAGAGAGCCGAAAACAGACCACCAGTGTGCGCGTTTCAAGACATGCGAACAGTGAAGTCAATTAGACGGTTTAAGATTGGCTGAGTCACTCACTCCAAGGACTTTCTGCTGACAGCGGCAGCAGGTGGGGGCGAAGAACTGCTCGTAGCAGTGCTCGCAGTAGACAGCACCACGTTCCTCCACGAAGCCTAAATCAGCCAGAGAGCAGTGGCAGTGTGCACAGGTAAACTCCTCAGGGTGCCATGACTTTCCCATGGCCACTAGGAAAGGGCCTCTATGGATGGATGGATGGACAGTTAGACAGACAAACAAAGAGAGAGAGTGTTAGTGAAAAAACTGTAAAAGTGAATGATACATCATATCCTCTATATTAAACTGTAAAGGCCCACCGTGTGAAAGATCCCATGTCCCTCAAGTACAGATTTTTCTATAATTACATAATCTCCATAGTAATTAACAAATAATCCACAGTAGTTATTAATGAAAAGGTTGAGAACTGAATAAGCCTGCAGTTTGTGGAGAACTGAGAACATAACAGTAGCACGTGAGTAGCATCAGGCCCAACATGCATCCTGTGAAAGCAGATGTTTTTGAAGCTCTGTATCTGGAGATCTGGTGCAGTTATCTGTGAAGTAACGTGAGGAATGAGGTTTCACTCTGTCACTGAGGATGCAGGTTACAAATGGGATGATTAACTGAGAGGGAAAACAAAGGATTCTGAGCATATCGAATGCGGAAAACAGAGCTCTAAAGCTTGGATGTCATGGCCACTTTTGCCAGGAGTCTGGGAGTCTACCCCTGGGCCACATTGGTGTAACGTACACCAGCCCGAGGCTCTGCCTCTCCAGGGGAGAGCCGCAGCACTCCGGTCTGGGCTACTGAACGATAACAAGCCAGCAAGGGCCATGAACTCTCATTCTGCTCAGATAAAGGCAGCACGGCCCCTGCCCGGCCCGGCTGTCACGCCAAATTAATCAGCAATTACTTTCTCTGCAAATTAAAGCTTACACCGCATGTTCCAGTCACACAGAGACTGGCTCGTCCTTGTTGCAGCTTTACATGAGCCTTCTCAGATTTTTTGTCATGGGTCAAGGGGATCAAACTCAAACAGACCGTGCTGTCGAAGATTTATTACATGGCATAAACTCAAATTATAAATATATATGTGTACAAATCATCACTGTCAGAACAAAACCAAAACGGCAAGTGAAGGAAAACGATGCAAACGTTATAATGCCAATTAATAATTAAAAGGAAAAAAAGTCAATTTTATTCTGGGCCACAGAAATCAAGCTTTAACAAAAAATATCTCTATATATGCAGTTTTATTCAAAGGTTTGGGGTCCCCTGGTCAAATGGTGTCTTGTTTATTTTCTAAGTGAATATAAGTAATAACATCCTGAACAGAGAGAATTCAATACATGGGGAAACATCATCATAAAAATGCACTGGCCACACTTTATGCTCAATTTTTCATCAGATGTGCAGAGATGTGTTCTCTGTACAGGACATATATTTAGCTCCACTTAAATATATTTGACAAGAAGCGCCCAAACCTTCACTTACAACGATAAATCTTTCCCCTCGTATCTCTGAAACAGAAATTTATAGAAGGAAAAATATGTTCTTAACTGATTTATGCAACAAGATTTTGGGGTCATTCCTACGGGTCCATTTGACATTAAATATTAATGTAAAGTCTAGCAGGCATTTTAAATGGCAGTAGAGTTTTTTGATAAGACAACAGCTATATGCAATCCAGTGATTTTTCATACTGTTAATATATGAATCAATTCTCCAATGAGAATCTGTATAACATTGGTTGTCAGTGTTGTCCTTGCTTCAAATCTTCAAAACAGGAAAAAAAGAAGGAACTGCATATTAACATAAGCCAACAAAAGCCTAATGCATGCCCCACCTGATGACCATGTTGCAGTGGGCACACATGGGCGTGCGGGTTCCAGCAGGAATGTGTTCTGCTCTCTGCACCAGTGAATCCTGGTCTTTTGGGTGAGCCTGTGGCGTGGGGCGCTCGGGGCCTTTGGGAGCGCTGTTACTCACTCGCCCATAAGAAGGTCCTGTGTGTCCTGGGGGTGCACCTGCTTTGGGCAAGCCTGATCAGATAGAGGGAGAAGGGAGGACAGAGAGAGAGAGAGAGAGCAGATTTTAATCTGAGTGACCAGTAGGTGAACTTTACCCACAACACTGTCTGAATTACTGCAGACAGACCTGTCTGACCGTGCCACAAAGAGGTAATAAGATCAGGTAATATTGTGTATGGCTGTGTAATGTGACCACAGGTGATGGAGAGACCCCTTGTTAAGGAAGATACACGCTCCGACTCCCTGCTTATTCCACCAGGGTTCATTGCAGGGCCTTGGAGGAGGATGGGCCATCTGTGTCCGGGACATCCACACCACCCAGGCCCCAAACAAAGGATCGGTTTACTCAAGAAAAGGAAAAAAAAGGAAAGAAGAAGAAAAAAGAAAACAACATTCCCAGAGCCAGAGGAGACACCTGGCAAAATAATCCCCCCCATTCTCTGGGAGCTTGGAGAGGAGAGGGACAATCCTCCCCTTCTCTCCCCGCCTGCGCAGACCCGGGTGGGGTGGGGGGGTGGGGGGTAAAGGTCACTGCACTGCGGTGGGAGATACAGAGGCGTCCTTTCAGCCTTGCGCAGGAATCAAAGCCAGGGGGGCCAAACCAGGCCGGGTCACATCACAAAATGCCCCTGCGATTTCCCCCCTAACGGAGAGATGGCGAGTAGGAGCTGACAGCGCTGTGTACTCGCGAGAGAGTGAGAGGAGTCCATAGGCTACATCTCACTCAGAAGCTACTAGCCATCTTGGTGCTAAAGTAACACATTCTTGAATGGCGCCATCAGACGGAAAGGAAGAGAGAGAGAGAGAGAGAGTAAGAGATGGGGAGTCACGGCTTCAGGGTGTCTTATCTTCAGCTCAGACATCTGGAGGATGTATCTGCTGCAGCCAGCTCAGCTGTGACAAAGATGTGGGTGACAGGCGAGGGGGGGAGGCGGGATTTCCTTCTCAGAACACCATGGTCACTCACTGGGCTGAAGACTGATCTGACTGATCTGCCTGCATGACATGTAAGATTTTCACGATGGACATAATAAGAATGCATATGGTCCACATTCACTATCAATAAAGTTGTGAGTTTTGTTTTAAAGATGTGCTTGGCAAAAGCTTTGCTGCTGCCATTACTGGTGTATATCTAATGCTTATGCAAATGATGTGCTTGAATAAAAAGGAAAAAACTCAAATGGCCACATCACAGTCTGGTACACTATATTACTAAAGGTATGTGAGAACCCCTACTAATTATTGAGTTTGCGGTGTTGCAGTCATACCCACTGCTAAAAATCAAGCACACAGCCATGCGATCTCCATAGACACTGGCTCAGTAAACTTAATAAACTTAGAACTGTAATTTAGAATGGCATGTGGCTAGGAGCAACAACAGCTCAGTCACGAAGTGGTACAAACTCACAGAGCAGGTCCGTCAAGTGCTGAAGACAGTAGCAAATAAAATAACCTGTCTTCCGTTGCATGACTCACTACTGGACCTGGAAGCAACATCTGCGCAAGAACTTAGCGTCAAGAGCTTCATGAAATGGGCTGGTGTGTCATCCAACAATGTTTCTGCAACAAACTTGAGCTTGAAGTCAGATAAAATCCCATTCCCATGACCTGCAGGTGGAACACGTCCCTCTACAACCTTACTGTTTACTAGGAAGAATCTACAATCAAAGTGGAAAATACTGGACGTCCTGTCCAAGGGCGCAGTAAACCTCTGTGGTTCCATCATATCGTTCTTCTGCTGAATCATCCCTTTCTCCAGGAGATCCTCTGGTGGAGGGGCTCGATACATCCTGAGGCTAAAGTGAGATAAGTGGAGCTTTTCCTCCTTGTTCAGACCTCAGCAGACCTGAGAAGCAGTTCTGCTTTCCCAGCCAACTCTCTAAAACGTATCCAAGTGTAAGGCTGGTGTATTTCTGGATAAAACCACTCAATAAGAAATTATGTTCAGAAAGCCTTCTATTTTCCCCTTAAAATACCTTCATTTCAAGCTGTCTGTACAAGCAGACCTCATCTTCATCAGTCCTAATCAATGTAATAAGCCTGGGGGTGGCTATTAGGAGAACAGAGCTGTTTCAAGAAGTAACTACAATTTCAGTGTGATGTTGCACACAGCCACAGGTCTCTTAGTACAATGAGCCCCAGATGCCAACATCCCTGGTCTTCCGGCAGGATGGACAGTCGGTCTTGATTGCATGACGTCTGGAATCACTCAGTCTGATGAGCTTTAATCAGATGGCTCTCCTCCATTAACCCTGCCTTCTATCCCATCTTCATAGTCCGGAGTGGTAATGGTCATCAATGACATTGGTTCTCACCAAATCAAGGAGTCTATTTAGAGAAGGATTCTAATATTAAGCTAATATTAAACAAATAGGAACACAAGAGAACCTCCTACTGCACCACCAATCTACGCACACAGAACAAGAACAAAACTTAGACAAGGATGAAATGAAGATGATGTTATTAAATGATTCATTAAAGAGGTGCTGGGAGGTTGTGAGTAATTCCAGGAGACCATGAGGGCACAACTGATGTTGTTTGGCTGGGCAAAGTGATAAAAATGCACTAAACTCAATGAAATCAGTTTTCGTAAGTAGGTTTTTTAAAAATGTGGCAGTATTGTTGCTGTTGTACATTCTAACACATGACAGAAAAAATAACTATAACATGCATCACGTGCAGTGAAAATGTCCTAAAGTGATATTTTCAATATTGCCCACCCCTAATCTTCATGCACCCTGGCTCCAGCAGGGCTTGTCCTATGCTAGGTTGTTTGTTTTGAAGCCGAGCAAGAAGGAAACTGAGAGAGATACCTGTGTTCCCCAACCATCCCTGCCAGGGCCCCTGTCAGCAACTTGCTCCTGAAAGCCCCCAAGAGAGCCAGCCCATGTAAACAAAGGGCCTCCCTCACTGCATACCAACAATACTGCACCTCTCTGGAATATGGGCGCCTACTGAAGAGCACAGAGCACACTAATAAGACAACCCCATCCCCTGAGTAAATATTTACCCTCCAGCCCCGAGTCTGGAGCACTATGCATGAGGGGAGGGGGATATGGACCCTAAAATGCCTCTGTTTAGTGGGCACTCACTCACATGGGGGGAAAAAGTCATTTCAATTTCACAACCGATTTGACTGCATAACTGTTAAGACATATCATTTGAGCTCATTTAGCGAAATACCACTCTGTTTTTATGGGCCCCGTGAACTTCAAGCTTTAAAATCCAATGGCACAGCAAGTACTCAGTGGCAATAAACATGGGCACCACATACTGTTATTTAAAAAGCACAAGGTTGACACCTATAGGTGACATGGAGCATTGCAATATGTTTCACTTCATGAAAACATATTGCACATTGTTTGTAAATTGATGGCACATGTTAGCACTTACATGTAAACCTTGTTTATAGCATTGAGTAGATGTTTTGAAGATGCTGACATACGGATACAGACTAAACTGATATTTTTAGTATACCTGCAGTGTTGCCAGACTGTCCAATTTTGGTTACGGGTCGAGGGACACCGTTCCCAGTACGGGGTGGTCCAGCTGGGGCTTTGGTCATGGTTTTAACAGCAGAGATGGTATGAGGACTCGAGTGGACATCTTCCACAGCCTCACTGTGGACAGAGCAGAGGAGAAAGAGGGGTTTTATGAGCTATAGATGCAGCAGTGATGGAACCCTGCAACAAACATGACTAGATCAGTGACATAACAGAGTTATTGCAGTTTTGAATCTCCAAAATTCCATACTAGCCTTAGAGAAGATTAGACCAAATTCCAGCCCTCTCAAAACTGACTGATCAGCTGCTCTCCAGCCCTGGGTAGATACTCTGGGGTGGGTTTGTTATGGCAACAGCACGCATGAACACAGGGGAGGGTTTAAACATAAGACTGAGATCTGCCTCCAGCTGCTGGGTGTCATTTCACCGCCTCTCGTTGCCCCGAGCCGCTGCCTCGCCCTCATCCAATCCACACTCCCCCTAGTGCTCCGAATGTTATATCCACTCCTGCTCCACTCTTCAGTCTTTCACGGGACATAATCATCTATTATTTCTGACTTCAAACTACAAGGGCCTGCAGCAGTTCAGTGTCCACATAATAAAATGCTCTTCTGAGGTGAACCGCATTCGGAGGTTTTGTAATTGAAGAGTAACAAATGACAACTGTCTGTGCCCATAAAGGAATAGATTAAAGATTTACTTATGGAACACAATAAAGCAATTACAGGCGACAGGAAACTACATCAAACCAGGCCTTTAAGAAGCAATTAGGAGCCAGTCTACACATACGCAATTAATACCAATATAGCCAATTACAGGGGAACGTGTTTTGGATTAGGCCTGTGTAGGATGCTAAACATGACCAGATTGATCAAATAAATCTGGCCAATCAGCCCAGCAGTCCCAGATGGTTTGTTAATGAAGAAAACAGGTGCCAACAACAATAGCTGGCACTGCCTTCAGTTCAACAAAGTACTGCCCCAGTTTCCATGCCCACCATCTAACTCCCCACCACATACACACACACACACACACAGAACAATAATCCTTTAACACAGTCATTGTAATCCTTCATCATACTGAAATAATAGAAATCCTTTTTTATTAATGGCCCCAGATGTCCAGACCTAGATGCCATGATCTTTCATGCTGCCATATACTCTCAGCTTTAACAGGATACATTATATCACCAAGAAACAGCTCTCCTATACCAACAGATGGGATTGAGGGGAAAAAAATAATTTCAACCTGACCAGAAGCAGCAGGGGAACCCATAACCGAGAAGGCACAGAACCTGCCTTTGAAAGGTAGGGGGAGGGCCTGGCTGGCCATGGCAGAGACCATGCGGGGCACATATGCACTGGGCAGCTGGTTACAGTCTGAGCAGCATGTTGCACTGCCATCAGCGGCGGGTTAACATGAACTCGGCAGAATACATTGAGGAATTCGCCAACATAAAAACCCACCCTGCAGCTAAATGAAATGGCTTACATCGAATTATCCAAGGTTACCTTTCCAGAGGCTACTAAGTGCCTTTTATGGCAGGAAACCAGTGCATCTGGCTCAGGGTTTGACTATAAAACAATAGGATGTCTTTCTGGATAGTCTGAGGAGTGACCGGTTGGTTTCTGGGGGAATAAAAAACAAACCAAAAAAAAAAAAAATACCCTCACAAAATCTGATGGCCACAGCTACATGTAGGCAAAGATTAGAGCAGGGAGAGAAGAACCTCTTCACCCTACTGCCATCTGGTGGACCAGGGCAGCGCTGCATTACTGCCAGGGTAGCCAGTCTCTCATTGCCTGCGGCTGGCGAGAGAAAAAGTGCATTAAAGAGAATGGAGTATTAATATATAATGCACCCTCAGGTTCCCCTACACCTCTGCTCAAACCAATACGTTATGTATTGCTTTGCTTGATTCCATTTTTTTCCCCAGCACCCTGTGTTCCATTTTGTTCTTTATGTTCTTTAACCCCTGGGGACAAAAAGTAGAGAATAAAGGCAGGAGAGAGACAGGCATAAAGAAAAAGAGGTAGGAGCTACTCAGCCCAAAGGAGGAGGCTCATCTATTATTTATCCATGACAATAAATAAATATTGGAAATGTTCAGTGGTTTTTCCATCACCGGGGAGAGAGCAGTTCTTTGTATGATGAGGTGTGTGGCAGGCCTGTGGGATCCTACTGTCTAGCCGCTGTCTAGTGTAGGTGAGAAACACCTCTGCACATCACACACTGTTGCCTGAGTTCATTGAAACTTGTGGCCACTCAACAGGAGGAGCAGACTATAGTTTGCTTTGTTTTAATGCAAAATGAAATGAAAGGCGTCTCTGATGATCTAATAAGAGGCTTAAAGTATCCTGGCTGCTTTGCCTTCCAGTTTCCAGCTGTTTAGGCTATTAGACTTCAGAAAGGCAGAAGAAAGAGCAGGAGAGAAACAACAAGAGAGCACAGGAGACTCAGTTGCAGAGAGACAAAAGAAGAGAGTTTTATTGGAACTTTTAAAAGACATTCATACTATTTTGCTAGCACGCTAAATCAAATACAGAAGTAAGAAAAGCAAAAAGGCAGGAGTTTTAGAGAGTGTGAAGCTGACAGGTCCAGAGAGAGAGAAAAAAACAGAAGTACAGAACTTTAAAAAAAAAAAGTGCAAACAAGCCCTAAAGACTGGAAACAGAAGTTAAAGAAAAGACAGCTGAAGCAGAGACATGTAAATCATGCAAGATGAGGGTTGTTACAGCTGGAACAACTACCTTTCTTCTCACTTCTGTCTTCTTCAAACTCACCTACACACATAAATTAAGAAAAGAAAAAAATAAAAGAACTGGCTTTCTGAGCAATCACTACCATTTTCTGCCTAAAAATGGAAGCCAAGCCAGAGTGTCGGAGCGCGAGTGTGTTAGACTGGAGGAGGACGGACAGACTGACGATCACTACTGGACATTCAACACCCGGGCAGAGACCCCATGATGCCAGTCGCGAAGCTTGTTGTATTTGGGCCGCACGACCTCGGGGTCAACTTTGGTCACCCTGCTGTCCCAGCAGAGAAAGACACACAACAAATAAAACGAAGAACAGGAAGAAAGGAATTAATTTGACTGCAATAGAATAAACAGTAATCAAATCCAGTATGCAACAACACAGAAATCCTCAGGGAATATTAATAGCTAGCATGGAAGTCACATGCAACTATATATATATTAATTACACACACACACACACACACACACACACACACACACACACACACACACACACACACACACACACACACACA
>JBBPCY010000035.1:14589510-14610376 GCA_037974405.1 Brachyalestes nurse
TGTGTGTGTGTGGGTGTGTGTGTGTGTGTGTGTGTGTGTGTGTGTGTGTGTGTGTGTGTGTGTGTGTGTGTGTGTATACAGTATATGTGTGTGGTTACAAAAATGAGAGACCGCTCGACAGCTGCAATATTAATACTCTAACACACAGCGCAGCCTATAATTAATGGCAAGCCTTGAATAAACACAAGCAGGGGATTGACATGAGCAGATGCCGCTCAAAAGATCTGTACCTTCTCTCACAGCGCACAAACGGTAACGCTGTTGCCCCCCTTGTGCCTGACGTTCAGCTAACAAACATGCATGGAATGAGCTACTCTGGAAACCTATGAAGCAACTCCACTAACCGAGTACTGAATGACATAATGGAAAGAATGGTGACAAGAACTGCTGGCAGCAGTGAATGGCATGGAAGATGAGTATGTTCTCACACTTGGAGGGTTAACTATTGTGAAACAGTTGCTTAATCGTGCAAGCATCACGTCACAAACAGGCACAAACAGATACCAGCATAATCACAGCACTGACTTTGTTATTGGCTCCTGGAAAGAGAAGAAGAAACAGAAAGACAGAGATATCAAAGACTATTAACTCCTCAGGTTCAGCAAGCTGCATGCGAATCATGGTTAATATTCTAACACACAGATACATGCTTCTATTTCACTTTTCCAAGCAAAGCAGCTGTTCCCAGAGGTCAAAAGGGCACAAATAAACTCTGCTAAAACCTTAACTTTGGCTCTGAAGACCTCATTGTTCAAGACTGCCAGTGACAACACGCGGCAAAATATCCACAAAGCCTTCTGTAGCTATGCACACCCCAAAGCTCCTCCAACTGGAACATCTGCTGCTCAGCTAACGCTGGGATTAATTACTTTAATTTGAGGGGCTCCATGGGTCAAAAAAAATCACTGCGATGGCTCCTCCCTGGACACTAATTGGTCGACTCAGTAAAAGCAGCTGGAAACTCTCTGAAGGAAAAGTTACAGCCATCTGCGAAGAGCGGAGGCTGCTGTACGGAACAGGTGAGGAGACGCAGGCCTGCTCGTCAGACACAAACTCAAACAAACCATCAAGTCTCTGCTGTGTTATTCACAAAGCATGATGAGGGCTGTGGAGAGGGCACTTTCCCAAATCCAAGTTTATCAGGGATGGTAAGGGAGGGTGGGGGTGTCTCTCCCTTGAGAGAAACCACAACACAGATCCAGCCCGACACCGCACCCAGTCCACACCTCACCATGCCATTATCACAAACACCTGTACACCAGCTTCCTGTAAACAGACAGCCTGATGCGTAAGTCTGGCTGCTTTATAGGCCTGTCCCTTTTATTATGTGAAGAGTAGTTTGTTTTTTTTCAAGTAATCAAGATAAATTAATTACAATTAAAATAAATTTGTAGAAAAACACAAAAATGCATAAAAACCCATTTGAAGCAAAGTAATCATTGCTGATTAATCAAGAAGCTAAATTTGAATCATTTTGTTTTTAATAGTTACTGCCAGGCCTCCCGCTTTGCTTGTCTCATACAGAGCGACTGCTGTCAACACCCCAATTACAGTAATTATAACTAATGAACCAATCTTTCATTCTTCAAACAAACTCAAGCCTCCTCAACACAGCGGAAGCGTATACGTAGCAACAGACCTGACAAATTCTGTACAGGCCGCTATGGCTCCTGGCTAATTGGAAACAAGTGCAGCCACTCGCACAACAGGGCACGGAACCAGACTCCATGTGTTTGGGAAAGTCATTAACCAAACTGTCAATTAGACAAAGGCAGGCGGTAGCGAGCCGCGAGCGTCTCAGCTGGGTTTCACATCCACTCCTGCAGATTGGGACAAGATGTGCTCCTCCTGACTGTCTATTCTAAGGTAAGGTAGGTGGGGGGGGCAGAGAGAGAGAGAAAGACAGAGCAAGAGACAGAGAGAGACAGAGCAAGGGAGAGGGAGACAGAGCAAGGGAGAGAGAGAGAGACAAAAACAAAGGAAAGGTTATCATCCAGTTCACTGCTGGATAATCAATCAGAGCACAGGGGATTCAGCCTCTCGCAGTTAAAGCCATAAAGGGCACGTCAACCTGTTCTTTCCCTTTTCCTGTTGACTTCAAAATCCGGAACGAGGAAGCTGCTTGACAGAATAAAATTGCCTTTTTTGGAAGAATCACATTAATACAAAATGTGTTCATTTGCAGGATTCCAATTAAAGCACCATTCTCCGAATGTGTAGTATCTCTTTTCAGTTCAAAGGCTGAAAACCTCCCTGTGCACCTACGCTTACAAATCTCAGCTCCACAGAACAGATCAAGTTTACAGCTTCAATTATCTCGGTAGACAGAGAAACGTAACCACAACTCTCCTTGAGCCCGTCTCAAGTGAAACTATAAAAAGTAAATAAACATCTAAACTTTCCACAGAGGTTTTTCCGCTTATTTTCTACTTCGCCTGTAAACATTTCACTCCGAATCGCTTGTTTACTTAACTCAATGAAACAGCTTAGGAAAGCTTCTATTCAAAAATGCATGACTGCAATTTCAGACTTATTGCTTTGTTGATGCATCATCTCTGATCTACTTGATCTGCTCCAGTCAGAAAGTCAAGACTACACTTTCTAAATGCATCTGTGAAACAGTTTCAGAGATAAATGCTTAGGGCTATAGAAGAGCCCACTCAGCACAAACTGGGGGGGAAAGGAAAAAAAACAGGAGAAACGTCAGGTCAGAGGCAATGCAGGAAGGTGGGAGGAAAAAGTGGAAAGAGTAGTATTCTGTGCTCCACCTACCCATTATGATGCTCCACTCCTGCCTGACTCTCCAGTAAACCCCGCCTCTGGCCCATGGCCACCTCACAGGCGTTCTCATTGGAGTACAGGTTGATTGGAGTGTTATAGACTGAAGGCTGTGGGACGACGGGAGCAGAGGAGGAGGAAGAGGAGGGACCCGTCACTCTGGCTGGTGAGGAAGAGCCAGACGACGAGGCGGAGGAGGAGTGAGGGAAGGGGGAACGGCCAGTGGCGGGTTTACTGGTGGAGCTGCTGGCCAGAGGGAAAGGAGGCTGTGGGGGCTGCGCCGGTGGTGGGGCTTGTGGGGATTGGAGGGGTTGCTGGGAGGGAGCGGCAGGGGTAAAAGCGGAGGAGGCAGAGGGGATGGAGGCCTTGGGTGCAGCAGGGACGAAGGAGGAAGGGCTAACCGATCTAAAATTACTCCCTCCCCCTCCGAAGGGCCGGGCCGTCTTGTTGTAGGCGGTGCTGCTTGGGTTAGCAGGACTAGCGCTGGTGGCAGTGGCAGGGGCAGGCGGTTGGCTTATGGGTACAGGCTTAATGATCTCCAGTGGCTCGTCCTACAGGAGGTGAGGGGAAACACACACAAACATGCAATACACTCACACACTCAAATTCATGCAGGTGTTGATATCTCATCACAGACATACATAATTTATCTAACAAACTGAGTCTCACTTTGTGATTGGGATACATCTGCTCTGCAGAGAACTTTTAATCATAGCTTTCTACTTCAGATCTTGTCTTATTTCAACCATTATTTAGGCCCAACCAGGCTGGCATTTTTACTTTTCATTGACAGCTTAATAGGTGCATGTAGAAGTATGACCTGTGCCAAACTTCATACCGATATCAGTGCTCCAAATGAAGTGTTTTTATTATAATATGAGCAATTAATAAGCAAGTTCTAAACACTGACCAGAATACAGAGTGGTATGCTGGTATGAGATGAAGCTAAGTGGATCACAGCTCTACAGAGCCATGCAACACAGCACTCAAATACACAAACACATGCTGTTCCACTCAAAAAAATTAGGTCTATCCTCATTTTAAAATGTTAATCGTATATAGAGTCCACCTACCTTGGGAACATCAACTTTTGTAACAGCGGAGGCTCTTGGGGAAAAAACAGAAGAGAAATATCATAAATTTGATTTTCTTTGTCAAAAGTTACCAAGAAAATATAACAATAAAACCCTGGTTTTGACAGACTAGAAACTTTCTAGATGGAAAACATGTCATGAGAGTGTACAAAAAAAGTTGTAAAAAAAAAATGTTTTGATAATGACTCTATCCTGTCTTCCTTTGAAAAATATCCACTGCAGCTTTGATTCGCTCTTTCCCTCTTGCATGGTACATTACACAGTCCATAAATAAATGCAGAGCAAATGATGGCATCCGAGGCCCAACACTCCTCATTCTCTATTGATAACAGCTGAGGATTTCAGGATTTCAGAGTGGAGTCAGTATATGCCATGCCAAGTACCGGCCGCCAGACACTGACCTGGTGTAACGTTACAAACTGGCTTCATCACAAACTGTACGGTTAATCTTGCAGATTGTGGTCCCAGACAAGGAGCACTGGCAGAGCACCGGGTGATACGACATGTGCAGGGGTGTCTGGGGGCATGTATCAGTGATCAAAGGTCTGTAACCAGAGAGCTGCAGCACTTTCAGAGCGCCGAGACAAAATACAGCTCTCTCAGATTTTACCCCCAGGAACGCAGATCGTGCCACTAAAGCAGATGGCTCCCACTGTTTACCCACTGTATGCCCCTGTGCTGCAACATCTGTTCTGTACAAGCGATTCTTTGCCTCAAGATGAAGTTTTGAGAAGTGTTGCTGTCATGTAACAAGTTTTATTCTCTCTACAGCAGGATTTTCACTTAAGAGTCCATGTGAGCCTGTAAAAAAGGCTGAATAAACAAGCTTCATGATGTTTTGTGGAAGTGCACCAGTCTCACCAAATGCTGGTTCATTTTAGGAGCCCACAGGCATTTTATGTTGTTATTGCTTCAACCCTTTTGCATTTATTGGCATCTTAAAGCAGACAGAGAAAGTGTAGACCGCTTCATTTTTTTTCCTCATTAATCATCACTCAACGCAACATGGCTCTGGGACTTCTCCTTTGTGGGCAACAAAGTTCCCTCTTTTCTCCGCAAAAAACCACTGAGACTCAGTTCCAGAATGTATGTCATGTTCCTCCGTCACTCTCAGGCTCTTCCATATTAGGAAGAAGAGACAAGCCAAGCTTTTACGGGTGCTTTTGTCACTAAAGACACCCCCCCCTTAAGACCCCTCGCTCAAAGTTCACCTCATTATAAGGACAAGAGGAAAAAGCCACAATAAAAACTCTAAAAGGGGCCTTGTTGGGGCAGGAAGTCAGCCAGGCGTCATACAAAAAGCACCATCAGGCTGAGGGTTTAAGAGGTCTAGTCTAAACAAATGGGAGGCCCACAGTGACAAAGAGGACACTGACAGTGTGCAGGGGTGGTCTGGGGGCAGCCAGAAAGGTCCAGTGTCTCAGGTAAGTGCCCTGTCCCACTCTGGTGCTGCAGTTCCCACAACCCAGCCGGGGTGGTCCCGACAACATCTGCTTCGCTCTGAGTTCCGCTGGCTTCGGCCAGCAGGACGGACTGTTTTGACAGCATGGTCAGACAAAAGCGTGTGTTTCACACAGCTGCTCGCTGATGTGAGACTGTCCAGCATCTCAGACCTCACACACTGTATTTGGGACCACACTTCTCTCTAATCATACCCCAACTGAATGCAGCTCTTAACAACAACACAGCACTTGAACCCAAGCTAATAGGAAAACATCCAAATACTTACTGCTATTATAGTATGCAAAGCCAAAACCACTTCATTACCCACAAGTATCAACAACTAACTCATTAGAAGGTCACTGCTAATGTTTAAGGAAATATTGTCAGGGATGCAATTTTGTGCACCATTAGATATCAACAAGAGGGTGCAAGGGAGAGAGAGCAAGAGAGAGAAACAGACAGTGATAAAGAGAGAGACAGAGAGAGACAGACAGACAGGGAGAAAGAGCAAGACATACAGAGAGACAGACAGTGATAAAGAGAGAGAGAGAGATAGAGTGAGTGAGTGAGTGAGTGAGTGAGTGAGTGAGTGCTAGGAATGTCTTGGCACTTTTATTAGTTCACTGAACAGTCAAAACAGCGTCTCACTCTTTCAGTGTCTTGTCTGTCTGACGCAAGAGAGGGAGAAACAAACAGAGAGACAGACAGACCCTCACATGAGGTCTGGGCACTGATGGATCTTATAAGAAACTTGAGGTTTAGGATAAAAATACTGATTTGATTTACTATGTAGTAAATAGAGTTCACACAAGCCAGAGCACCACTGTAAAATATGACCCTGTGTTCTAGATCTTTGTCATTGAGGGGAATCGCTGTAAAAGGATGGTGCCGGAAAACAGTACGACATGAATTATAGGACTCCATACTTTTCCACAGTTAAAAGTTGAGTGACCTAATCAAAGTGCCAAGACTTTTCTAGCGCACACACGCACACACACACACACACACACACACACAGTTGTCCCCAGTGCCCGGGGGTGTGAGAGACTAAGAGAGAGCTGGGTGGAATGTGGGGGAAGGGGGTGGGGGCACGTTTCCATCCAGCAAGAGCCAAAAGCAACAGTCTGGCACATGGCATGTGTCTGAGCTCTGCAGGGACTGTATCGTCCCACGCCCACATCACTCAGCACTGGACACTCGCTGTGCCCTTTCTCTCTCTCTCTCTCTCTCTCAGCACACAGCTCTCCTCCATCACTGCACCTTCAGTACTGAGTACAGAACAACGTTGCAGATATGGCAGGTTAGCACTTTTCTAATTCCGATACCGAAAGCCAGAGTATCGGCTGATACTGGTTAATTCACTGACTTCACTAAATATGACCACCCAAACACTCTTCCATCCTACAGAAGGAAACAGCGAGCCAACAATGACTTCTATAAAACTGCAGCTGTTTTTATTCAGCAAAACGCCTTTTTTCTATCATCCTCTCTACGAAGGAAAGACACTTTCGGTGTAAACGGGTGCCAAGATGGTTTGAAATAATTCCTTCTGTCCTTCTGAGCAGGCTGAAGTGAAGACATGAGTCACTCTGCGCAGCATGCAGAGCGCGGCTAGAAAAAGTGGAGTGGAGGAATGAAAACAAAGGGAGACTGATGGAACGAGGCAGTTTCTTTGGTAAGTAGATTTGCAGCCAGGTTTCTGGTCTAAGTCACTGCCAGAGCAGAAGTAGTTGTTAGTGTGGTCAGACTGCATATACTCATAGACCCCCTCCCCCTCTCTCATCACTTGTCTCCTACACGCAGGTTTGCTTTTACACAGTGTCCGTACATGAGATCATATACACCATTTGGCCACAGCATTAAAACTACAGACAGGTGAATTAAATAACATTGACATCTCATTACTTTTGCATCTGTCTAGGGGTGGGTTGTATTGCACTGTGTCTAATAATGTGACCCATATACAGCACTGGCCAAAGTCTTGAGTCACCTCTCATTTTTTATATTTTGCTTCAAATCACCTTGTTGGTGTAAAAATACCATTTAATGCCTGTCAAACTGTCTTAGACATACTGAGTAAATTGCATTAAAGAAACAAATGTTTTACCATGACAGGCTGCAAAGTGCCTAGATAAAGGAGTTTCAACCACTGAGCATTCAGCACCACCAGTATACTGATCACCACCTGATCATCTGGAATTGAATGATTCATTCTTAGACCACTGTGTGGCTTAACAAACAAAAAACATCCAGTTCAGGCACTGGACTGAAAATGAAAGTCTTTGAAAGTCCTTCAGGAAGCCTGTTCCTCAAAACTACAATAAAAATACAAGTCTGACTCTTTGGAAACAAAATATGAAATAATTAGGGGTGATTCAAGACTTTTGTACAGTACTGTATATAAAGCACATTATATTATTTGTCTAAATATTGTAGATTAGCCCTAAATGTAGCTATTTATTCTTAAAAAGCTGCCATGAACCTCTGAGGTACCCTTAAGTAAGGTAGCGTCCCCACACACTGCTCCCCGGGCGCTGTGTTCCTGGCTGCCCACTGCTTCACTTGGTGAATGTGTTAAATACAGAGGATGAATTTAGTGCTGTTCACACTGTGTGCTGTGGTGTGTTCAGGTATGACAGAATGGTCACAAATACACACACACACACAGTTTCTCCTTTTTCTCTCTTTTCCCCTCCTTTTGCAGAAAAGTGAGTGAGGCCCACTAGAGACCGATCAGTGTTGACACCCACCCGCATTAATCAGGAAGAGTGCTAAAACCCACAGAGATGGAGGAAGAAAGTGCTAAAACCACAAATGGAAACACACGCGCGCAAAGTCAGATCCAAGCTGTCCATAGCTTATAAGGTATTTCCACTCAGAGTTTCGAAGCCATCTTGAATCTGACCTGGGCCACTGACGTCATTTCCTGAGGACATGAAATCCAGTCTGATTAGAAATACCCTGCAATTCATTTCAGTAAGCGTGTTTCCTTCCCAGAACACCCCCCAAACCCCACACCCACAGAGACAAACAGATGTTTCATAATGTCTCTCCCAGATCTTATGAGGATGTCTCTGAACGTCAGCCCAAGGCACAGTAAAAGCTGGAGAAGAGTATAATTAATGCCATATTTAGAGACACTCCAGAACAGCTTGGAACTGTTACCTGACATGTAGCCTATAAAGAAAACAGCTCCAGCCCTATTATAAAATACATGTATTTCCAGACACTAGAAACCTGGAACGTTCATTGCCCCGAGTGAAAAAATATGCAAATGGAATGAATATTACCATTTCGCCTGCTGAAATGCGCGAGGCTGAATGACGTACATAAACAAACAACATTTACAGATATGAATTATGAGCTCCACGGGGAGCGTCCATGACCAAAACACAAAGAAAACAGATGCTGACGAGTAATAGGATTAGCTCATAATGTGATAGGAAATGCGAGAGGTGAAAAGTAATGAAGTGAACATGGAGCGCGTCCCACATGGAGAGATGGAGCAGGCGGTCACGAGCAGAATGCAGGGGAATGTTGTTCTGCTTCACATTCCCACAGTTTAGGCCGTCATAAGAGGAAACATGCTGGATTCACACAGGCACTCCCCCGCTGAGCTGCTACAGTACTCTAAACTGGAGATATCGTCATGTGCAGGCAGAACACTGAGATTTATCATGCAGATACACAGAGAGAGAGAATGGAAAGATATACAGTAGGGGTGTGATAAGCTTTTAAATTTAATTATTCATTTCAATACAGTAGGACACCGTTCCTATGCATTTTTCAACATAGCAAAAATAAAGAATGGCTGAAAATGCCTTTATATGGTCATGTTTTGATAGTATGCTGAACTAATACCCCAACCACAGGCTAACAAGCAAGTCACTATATGAGGGAATGAAGCAGCACAATTTGAAACCCTGTGAAACTCGACCTAATACTGTAAATCCCTGACTATCATGCGGGTATCACTGCATACAGTGAATTTTTTATAGTGTAAACCCTAAATGTGCACGCAAATATCATTTCATTTCAAACTCAGCTTAATACATTACCCTTAAAGAAAATGTAAAGGTAAACCAATTTTCGTACTGTAACAGCGTACACTGTTGTTTTCTTTGGTATAAGCAGGTAAACACAGTAATAAACATTTAATTTACAGTAATAAAAATACAGGGCTTTAAGAAGAACAAAACGAAAAACACGAGAACACTTGAGACGCTCCACGGGGAAATTCTGCACTGCAGCTGCCACAGATGCATCACAGGGCAGCAGCCAATCAGCAGCAAGGAAAAATGAATAACATTCTACGATTGGCTACTTTCAAACCTCCCGCCTCTGAGTACAGGTGACTGTGACGCCACACCCTCTCATCCTCGTGCGGCGGTGAGCGTTCTGGAGCTGTATTTATGGGAATGATTTGAGTGACTATTGACCTCTAGTGTTTGTAAGCAACATTAGTCTCCTAGCTCCAGTGCTTAAGGAAAAGAACACGTTTTCACACTAAACACCCTGGCTGAACTATCTGGATTAAGTGGTAAATAACTGAAATTAGTTTTCTTTCCAAACTATTTCATTAAGTTTAAAGTAGAAATGAAAGGAGATTTGATGTTTTAGAGAAGCAGGGTGATCTAGAATTTTGGGAAAAGGCATTACGGGAGCACGGAAAGGTGGACGCGTGCCTGTGGTCACAGGAACACATGCCTCTGCAGGACTCATTCTAGCAGGCATTAGAGGACAACAGGGGGTTTATAGGCATAGACAAGAGGCTAATGCGGGTGATGAGGGAGGCAGTGACCTCTCCTGATCCCCCCCCTCACCACTGCCAAAGTCATACAGCGGCAAGAAGAAAAGACACAGATGACAACCAGGACCATGGACGTTAACCCCGTAAACTCTAAGGGGCCCATGTTTTAGTCCACTCTTACACATTAGTTCCACATCAGCTACTGAATAATCTCTTAGATGAAAATACTGAGTAAAGTCTTAATAATAACTGAATAATGAATGTGTTGGAAGAGTTAAAGCTATAATCTTTAGTGTAGAAAAACAGATTCAGGTGGACAGACCTCACAGAGACACTGTGAAAGACACAAAACGGCACAGAAGTCTGGGTTTCCACTCAGTGGAGCAAAACCCCAGATCAAGGCCGAGTGTGGGAGTGAAGGCCGGGGCTCCTGCAAGTGTTACAGTACATTAAAGAGCAGTGGGAGACCCTGGAGCAGATTCAGGGCTTGTTTGGAGCATAAAATCTCTCCTGATAGGTCAGAGAGCTAAGCTAAACACGACTCAAGAGAAATGTCTACTCAAAAAGCTTTTTATTCGTGGTTTAACAGCAGTTCTTTTGAACTAAAGGTTCTAAATTTACTAGGAACTAAAGGAGAGCATTAACACATGGCCTCGGAGGAGAAGCGTCCCCAAAATATATAGCTATATAATGTTAATAATGGAAAAATAAAAATAAAGAATATGAGAGTGAAGAGTGAACTAAAATACCGTCAGTGTTAGAGAAGAACATGTAGAACCGCTAGTGCTATGCTGCAGGTCCAATTAGCCACACAGGCTTGTTAAAGGCAAGGGCTGTACTCTGGTCCATAAAACTGCAATGTGTTTACTCCCTTTTTAACTTCATTCTTCCACTACCTGAGAACTCATTTACAAGCGATTATGTGAGAAAGGTTCTAACAGACATAGCATATTGTGCCTGTATTAAACCTGCATTAACCCAAAATGGAAGCAGAATCATAGTAAATTACGTGGCGTCAGAGTCCAACTGAGCAAACCTCTCAAAACAAAGTAAAAGAGACAAAGAAAGACGAAGACTGTAATGGGTCCCACTCCTGCCGTCCAGCAGTTTACAAGCTCTGGCTTGGACGGGATGGTTTCCTTTTCATCTTCCTGCAGTCTGATCTTTAGAGTCAGAGTGAAGAGAACTAAAGGCAAAGGGATGGCAGCTCGCTATTTAAATGAAAAGGTGAGGAAAGGCAAATTTGACATTTTATCTTTGATATGTTTTCGGTACAGCGGTGGGCGTCACTTCCAGTTTGTATCCTTGGCAGATGAGAAGCTGAAAACTCAGCAGCATTTAGTACTCAAAACAGAGGAATGTTTGGGTTAAAACAAGATAGGACAGGAGAAAGAAAGAAAGAAAATAATGGAAAGGAAAAAATAATGGACAGAAATAAATAAAGACTGGAAAGAAAAAAGTGATGGACAGAAAAGAATGTAGAGAAAGAATTTACAGAAAGAAAGAAAAAGAAAGGAAGAGAGTGAAAAAGAAAGAAAAGAATGGAAAGAAAAAATAATGGCCAAAAAAAAAAAAAAGACTGGAAAGAAAGAACAGGAAAAGAAAGAAATGAGTGTGTATGAAAGATTATTATAAGCTTTTATGAAACTATGAAAAAGGAAAGACGTGGAGTCTCTGGTTTCTGAACTGTTTTGACGCTGAAGAGCGTCTGTCAGTCGAGAGAGTGCTGGAGCCGCTCTGTTACTAAAGAGTCAAATGTTTCTGCCTGGCTGCTGCTAGCTGAGTTCTCTGGCTCTGTAGAGATGGACAACATTACTTATAACAAATCTGTATGTGTTTTAGTAGCCTTAGTAACTTGCTAACAGTTCTCAAACAGCTTTCCAACATAAACTGCCACGTTAATGATTTTCACTCGTGGGCCGAGATACAAGTCAGGGCCTGGTTATTAACCTGACTGAGAGATGATTTACTTCATTATATAGGAGTGAAGGGATTTATTTTTAGGTCTTTCGTTGGAAATGCAGAGGCCTGGCAAATAGAGAAGGTTTCTTGGATACCAAAACCCCTGTCACCTCATAAACTCCATTTATTAAAGCAAGACTTCCAAGTTATCGTACATGTCTTGGTGGCATGGAACGGGTGTTAGTCGATGGAATAATTACAAGGTTTGGATTTACACAGCGTGGCCGACAGTTCATATAAAGCTGGAGTGTAAGGGGGGGTTAATTATGGGTTTTTGGCTTAAATGGCAACTTTCTGTTCAGTTCAACATATATGGGCAGTATAGGCTGCTCAAAGGAGTTCAAAATATACTGTAGAACCTTAGAAAACCATATAAGTAGAAATTCCTTTAAAAATGCAAGGTTGACAAAAAACTCCAAGCTGCGCTGACCTTACAGTGACACCCCGAAGCTAAATGTCAGCCAGAATATGAATGCTAACCCCCAGAAGACAAACAGGACTTCCAGTTCATTTAAGAGAGGTTCACAGAGTGAATAATCCAGCCACAGAGAAAACAAATGGAAGACAGAAGAGTGGAAGAGCAGAGAAGGGGCCAGAGGAGGGAGTGAGTTCATGCTCACGGACAGGCGGAGCGGTCACAATGGTTTTCCTCGGCCTCGTAAAACTGCCTAAAAGACTCACTCTGGACTGCTTCTTCTTCTTTTAGCACGTCCTCTAAACACCCACATGCCACATTTGGATCGAGCCTTTGTGCTCTTGAAATTCAGCAGAGAGGAGCTGAACTCTGCCATGACGCAGCTGGTCCTGTTTCTTAACTCTAAGGTGGAAACAGTTAAGGAGAAGCCAGAGGAAGAGAGAGGAATTTCACATGTACCTTTAAAAGCCTTCAGACACTAGTTCACACCTCAGAATGCCTCAAGCATCACCAGTGCCTTCAGGCTCCGTAAACTGGTCTGCCCTGGGCCTGGAACGGTATCAGCACACAATTATTGTAAAAGCACAGAGAATACACTGCATATGTGAATAAATCAAGTTTTACATTTTAAACTCATTTACTTTTCAACCGTGCATTTAATTACAGGGAATGATGAATAATGTAAGAAGTTGATTGCTTTTGTCTGCAAACATCTAAAGGGGAGGTCGGGGGGGCTCACTGGGTGAAAAAACCACAAAAGGTCTTTTATTATCCCGTTCCGGGGTACAACAGCATATTCATATTTAAAAAAACGTCAGCACTAATATATCAGTTTGTGGAACGTTTGAGGACCAAGGCTTTCTGTGATCAAGGTCTTTTGTGGCTAGAAGCTCGAAGTTAGATGCAGCTACTCAGGCTAAACCAAACTTGGGAAATACTGAGAATGTTATTTTGGCCAAAAAATGAGCATCTCCTATAAAAACTGAATGCTAGCCTGCCAGTTAATATCTGATTATCATCCAAGCTCATTTAACGGTTTCTATAATATTATACATTCTCATATTTAATAATAATCAATGTGCAGGGACCATAGACACTACAAAGTGCAGCTAACACAGGAAGCTTTGCAAAAAAGTACAGATAAACAATAAGCTCACAATTCACTGAAAAACTTTCCACAAGATTTTATGAATTATTGTTTACCATCAACAAACTAACTCACTGTCCACTGCTGTTGTTGTTTTTTTTTTTACAATGGATCTATGAATTTTAACTTCTGTACTGATAAATTGTATTTTTGTATTTTGATTGTATGGACCCGTTTTCACGGATCCAAAAAAATCCGTTTTCACGGATCCAAAACACTGTTTACATTTACAGACTAAAACTTCAGCATGATCATTCAGCACAAAAATATGAAAAGGAACCAATTAACAGCTGAAAAATCTGACCATCATATCTGACACCACAACAATCACATCAGTCAGTGAGGCAGAGTCTGTTTAATTTTTCACAGTATTGAAAATATTTTGACAGTATAATCAGGACTGCTGGTTATCTCAACTTCCAGCTCCTTAAACGCAGACAACCACAATATTCTCAAACCGATTGGGCTCCAGTAAAAAGGAGGTTGCGTTTTATAGGTAGATCCACATCCCGCCTGAACAAATCATGTGTCTCTTCTGACCTGATCGTAACCTTCCTGCGGCCAAGCAGTTAGCCTGCGGCTATCGTGCTGAGCTTCCCAGCAGCTGCTGCACATGAACCTGGAGATGAAGTAAGCCTACCGAAGTCCACATATCCTGGTTAAGAAACCTCCGAAAACGTAGTACTGTTTCAGACAGCCCCAGACGAGACATTATGGACCTACTGCGAAACCTGTCCCAAACCTCAGGCGCCATTCAACACATGTCATTTCAGCAAGGCCTTGCTAGTCAGACTGGAAACAAACCTTAAGCAAACAGGAAAAGGAAGAGCATGTGGTCTGAAATGATTGGAAGAAATCAATGTGCTCCTGCAGTGCTGCTGAACTGACACAAGGAGGTACGAATTTTGGTTTTGGAGCGGGAAAGAGGGATCAGGGGGACGGATCTGCACAATTCATTTCACATTAGCGAGGGGGAGCATTCCATTGGTTTCACTCCAGCTGGAATTTTCAACATGGAATGGCATCTTTTGGGCAAACTGCAGCATAAACAATTACAGGATAAATAAAACAGGCAAGGAGACCGTTTCCTTGGCCAATTTATCAAGGCATCTTGAAAAATTAGCACATCTGCGAAAAAAATTACGGTGTGTAGCCTTGTGTGGCGAAGACTCAAAATGCTTGATGTCCACATTTATTGCATCCAGGACATTTCAAGCATCTGTCCTACAGTGCAACTTTACACTCTATTGGACTGAAACACAAAGAACACAACAACAAATATACGCAAGCCTTCGCTAAATGCGGCATTTATTGCTTGATTAAGCATGACTTCTGTTGAAGTGATGGATTTGTGCATTTTCCCTTACTGTGCACTGGTCATACACAGAGATCCTCTCGTTTTATTTGACAGCGGCCACTGCTGAACTACTCATTCAAACCAACATATATGGAGTGTGTGAACAGAAAAAGGTTTATATAATTTAAATTATTACACACTTTGTACAGTATCTTCTAGCACAAATGCTCTAGCAAGGCTTTATTACATTTCAGCAGGAAATTAGCACACAGTAGGGGCAGCAGTCAGGCAGTTTATTAAGGACCTACAAATAATAGCTTAGATGGGGCCCTAAGCAGCCGTGTTCTGGGTGGTTTCTAATGCTTCGCTAACAGAGTTGAAATAGCTCTCAGGGACCTCTAAGCAAACTCTGCTCTTTTCTAAGCAAATGTTATTTTAATAGCAAACCTGCAGTGTTGGAACAGTAAGTGGATTTTTCTGTTGATAGCGGGTCGAGTTTGATGATTTTAGCAGATTCGTTGTCAAATGACAGTTATGAAAAAAATGCATTAAAAAAGTTTAATGAAAGATTCCAGAGCTATTGCACAAGGCCCCACTCTCCCAATTTCCTTCCCCAAAGCTCATAACTCTGGTAAACGAACCCCAGAGTTTGTTTGACCCCTCTTAGCTTCTGTATCAGGCTGTAGGTCTTCTTTCATATAATCTAAACTCCCGCTGTTCCATATAAACAAATGACAGGTATACCTGGATAGACTCCAGTGTCCTTTAATTCACCTTTTTACTACCAAACCTCACATATGCTCCCCAGAACAAAAAGATATAAACAGACAAGGCTGCACTACAAACAGAAATAACTATCGAATGACTAATCCGGGTTAGTCTTCCTTAACAATATTCACATTGAACAGCTTGCACAGTAAATCTGTGTTGCAGGACGAATGAAAAACTAATTGCAACTTTCAGCAGGAACAGCCCAACCGAAAATGAACTTCAGCTTCGTGGATATCATGGAGCAAACAGTTTTGATTAATGCAGCTGAGAGCAGGCTAAAACAAGAGAGAGTACTGAATCCAAACATCATGATTGCATTACATCCTGCATGCCCAGAAAAGAGGCCCCCTGAGGGAAAGGCATGGCAGAGACCCTTCTGTTAACCAAACAGTTCTTTCCACCGCCTGTAGCACACAGCCATCATATTCACACAATTACTGATCTTATCTCTGTCAGTTTTTTTTCCCTGACATCCTAATCCATCCCAGTCTTGCTATAAACACTGGACTGAACGAAGCAAAAAACAGAGTTAATTTAAAGGGAAAAGGAGATATAAAAAAAGTGATTGCAAATGATTTGTTAAAATAGCGTTCCTGGAAACTTTGAATTTTGGGGATCCGTGTGCTTATATGTGCGGCGATATACTTGGTATCTGCTTGAATCTGAATCACAATCCTGGGCTAACGATTTGTATCATAAGAGCATCCTACAAACTTGTGCATCCACAGCTGTCAGACACTGCTGAACTTTAGTAAATATTGCAAGACATTCAATCCTTTGGCTTGACGGTAGACTTCAGATAGACTAAACACTAATCTCAAGAGACCAGTCATTCCTTTCATATTACTCTCTTATACTGGCTGCTTCAAAAACAAATGGAAGTACCTCAATGACAACCAACTATATAACAGGAGGTGATCAAAAGAGTTTTAATTTTCACTGAAATGCTTGGTCACACAGCTAAACCGGATAACACTGAATGTACTGCTGTGGGTTAAGCTGATTGTGACTTTAGTGTTCGAACAATGTAAAATGCATGTAATATTATACTGGATGACAGACATTAGAATGCAGCCAAAATCCAAACCTGCCCATCGCAAGTTTCAAGATTATTTCTTTGTCATATCTACAGTTATATAAGTACAACATATAGTGAAATGTGCCCCTGAAACATCTATGAGACTATATAGTTTCAATAAAATAAATTAAAGTGAAAATTAAAGGCCAGAACTAAGCAATAAAACTTCAAATAAACATTACAAGTATCTGAAGTGAGAAAATGTAATAGAACTACTATACTATAAACTACAGTGTGCTGGTTGCTGTTGATGGATATAAACGTAAATGACAGATGGCAGGTGAGACACAGTGAGGTAGTGAGTGTATTAGACTCTATATTTTTGCAACACAATTTTTCATACGTCAAGAGTGACTGAGATTCAGGTCAGCTACGTTGAGATGTGGTGTATATGAATATATGTGTGTGTGTGTGTGTGTGTGTGTGTGTGTGTGTGTGTGTACCTCTGCAGGGTGAGGTTCAGGTTGCCCGTGCAGGCTTTGATCTTGTTCTGTGCCTCCAGGTGGGTCATGGTGTCTGTGGCGATGCCGTCAATGGAGAGCACAACGTCTCCCACGCTGATCTTTGCTTTGGCTGCCTTCCCTCCATCCGTCAACTGCACAAAACAAATAAGGGCAGAGGTGAGAACAGAACAGGAAGATAAGGCTCAGCTTAAATAAAAACCACGCTGACAGGCACAGCTAAAACGGAATGTTTTCAAATATCATTGCTACAGTATCCTCAACCGTTCTTTAAAAGGTCACATGAACTTGGTCTTACATCCTCGCTGCAGAAAGACGCAGACAAGAGATTTGTATAGCAGTAAAAGCACATAGCTTTCAATAAGCAGCACTTAGCCTCATGTTGGTTTTTGCTCTTATCAGTCATCAGTCAGTCCTAAAATAGCTCAGGATAACACGCCGAGAGCCATGACTGCACAGACACCGCAATACGCTGGCCTCTTTGATGGAAGAATGGGATGCATGCAATATATCTTGCAAACTTAAAAGCAAACCTTAGGCAGGTAATGATTATATGCTAGAGGCAGCATGTCTTCGGGCTTTAAATCGAACAATGCATAAAAGCGCAGTGCGGAAAAAAAAATAACCAAATGACTAACGGTCGGTTGTCCTTTTGACCCACTTGGTTGAATGAAGAAAAAAAAAAAAAACCTCAAAACAACAAAGCCCAGTCCATAAGGCTATGCTTTGATAGCCAGAGCACAGGGAGATGCTTACATGAGTGGATTGTGATGAAATACAACCCCAATGAAGAGAAGCTGTACACACAAACCCAGCTGGAGATGCTGTAATTTATTAGGAGCAGTAAATCTGCTATGCACCTCCGTGCTTAGAGCTTTAACATGCTGTGGAGCTGGTTGCTTTATCAGATTAGGCCTGACAGCCCATTACACTCCACTGAAGAAGCAATCCTGTGCCTTGTTAGTCTATGAGGAAGGACACACTCTTGCCTGTGCTAATAAACAATACCCTCACACCTTAAGACACTCACTGCCAACAGAGAACCACTACAGGAGCAGCACAAACCTAAACACCGGTGATTTATATAGTGAAGCACATGGATCTACAGACTATGTGCTGCTGAGGATCTATGAGAGCTGGTTTGTAATACTTCTGAGGGAGAAGAGAAAAGCTATGAGCTGACTGTGGCGAACAGAAAGCCTCGAGACTTGCCTGGGCAGCAGCACCGATGGAAGTAGTAAACTAGCTTCAATGTTTAGCAAGAACTCTGACTATTTGTGTTCTGGACTCTTGCCACAGAATAGTTATATTGACCTTCATTTTTACTAGTGGAATGAAGCCCTTCCCTGAAGGATGGATTTCTTATTGTACGTTGGCTTAATCTGGTGTGGCAGAAGCGCATAAACACACCTATATCTTAGGAGTCAGTGCCAAGAAGTTGTCACAATAAGTGACTTTTTTCTTTTAATAGCTCTCCACCTTCACTGCAATTTGTCTCAAGTATCTGGATTTATCACAGAAGAATGGCAAGTCAACGGTGTGCTCCAAGACAGCTCCAAGTGTTTTGCATCATCCTTCTGTCACAAGCAGGATTAGTAGATTGAAGCTATGTTGATCCACAACCAGCTCATACTACTCAGATCTTACTTTACACATGCAAGATCTTTCTGATCTCGGATCAGTGTTTTAAAGAAAACGCCTGTCACCATCTGCAGCCTGCTGATGGTCTTTCTAGATGTGCCTGGACAGGAGGAGCAGTGATAAAAGCATGACGACAGGATGACTCGGCTCCAGGTGTTCCCAGGGGAGAGGGATTATGCAAGCATGCACTGAGCCTGTAAATCATTCACCGCTCCCATTCAGCACCTGCATGGCAACTGTCCTCAGCTAGTCTGCCTGCCTACCCACTCAGACTGAGGCTTGCTCAGGTCCTGGCTTGCACCTGTAAAATTAATGCGTATACAGCGGCGTCCGGGCTTTCTGAGAACATTTGGTTCGGTTGAACATAATCGTTAAAGAGGATGGCTCATCCTGCCTGTGGTGGCAAGCAATGATTGAAAATTACTGGTTCTTGTGACTGGCTACTTTATTTATTTGTTTATTTTATAATTACTATCATTTTATTTTTTACAGAGCTGCATTCTTCCAGGAATTAAGAAACACTTTTAAAAATGACGTTTGCTGATGTCCATGGCCTAAGAGTCAGAGAGAGAACAACTGGATTTGCTCTCTCTGGGTGGCTAAGATGGCCCTCCTTCTCCCCCTCCATTACTCATTCCTCACTCACAGCACCATGCAAACCAGCCCAGGTGTCTGTTAGCTGACATAACAGAATTAGTCAGCTCTCTCCTCCAAGTGTGTTGAGCTGTCTAATAACGTTGTGTTAGTGACACATTGAAAAGATGTGGTGACACTTCACGTCACATGTAGGAAGCATGTGAATGTTCTCCAGTATCCCAGTGTTTGTGGTATAGTGTGAAGGGAGGGGGGTCCTAGCTAGTGGGTGGAATAGGAGATGACTAACCTGGGCAGAAAATCTGGAGAAAATAAAATAAAAAGTAATAAATAAAATAAAAAGGGTTCTTTCGGTTCATTTCATCTGCAGTATTAAAAAAGCCTGCTGGAAGCCCACAGAGCTCACTGACAGGCTGGATTAAAATGGAAAAATTAAATGGGGTTTAATAGGATCTCCTCAGTGAGGCTCAAGAGGAGCCTTTGACTGTGGAGTGCTAAACAGCCTGGTACAGTAGAGCCTCTGCAGGACAAAGATAAAAGACTCCTCCGCTCTCTGAAGTAATAAAAGACACGCTGCACTACTCTGACATCTTCTCTTAAGCCAACTGCACTGAAAGAGAGAAAAAGTAAGTAGAGAATGAGAGGTGTTGTCCCAGGAGCTCTGCACAGAGTCAGATTCTAAGAATAATAAGGACCCGGTCACCGTGTGGGGTGTGCACAACACAGGACAGGTTCGAGACTAAACCACATACATGCACACTAAGATAAGCATCACAACGTAAGCCACAGAAATAGTCGATAAATCCTGCAAGTTATTATTGTGTACTGCAGGCATCTGACCCGACTAATTTGGGACTTTCCTGATTAGTATCTGTTAGGCTGAATGACTATAGTATCAGGAAGTGCATTGTTATCAAGATCTATGTAGTACCATTGAAAAGCGAAAATTAATGTCATCCTAATACCAATAGGCCACAGTAATATAAGACAGAAGTAACTCAATACAATTAGCACTAGCAACATTATTTTTAACAGGAAGCAAATTACAGGCTTTT
Source organism: Brachyalestes nurse (assembly GCA_037974405.1). Classification (NCBI taxonomy): domain Eukaryota; kingdom Metazoa; phylum Chordata; class Actinopteri; order Characiformes; family Alestidae; genus Brachyalestes; species Brachyalestes nurse. The sequence goes on from JBBPCY010000035.1 coordinate 14,609,997, forward strand.
GTTATTGAGTTTTTGCAAGTTGTTTTGTTTGTATCCCTCATAATATGACCTGTGATCTTACAATCTACAATGGGAGGGGCTAGACAGTGTATTGTCAAATACAATCTAAAAACACCTAATATTGGTTGTCTGTATTAATAAAGAATCAGAATAGCGTTGTCAATCTAACAGGTACAACAAAATAAAAATTAGGTGCAGCCCTTGCGGCGTCAAGGAAATACTGAATAAACTAAAATAAGAAAAAAAAAATTATATATATATATATATATATATATTAGGGCTGTTAAAAATAACGCGTTAACCATTTGCGTTAATTTATTTTCTATAACGCTTTAAAATAAATTGATCGCGCGATTAATTTGAAAATTAAACGCCCCTCT
>JBBPCY010000035.1:14610886-14636948 GCA_037974405.1 Brachyalestes nurse
CACACACACACACACACACACACACACACACACACACACACACACACACACACACACACACACACACACAGACACACGCACGCACGCACATGGCTGCTCATGACTCCCATGTGTCTCCTTTTTATAAATGCTATAAACTTCAGCCCTGTCTCACAAAAAAATAAATCCCCACACATACATAATTAAACAGCGCAAGTCATGCAGCGTTCCCTAACACACCTATTACACGCTTTTAACAAGCCTAAACCCATCAATTTCTTTTCCAAAGAGAAATAACAAGCTGGATATACTTTCAGCAAGTGCTCATATAAAGCATATTAACTATTCTTCCAGTTCTGAATGATGAAACTTTCCGTTTTTAACAATCTGTGCCTCTTGGTCTGATTGCGGCGTGTAAATGAAGCGCCTTTAATGGTATTTTGTTCCACCTCAAATAAAAGGAATGAGACAAACATTCTTTGTTTGGCCTGGTATAAAAGAAACCAAATGCTTCTCGTTACATGTGTTTAGCAGCTGAAAATACTCCAGAAGGCCAAATGGATGAGATATTTCCCCTTTTTCCACTCGGTAGATGTTAACCACACCGCGTAACCCGTGCCGGTGGAGTGGTGTGCTCCAACACGCTGCTCTTGTGTAGGGCAGTAAATGTTAATAGATGGTTGTTCCAGTCGGAGGACACCACAGTTTTTCTCCTTTTATAGTCGTCTGAGGATGTCTCACGCCACATCACCCACACCTCTAATCATGAAACAAGACTGTGCCGCACACTACATCCCTGCAATGAGAGGGAGAACAGAGAAGGACAGACCACTGGATGGTTCACAACAGAATAGGGCTGTTTTGATCAATCAATTCAACATACTCAGTTTAAAAACTGATAACTGATTGTATCTGATTCAACATTTTATAACTGATTAAAAATGACATTCAGCAGTGATTATCTGGCATTTTGCAGTTTATACAGTCTCTTTGGTAAGTAATAAAGCCTCAACCATCTGCATTTACTAATATATTTTTTGTAGTATTTAGAATATTAGAAACTTTTTACATGGTTTGTTACTGTTTACTCAGTTGTTTGACCTTCTCATTAATCAACAAAACAAACGGTATGATTGCTAATACTCTAGTTTGGTATTAGCCATTTGGATGTTTCCCAGTGCTCAAATACATCATGCTTGGTCCTGGATCAGGCCTCTCACTCTGAGAAGCTCGATAAAAATATGGCTCAGCAGTTTTAATAAAAATGGCCCTTATGTCTCAGAGCTAATCCTTTCAAATTGAAACCAAAAGGAGAATAAGGAAATGCTTCAGGAACTGTGGGAAAGCATCTACAAGCATCCCCTGTAACTAGAACGCCACTCTGGATAACATAATGACAGTAGGGAAAAACGCAAGCCATTTAAGTAATTATAACTGCATACATGAATAATTGCAGTGTGCCAGTTCAGGGTAATTAACAGAGTTAAAATTCTGCTCTTCGTCATTTGGAGACAGGAGCTGCACTAAAACAGATGACACCGAAACTGAACGTTTGTCTCCGTTCCAACATGTACAGCAGCCAATTGCTTCCACGTGCTCCTTCTCATTTAGTTATGCTAACCGCAATGGAAGAAAATCAAATTAAACTGAAATTTCCCATTAAGATGCTGTGTGATACAGCATTATGGCTTTGCCCACTGTCTATGAGACATGCTCGGCTGAGCACCGCTTGTATATGAGAGCTAGCGTATCTATTGTATAAACATAATGGGAACTTTCCATTACACTTCAGCTGTTGTATGGACCGCCTACAGAGTAACATCTGCCCATACTGCACTGTATATTCAAATATAACTCCACTATATAAAATCAATGGGTAGATGGTAGTTCCTCAGAAGAGTATGTCGAAGTACAAAAATTAGACCTTCAAGAGGTGTGACAAATTCACTGAGAGCCTGTTAAGTTCACTAAATGTGACCTGGAATGGTTTTCTTGTCTTTCTGAGTTAGTTCTGGACACTGATTCAGACTGTGAAGGGTAACCACAATTGCTGTTACTTCTGGCTAACTGCTATTACTGATGGAGTGAAGGTGAATTTGGGGGGAAAAATACACTATTTTTCACTCTTTGGTACAGGGTTTTATTTTTCTTAAACACTGGAAAGATAATATTTGAATTTTAAATGTGGCAGAAGAACCACTTTGTCTCCATTAATCTCAACCTCAAGGGAGTTGAAGAATGTTAGCAGGTTACCAGATTTTACCATGTAATTTAGGCTGAAGACCACACAGTGGACCTGCTGTTAGTGGCAGGGCAGGAACGCTGGATTGCATAAGCAGAAATGCCAAGTACAGAGGTTTCCCAATAGTGCCTCACACATGATGATTGTGATGCGACTCCAGCCCATGACAGCCAAATGAATGAGCCCCACAAACGTGTTTTCAAGCACCACATTTTTATAGGTCTAGTCACAGGAAGCAGATTGTGGTAAAAGCTTGTGAAAGTGTTCTGACGTCTACTGCAGATGCCTTCTGAGTTCCTTATATGGAGCTGAGGCAACAGCAAAACTCAGCTGACTCTCTCAGGGAGAGATTGTGTCAGTCTGGCCTGAGCAATCCAAGAAATCTCAGTAATAGTGCATATCAGGTGCTGCTGATTAGCTTTGTTTCTTCAGGAGTGTTGTCAATGAGCTCCAAGATGTTTGAGTCTGTGGTACAAAATACGTACACCTCCATTGAAAAGAAAGCACCATCAGCTTTCAGTCAAGGTTACAAGGAGACCCAGAGGCCGCCTTCCTATAAATGGAACACCACTGATAAAAAAATGTGAATTTCACTCTGGCCTAGGTATCAATCTACAATAGCACTAACATGGGACACATCAGCCAGCTGTGCTCCAGATGTATCATATGTATCCACTGTATACAGACAGAAGCAGGGTAAGAGGGACAAGTTTTGTTTCACTGAACACAAAAGCTAAGTGAAGAACCATTCAGGCCCCAAGCAGCTGCCCATGCTGGTCCCCTTTGGCTGGATCTGGCATGCATGTATGTTTCCTATATGCCTTGCCGGTGATAATTTTGCTCAAACTTGTGAAACACAAGGGCCCAGTGAAGCAACTCAAGCCCATTTCCTTGGTAACACAAACAAAACAGAGCATTCCACAGCCTTAGGAAAGCCAAGGCCAGGACCAGTTCAAAATTCACTCTGCTTCATGGAGATACACCAGTCACCGCCCTCAAAGGCACTGGTGTCAACTAACCACCTGATCACACAGTGGTACTGCAATAAACCAAAACCACTAAATGCTACTGCGAATGATTTGTGGGTACATGCAAAAATAGGAATCATGTGTATATATGAGAGTGTGAGTGAGTATTTGTGCATGCGTGTCATGTTCTTGAAATGTGTCAAACAGATCCATCTTACACACAGGCAACAGAAGCTTAACTTTTATTACGCATTTGTGAAGCGAAGCTCAAGGCCAGCTGCTGCTCCTGGACATTGACTGTGGTCAACAGGATGCACACGTGCTTGGTTAATGAGTAAGAGTCTTCTCACTCTCTGCAGCACAGGATGTAAAGAAGCCATTGTGAGAAAGACATTTTTAAGATTCCTCCAGGCTAGGCAGGAAAAAAAACTGTGCTTATTCCCTCGCCTCTCTTATAATAATAACTTCTGATGTCATCTTAAAGTATTCCGTCATTCCTTTACAGTAGCAGTACCATGGCATAAGGACATGAGGACATGTGCACGATCACAAAGGCGTCTTAAACTCACTCTTAAATGTCTGTTCTCGACTCAGTCTACAGGACAGCTGTAAAGAAGTTCTTATCCAAGTTTAGATTGCATCCATGCACATCCATTTTTGATGCCCTGCCATCCAAATCTGTCTTCTTGGCCATTTACCCAATGCCAAATGCCATTTTTCAACAAACAAAGGCAGCGAACGTGGTGAATGGAATATATCAAAGTGGAACTGGAGGCACTGGGGAATGATGGATGTGCTTTTATTCCACAGCCGTGCCACACAGCAGATTAAAACCAGATGAGCCAGTTCCAACTTGAAGCATTCGATGGATGCAAGGACCTGCATGACTGTTGGGTTGTTCAGCTGTTTGCACTGTATTAAACTTTCACAGGGGCAGGCAAATGAGCTTTCTGGATAAGTAACAAAAAGACCATTCAGTTATCAGGCTCATATATATCTCGAAAATCATCCAACATGGATGTAATAAAACATCTTTTCATGTTCAGAATGATTTTCAGGGTCACCAAACCAAAAAGGGCCAGTGTAGCTGTATACTTTCATTCTAATTAAACAGAAGCACATCTGAACAAGCAAAAGCAAACACTTGCTTAATCTTTTGGTCTCAGAAATCACATGATTACTTATATGAGGTGTGATTTCTGCTTGGCTGATGGCCAGTTGGTGTCCCAAGTGATTATAAGCAATTTAAGCTAAACAGTCATAGGAGGCAGTACCGTACTGCCCCAAGTACAGTAATAAATTCTGGCAGTTTTGGCATTTATCAAGGTACAGAGCTGGCACTATAATTTAGACTATTCCAGACTAAATTATTAATTTCTAGGAAAGCACGCCATAGTTTAACGGTGTTGTGATTAGTTGTAGAATATGAGGTCTGCAAGAATATGAGAATATGAGGACTCAAATCAAGTCACATGTTTTAGACCAGGGGTGTCCAACTCCAGTCCTGGAGGGCCATGGTCCAGCACGTTTTGGTGATATCCCTGCTCAGAAACACCTGGTTCACCTCGCCAGTTTATTGTCAGGTTTAGTGAATGTGTTTGAGGAGAACCACCATCAAACTTTGCTGGACACCAGCCCTCCAGGACCGGAGTTGGACACCCCTGTTTTAGACAAAAACCCAATAAAATGATCTGGAATGTTCGTTCAGTAAACTTCCTGGTGTTACAAATAGTAAAAGTACAATTATTACAGTTTGGTGCAAAATATGCAACCGAAAAAAGCGGTTACACTATAAATGACTGGTCGGTGCATTTTGCCTTTCATCTGCCTTCTCTTGGTTTTAGAGATTTAGAGCCGTCTCTGACAAGGTCAAACGTGTTAATCTTTCCCTTTGAACCTGAAATTTGCTTCACTTATCTCTGTCTCCACATGGTGTTTGAAATTCTGCGTGTGTATATTCAAGCGAGGCGTTCAAATAGCAAGGGCAGGTGTGTGTCTGTCCTGGGGATGCTTAGTGACCCGGGGCTATTGTCCATTAGTGCCTGGCTGATAATGTAACTACACACAGTTGTAACACCACAACCACAGACCATCATCCTTTAAATCACGCATTTGAACAATGTGGACATTTTTACAGGTCACCCTGCTGTGCTGCCAATTGGTATGAATCACCAGCTTGTGCATATGGTTGTCTGGGAGAACCTGACACAGCCAGAGGCTTATCATCACAACTGCACAAATCACGGTCTGGTGAAGAAATCCAGGTATGAAATCTCTCTGCACTCCGTTATCTAGAACACAGACAACCAGCACACATAACGAAAGTTCTCCAGAGAGATCGCATCTGCTAGCTATTTGGTCAATCCTCTCATGGCCTATTCATTACCATCAACGCTGCTTTACAGACGCTTAAAGAATTTCATCGAATTTCAACTGGAGGTGGATCTTGGCGATCACTCCTGGTATCGTTTTAGGCATCAGCTCAGTCAAACTGGAGAACAACTGTAAGCCAGACAGATCAAGTCCAAGCTGCAGAAGTGCCAAACCAATCCCATTGTTAATTCTGCCCTTCAAAAATACCTTTCTAAATTAAGACACAATTGATGCAATGCACTTTTTATAATTTTATGGAAACCCAACCACCCAATTTTATTTACCTAGTAGACCTGCCTATGGCATCTGAGCACTTGTAGTTCATAATCAGTCTGAATAACTTTGACAGAGCATAATCAGCAATGGGTCATGATATTTGAATAGCCGAATAGTCATTAAATAATGTGATGCCCCTAATGGTTGTTTGTCAACAATGAATAAACAGTAAAAGAAGAATATGTGTGTTTTGTGAAATGTGTGAATAGGTCTTTTTGTGTATGTATGTTTGAGTTTATGTTTGTTTATGCATATGTGTGTTTGTGTGTGTTTGCGCACATGCACTCTGGGTGGGGGTGTGGTTCAGCAGAGCATTGTTTGAATGGGTCTCTCTCTTGCGTTTTCTTTCTCTCTGTTCTGGATGGATGGACAGACAATCGGGGTCTGAATAGTTCTAAGTAGCAGATGAATAGTTCAGTGATTGTCAAACAGTATATTGCTAGAATTGCCCATGGATCTTTGCAGTTGCATCAAACAATCAGTTACACAGTCATTCAGTCTGTAGGAACTGCTTGTCCCACTCCCTTCCAACGGCATTTCTGAGCGGCCACGGCTAATGCTGCTTGGTTGAAAATAGCTGCTGTGGTTTCTCCATATGCCCCTCTAATAACCAACCCCAAAGTATTTTGCTTTCAAAAATGAGAAGTTAAAAGTGCCTTAAAACACTGTTGTGCTTTAATGTCAAAGCCACACCGCTATTTGGCAACTTTTATGTGCTGTGGGCCGCACATAACCTTTTGCAGGGAGTATTCTGGGCTTTAGACTCATTTACTCGGGCTAGGCTGCGTCGCCTGTGTTAACATCACGCCCATGCACACACCACTGCATGCTGGCTTACCAACAGAGACAACAAAAAAAAAGCAGGTTCATTTAAACCGAGCTCGGTAGTCTCCAATTACTGAGCTGATGTACTCCTACAATATTGTCCCAAGTTGACTATAAGATCTATCGCACAGTAGTCACTATGATTGGGTTTGGGTGTATGTAGGTCTGTGGATTTATGCAGAAACACTCAAGTCCAAAGACTTTTATGGAATCCTTCAAGACTCAGACCAGCCAAGTCAGCTCTCTGGAAATTTGAGGCCGATCTGACCTGTAGCCGATTGGAAACCATTCATCATCGAGTTCTCCTCCTGTTTCTTTAAAGCCCCCGGCTTATGTAATGCAGCACTGTTGTTCTAAATGGATTTGCTGCTCGCAATCATCTCTTACTCACCACACGCAAACATACACTCACGTGTGTGCAATCCAATCACATGCACTAACAAAAACGGGCGTGCAGCACAAAAACATTCCAGCCATAAGGAAAACCAGAAATAATAGGTGAGGGTAAGAGAGCACCCATTAGGGAACACAGGATTGGGATCAAGCAGGCAGCTAAAATTAGTGCTGATTTGTTCAGGGTGGGTATCAAATATCCATCTGACAGAAACCTGGAGGAATGAGAGGCTGGGCGGGGGAGGGGGAGAGCCCAGGCCGGAAAGACACGACCACAAAAGGAGTGACCCTGGGCTGACTCAGAAAGCCAGCAAGACTCTACCCAACCATAAAAAAGTTGAGTAAGAAACTTCTTTTCATCTGAGGCTACGGTTAATGACCTTCCCAATGGGACTTTAGAGGTCTGGCTGAGATCATGAGGTCTGGCTATTGAGAGTTCCTGCAAAAGAACGGTGCTTATGTTATGAAGGAGGAAGTACAGACACCTACTGTTTCCTTCCTTTCCTAATCACTACCAAGGCCCAACTGTCAACTGTATCATATGGCAAACAGCACAAACTGCACTAGGTTTATCATCAAGTCTGGGAGATCCAGTATAAATCTCAGCAACTTGAAATGTGCTCTGCATGTACTTTTCAAATGTGCTACAATGGCTGTTCAATAAAAGCAAAGCTGCACATACATCACTTTTGCTGCATATTGCACAACACGCCTGAAATCATGGTTAAATTCCTTTGTGTAAACAAAAAAACAAGCCCAGGCAGATAAAGTCTGAGAGAGTGATAACAGTGATCGTATCATGTTAATTCATTAATCAATATCAGACACTCCCATCAGACACTCCCATCAAATAATGACTTTTCAGGAAATTACACTAACTTTAACATTAAATAAGAACTTACATGTGCTGAAAATGCCTTGGTAACACTAATCTGAGACCATTTAAATATGGAACAGGCAAGAGACCAAAAAAGCTCATTACCATTACGCTAGTGCAGCTAAAGGAGTGCAACAAGGAGGAAATTTACTACTTCAGTCTAATGATAATTCAATTTTATCCAAATTAAACCTACAAACATAATCAATCATAATCCTTTGAGTCCACTTAAGCAAATTCAACAAATTTGCTCTCGGCTAATAATGGAAAATCATTCCAAATGAACAGCTTTCTAAACTTTTTTGTTGCAATTTAACACTTTAATTTGAGCCTAGGATTATTGTAATTATTCTCATTAGTGTCTGTTAGGGGTTCTTTACCCAGTTTTATTAAGCTATTTGATTTATGTGAGGCCACTGTAACAGCCCTACTCTGTGAACTTGGTGCAGAGGCTGAGTGTGATTGGATACTGAATGGACAGAAAAAAAAGAAACAACATAAAACATGTTCTGAGAAAACAAGGCGAGACTATAATGGCTGCACATTGTGGGTTAACACACAAAATCTACACATTCACAGTTTGAGGTCATTATTTTCTCCCTGCATGATTTAATGTGTTTTGAAAACTTGGGAGAAGAACATGAAATAACAAACAAATGTGGTCTCCTCAGCAGGGAAGGGTCAACGGCCTCCCTGTAGTCATGCAAATGCAAACATGATGAGAGAGCATCAAGCCATGGGAGCTCAGACGAGAATCCTCCCTGTCCTGCCCCGTAATACACTCTCTACAGAAATAGCTCCCTCGGACATTCTCCAGCTTACAAAGAGCTCTCAAAATAGAGCATTGCTGTCATGTCTGAGAACGAAGAAAAGAGATTAGGGAAAAAAACTGTGTTGATAGATTAGAGGTTAAATGAATATGGAAATATCTGCGCCAAGGCAATAACCACTGAAGTGTCCAGACACATTTGTCCAAGTCTCTATTCCCATCAGGGTTACGGTCTGCTTGTCCTGTTGGGTCTTGGCATCCGCTCTCCTCTTTATTATTGGAAACTGTTAGGCATTTAGCAACAGTGCAGTGTTCTGCAAGACTAGAAACCCTTTAATGCCACGAGCAGGAATTACCGAATGCCCACTGGCCATTTCGCACGTTCATCCCAATGAATATTCTGAGACACTAGTACAGCAGGACATTGATTGGTTTACCAAGATACAGTTAATGAGTAGGATGACGCTGCTCTCCTAAAATGAGACAGACTTAAGTCAGAGGGCAAGAATCAACAATCAGCAACTTAAACAACTACATGCTAAAGCTTTAATTACTGTTTTTATGCACAGTTAATTCAAGGTACTAGACCACAGCAGGGGGTCCCTGAAACTAGCCTTGGTTGGGAAACGGATGGTTGAGTGGCTGCTCATTAACACAGTGGCATGAAAAATAAATGTTCTGCACAACTCTTCCTGTTACCACTGAAATTATAAATGAGAAACCAGACTACTGGAATTAGTCACATTCTACTCACTTACATTTTTTCAATTTTCCATACAAATTGCTTAGTGATGTGCTGCCTGTGCTACACAAACATACTGCTGGCCTTCCTCTGGCTGGTATGGTGAAGCATATCCAGAATTAGCTACTACAGCAGAGCAGTGCAGTGCAGTTAGGCTGAACACAATCCACACTATATAGTTTACACTGGAGATACAATTAGAACATAATCAAATATTACTATTATTTCTGTAATTATTTCTTAAATAGGGCCTGCTTAAATAGGATCTATTTATAAAAAAAACCCACATTTTTACAAAAATAGATGCCTTTACCAGAAGGCTACATCATCATACTGCTGACTCACAGACACTTGATTTCCAGACATCCCTTCTGGACACAGCACCTTGCATTTCCCAACACTTTTTTTGCTTCATTCCATTACATTAAGCCAGAAAAGCTTTGCCTCTACTCTCATCTGCCCCTCAGCCATAACACAATGATCACAGTCTGTGTGTGGAGCACAGCCAGCTGCCTCCTGCCTCCATCAACTACTTCCTAACTATTTGCCACTTTTAGGACCATGGTCTGTATTCCAAAACTGTGAAACAAAGAAAGCTCTGTGATGCCTGGGGCAGGCCTGAGCTCATGGAGGCAGGAGAGTTATGACTGCAGCTTCAGGAGCAGAAGACGTTTCTTTCTGCCTCGGACGTCCACGAGTTGCACAGCTTCCAGTCAGGATGGGATTAGCAGGAGCTTGCGTGGATGAAAAAGAGACCATCTTAATGGACGGAGGCTGACTGGGAAGCAGCCGTGCCTTTGCTGGCCCAAGCCTGCGGAGCGCTGACGCAAGCTGACTCAACTGATCAGCTCCAGCGAGTTGGAGGCTGTTTGTTGACACAGAGATATGCTTTACAAGCAGTGGGGGGAAACTGAGCAGCGTGCCCTGAAAACCACTTCAGAAAAATTGTCAAAAGCGCATGATGTGCGCACAGTTTGCTGATTTTATTGCCTGCCTTGTTCTTTAACCCTTAGTATGCAAGCAGCACGGACCCTTGCCGACAGCAAAAAGGCAAAAAAAGGGCAAACCATCATCATACAGCCAAACAACTGTTTATACGGAAGTTCCTATATAAAGAGCTTTGTTTGGTGTTTCTATGTTATTTAGAATCCTATGAATTTAGAAGTTATTGTTATTTAATAAAAACATGTAATAATAATAATCTGCTACTGGGGTTTTGAAAATGGTGTCACATTTAAATGCCCATAAAGAACAAAAATGACATTTTGTTTATTTTAGGTCTTAGAACCAAACTTTCAGGATGGTCTCCGCCTGATGAGTGAGGGGGTCCGGTGCGGCGTACGACGGCCTGCTAAGCCAAAGTGCAGCAAATGGAGAGCGTGTGGGAGAGCAAACACTGGTTTTGGACTGTTTAACACAGTTTTTATTTGTTGAAATCAGATTTTACTAGTACACTCTGGGTTTTAAGGGTTAAGGAGGCTTTGAGGGCTCCTACTTCAAATGAGCAGTATAACAGCAGGATGGCAGGGATTAAGTCACATCCCCTGCCTGTACATGACTCACGTTTTTGTTTCTGATGTCTCAACCCTCTATTCATAGCCCTTTAAACCAGGTAAATAAATCAAACCTGCAATCTCTTTTTTCATTTAACTGTAACTTTGATAGCCCTTTGGGGCAGAGCAAGGCAAAGTTACACAGAGGCATTGATTAACGTACAAATTATTTGTCAGCCTTTCCGTAAACATTTTCTTTCCAGCTGCAGAACTTTCTACACACTCTCTGGTTGCACATTATCGCCATGCCGCACCATTTCTCTTTGAGCTAAGATCAAGTCATAATGCATCAAGTGCACAAAGATGTGAAATATATCACCGCTGTAATATGTGTAGCAGTACAGGGCAAGAACTATATACCAACTAAGCTTGGCAGCCTGTTCTGGCTTGGCATGGTTGCTCAGTGGTTTATGAGTGTGAGACTGAGGCATGTGTTTCAGGCCTTAACACATTCAGGGTGTGGCTCCATTCATCCATCACCCTGGGAATACAGGCCCTTCGATTGTTGACATAATTCAACACCATAGCGGGTACTGTAGTGCAGGAGCACGAAGATGAGGGAGCGGCTCAGATGTGTTATGTAAAAGATAAGTTCTTCTTTTCCATTCAAAAAGGAACCAGAGATCATTTCCCCCCCAAAGCTGAAATACTTTGTGCACCGCCAGACCATATAAGGCATTTGCGACAAGAAATGAAATAAAATCTGAACTGATCCCGTTTCTTTTTCAGTTTTCCACTAAAGATCACGCTCCCTACCCAGCAGCATGGTGTCAGCAGCTCCCCATCTTTCCCCTCCTTGGCTGCCTGCAAAGTATAAATAACTTCCCCTGACAGGAAGAGCCATTATCTCCCATAGGGTTGTGCTGAGGTGGGCACTGTTCATGTGCGTCAACGTCCTGCCTGCCTGGCTCCACGTGTCCTTGTGTAGTTATAGGACAGACGTTCTGAATCATGAAACCACTTCAGACGTCCACAGGATGGTAGCAGGCAGGCATGCCCTGGCACACATTCACAACCACATCAACACACACCTCAACACTCCGTCTGTGGCAGGGGCGATCTATCTTTGCGTCTGAGAACAACATAATGTTAAAGCCCTGTTGAAACCCTCTTGAAAACGAAAGGTCTGCAAATACTTTCACCAGATAACCCCTTTCCATGCTCTGCCAAAACATCACCAGATACGGCAACTGGCCCTCCCAAATGCTGTACTGTTGGTTGGGTGTTGTCCACTGGAGCCCTTTCAGAACAGAACAAAACAAGGTGAAACTGAATGGAATGGCATGGAGCAGAGGAGAACAGAACTGAACAGAATGTAATGGAGCAGAGTAAAACAGAACAGACGGAACAGAACAAATTGTATGCCACCTTTGTTACGCTAATTATAAAAATGATGGTTGAAAAGCTTCGCTAAAATCAATAGCATACCATGTCTTAACGACATCACAAATTGATGATCAGGCATATCTACACTTTGACCAGTGGACACATTGAAGATTCAAGATTCATTATTTGTCACATACAAGTACAACATGTACTGAAATGTGCCTATCATTGTATGATGTGTACTATATACACCATGTCTTATAAAAGTCCTAGTAGCCCTAACCCCAAGAGCCAGTGGGTGTGGTGACACTAAAAAAGGTTTACTGATCTGATAGGAGCACCTTCTGGGTGGGCCATCCATGTGTGACTGCCTAAAGCTTCCTTCAAACCAGTCTTATAATCCTGGCAAGTATGTAGATGTAGGATCAGATCTATTTCAACAAACATGTACATAAATATTCCATGTCTTTTTCTTCTACCCCCCCCCAATTTGTACTTCCACTGATAGATGGCTGTGGAGGTAATATCTGCCACTTCACATTACAAGCTATTAAGCTGAAGGATCGCAGAGCTACAGGTTGAGGCAGATCTCTAACATTCATGGTATCAGCATGGCTCAGAGAAATCCTCCCAAACTGTCCAGATACAAATACTGTCCAAATAACCCCCGTATGGCTGCGGTCAAGCCATTCATCAGCACAGAGCCTATTCTTTACAGAGAGAGAGGGAGAGAGAGAGCATGCCAGCAGCCCCACACTCAGCCTGGGCCAGCAAGTCCCGGTTGCCAGGCCTCTGCTTGGATTTATGAAGCAGAGCTCCTGAACAGATAGTTCTCATATTTAGCCCGTCTACATCAGCAAAGAGAGCGTGCAAATCCAAAAGAGAATCCACGCTGCTTCTTTAGACAGACTTGTTTGCCTTCCATCTCACTTTGGCATGCCTTATTTCCCATGAAAATTGACTCCACACTGACAATGTGCAGGCAAACAAACACAAACACTTTATTCCAGAAAGCTCTTTTTGTAACACATGTTTTTTTGGCTCTACATTGTGTTCTATCTGGTAAGAATTAGTAGTGCCGTGACACTTTTTATAGCCCTTCCATGTATCACCTGGGGTCTTCGCAAAATTGCAAATGTACCGCAGTATCTCACTTTTCTGGGAACACGCTAATACTGTTCTTACAGGATGGATATGGGAGGTAAAAATGGAACACGAGGGGGGAGATAAAGTGAGAGTGAGGGAGTTACAGAGGGGCCACAGGGTGTTCAGAGCGCCAGCAGTGGCTTTAAGGGAGCGTGAGCTGCATAATAGGACTTGTGGTAGTGTCTCTATCATCACCCTGCAGTTAGATAGCATGGGGAGCACGTCTGCCATTCCTGCACTTTGGACATCATGGAACTCTCTGTGTGTCTGTGTGTGTGTGTGTGTGTGTGTGTGTGTGTGAGAGTGTGTAATAAGAGAATGTGAAGGCTGAGGGAGCACAATGTGTTTGTGTGTATCATGTGCTAAAAATAGCGCAGTTCATTTAGGAGACAGCATTCTGGACCGTCTAAAATAAGCAGGGAAATATGAGCAGGATTTCTAGGATCTAGGATTTCAGGATCTTTTAAAAGTGAAGCATGAGTTCAGGTACTCACTCTGGAGATGGTAAGGGGCATGCTGAAGTCTTTGCCCCCCTGCAGTCTGAAGCCCCATGGTGAGGGTCCGATCAGGGACACGCTGTAATTGCCGCTCATAATTGTCTAGGGTACAGCCGACGTGTCCTTAGGCGTGCGTGATCTACAACTTCCACAAGTCCAACTCAAAGCCTGTGGAGAAAGAGCAAAGAATTCCTCCCGTCAGTTGTCATGGCAGCAAGAACAAAGTCATTTATTCTCTTCGTTTATTCACTAGCAACAATAATACATACAGACAAAGCAGATAACAAAATGATCTATTAAAAGCAGTCTGACGGTCCAGCACCCTCATCCATAAAGGCCTGCAGGGAAAATGGATATGCGAGTTTGGATGACGTCCTGTGTATCCTTGGAAGCAGTAGCTGAAGTTGAGTCAACAGCAATATTCAGACAGATATTCGCCTGATACATTTAAGAGCAGCATGGAACTCTAAATGGCAAAACAGCTGTACTAACTGCGCTATCCCACCTACGATCAAACAAAAAAAACAAGCGCGTACAACTAAAAACAATGGCTTTAAGAATGAATTAAACAAAACAAGAACACAACAAGAACTGAAACAAACACTTAAGTTACCTAAAGGTTACAACTTTGCCTCCAGCTCAATTGTCCAGAGATCTATTTATATTGTGTTGAGTAGCGGGGAAGGCAAGTATTTTAAGAACCATGGTAGAGCAAGGCCATTGTTGTTAAGGTGGAACCCCATGAAAATCCAGTGTAGTCCAAACATAAACATTCCAGAGAGGAGGATTAGAGACAGGAGGTCTTGAGGTCTTGAGGACAAATATGCCACAGTGGCGATTACAACAATTTTAGAAATAACATCAATCAGCGCTCTCCCTCAACAGGACTGAAGTACAAGTCTCAGGGTCTTGGGTGTCTAAGCTTGTACTCAGAAGGATATTCCCCAGATATAGCTTATAAGTGTGTTGGAAAAAAGCATCATGATTTTAATGAGTTATTGTGCTCTTGTCTCAGAGGTCTGCTAAAAAAAAAACAGGCCTCACATAATGTGTGCACAAGCCAAGGCTACACAGGATTAGTTAAAAAAAGCCTTAGAAAAGAGTGATAGAACATATAACAGCATATAAATGCAAACCTGCCCAATATTTATTTTGCATTTTCACCTGACCTGACTTCTCCATGTCATGAGTTAATCTTGTGGTTTATGAGGAGGCTCTGGTTCCTCACACAGTGGTTTCTTTTGTCATGCTGCTTCCTGCAAGGGTGGGGTCATACCAACGTGGCCTTGTTTTGAGAACATGCCTAGTACCGTAAAAATGAACGAATGCCTGACGCCACATGCCCTGGGATTGCTGCGGAAACAAAGCCTTTCAGTAACCGACCAATTACCCAACCTGGTTTTCCTCAGTTGATCTAATCTAGATTAGGATTGTTGTTGCTCTGCAGACTATTCAGGCTGAGATATCGAGACACGATAAGCACAGAGCTCCCCTGAGCCTCCGGGAACACTCCCATGCAAGAAGTCACATGCAATTAGAGAAGAGGGAAGCTAAGTGGCTTAACATAGTCCTACAATTGAGGCTAAGGCATATGTTGAAACATGACCAGAGGTATTATCTTGGGAATGGGGTTTCTTAGTTAAATTACTTAAACAATGAAATAATGGAGAGGACTAAACAAGTGTGATAAAAATCTCAATCTCTGTACTTACGAGTTTTAAACATGGATCAAGTTCCTACCATGTGATATGTATGCAGACATATAGTTAAAAAGACAGATTTTTCCAGATGGTTTTTAAAGTTTAGCTTTGGATTTAAGTGTAATACACTTATTCTTTGCCTGAAAAACCATTCCCTGTGTCTCCTTTCATACAGTTCCTTTTCTTTTCAGAAAGATGGATGAAAATTGCGCAGCCTGAAACAGACGGCTTTGTGCGTCCGTCACCATCTAGAATCAAGTTAATGGTGGCATACTCATTCTTCTGTCAACTACAACTGGCTTCTCCTGAGTGCAGAGTAAACATGGTGCCAAAGACACACCCTGGAAAGCTCACAGGTTCTGAGGTCTGAAGGGGAAAAAAACGCTGGGTGAGCTCACAAGTTATGAGGTCTAAAGGGAACAACGACTGCATTTCTGCAAGTAGAGGAATAGAGTCGATACTGACAATGATAACCGACCCCCAGTCGGACAAACCCTGGAATATCAATCCAGAAAAAAACAGCAGGTTACTGACGACTGCCACAGAATTTCTGGAAAGTTGCTGACTTTGTGCTAGAATTCGCGAAATCCACATTGCATTAGAGTTAAAAGTAATGCAAACTTAAAAGAGCTAAATCACTGCGAATGGGAACAGGGTGAGCTACCAGAGCTATTTGCATCTATTTATGAATCATGTGTTCCAATGAAAAGAGCAGAGGGACGCTTTAACTGGGTTGGACTTTCAGCTCCATGTGAAGTCATCGCACTGTTTAATGTTTACCAGCTCTCAGAGTTGCGCACATGATCACACGACCCCCGCAGAGCGAAACCGCTGTGTTGACCCAAAAAAAGCTTTGAACAGCCATAAAAGTCCTGATAAGCCATAGAGAGTATTTCTCCACAGCTGGTTCCCTCAAAACATCTGCTAAATAAACAAGAGCTCTGAGCAATACTGATTAAAGGTCTGAGATAGGACGATGTTATCAGTATCTTGTTCCTGGAAACAAATAGTATTTTCCGCTTGATATTTAAGTAAGTAAGTAAGTGAACTTTATTTTCATTCATACCATACAACAGTACAACAACGGAAATCTTCCACCCCTTGGTTTTCTCGGTGGTGAGGCTCCATGTCTAAAGACATTCACAGGCTCATCTACGCATCTGGCCCTGAGCATCAACGTCACCTGGGTGGATTCACCTGCTTTAATGGGTTTTCCAGGTCAGGGGTGGAGAATTTTGGCACAACACCTGGTTTATACTCAGCCATGACCTCGTTCGCAAATACCAGGTCTCTGAATATCCTGTCATTACCCTCATCACCACAGGGTAAGAAAGAAATTGCAATCTTATTACAAAATAGTGGGACTAACTACTTAAATAGCAACGATAATTGAGCCACTGCCAGTCCAGCCTTCCATCAGCCAACAACATTACTTAAATAACTCATAATGAGACTATTAAGCTTCCTGAAACCAAATTACTTAATGATAGTTAAGCAATAGAGGTAGGTAGTTGCCCAGATCCACCCTCAATGAAAAGCAATGTTTGTGAAACAATTATTTGATCAGAAGTAAATGTACCTTTGCAATATCTTGAGAAAAAGTTCCATAGTGGACGATTAAGTAAGTACTGAGTAACTTCTAAAACTGCATTAGAAGTGTTTATTCTAAGTGTTATTCTAAGTTACTCTTCTGCTTTCAGCATAAATTTTAAATCATCCGATGTGTGAGCAACAGCAAATAAATACAGATATTGACACAAAAAGGAACTAGTAATGAAAGGTAAACGACTAAAACAGATATGAGTGAAAAGTAGATCAGCTTTATCCCAAATTTACTTGAGTAGATGTAAAAGCAGTATTTGAAATTCCCAAACTTTACTGGAGCATGTAAATTAGTATCACCTCGTTTAAAAAAAAATCGAATTAACATTTTTTTTAGAATCCAGTAATAGTGTTATATGTTTGTGCTCTGTTCTAAATTTTCATTCTATGGAAAAGTTCTTAATTTTTCTATATTAATTCTGCAGTTTCTGTGAAACATTTTCTTACTTTGCAGCGGTCACTTCACACGTCCCTACAGACCGGTCACACCCTTCACCTCTCCCTCTCTCCCTTTTCCCCGTTCTGTCACTCTTTCTCTCTGTTGGTCAGTCTGTGCATTTCTCCCCCTCTTACTTCCTTGGTCTGTTGCTCTCCCTTCTCGATACCCCCGCTGTCTATCTCTCTCCCAACTCTTTCTGTCTCTCTCTCTCATCTCTGTCAGTCAGAATATCAGTTTATTGTCTCATCCATTTATCTCTCTCCCTGCTCTTTCTGTCTCTCTTTCTTCCCCCCTCTTTTTCTTTCTCCCCCAGTCAATCTCTCTCTCACCCAGCTCTTTCTCTCTCGCTCTCTCTGTCCCCACCTTAGTCTGTCAGACTGTCTCTTTCTCTCTCAACCCCTGTTTCTCACCTTTTCTCCCTCTATACCATCTGTCAGTCAGTTTATTGTCTCTCTCTCCCACTTTCCTCTCTCCCATCTCTGTCTGTCAGTCTATCTATCTGTCTCTCCCAGTTCTTTGTCTCTCTCTCCCCCATTTCTGTTAGTCAGTCAGTCTGTCTATCTCTCTTCTCTCACTACCAGGTCTTTCTGTCTCTATTTTCCCCTCTCTCTCTCAGTCTATCTCTATTTTTTCTCTCTCCATCTTTGCCAGTCAGTCGGTCGGTCTCCCTCTTCCTCTATCTACCCCCTCTGTCTGTGTCTCTCTGAACTTCCTGAAGAGTACCGAGCTCTACCGTGTCTCTCGCTGTGTAATGAACACGGTGTGACTCACGGAAACCTGTTCGCATATCGAACTTCTTTCACTTTACAACTACAGAACAACTTTAACCAGCTCAACTCTGTACACCTCGGTTAAAACAGTATGTCAGAGTTAAACTACAACACAAGTCGGACTGAGTAGTCTCGGAGAGCTCCGGGCAGTCTAAACTTCCTCGTCTCAGCGGAAATGTTGACTTAACTCTTATAACTTTAACTAGAACCAGCTAAAAGTGAGTTTTCATATTTTTAAATTCAGTTTTAGGAGTTAAATCCCCTCCTCCTCACTCACCTTCCCTCCGGCTCAACGGTCCGCAACTCGCGCAGCACTCGGAGTTCTCTCGCTCGTGCGTCTCCAGAACAAGGCGATGGTCCCACTCTCGCCTCTGATTGGCTGATTCCGGAAAAGGGGGCGGGAGGGGGAGTGGGGATTTCCCACAGACGATTTGATTGGATCCTGGGAAGAGCAGGGCCACCTCTGATTGGCTGGTTCTGTTTTAAGACACTACTGATTCACCTGTTGCTCACCCTAATCAGAAAGTTCACAATAACTGAGGCAAAAGAAAGAAAGAAAGAAAGAAAGAAAGAAAGAAAGAAAGAACAAGACTGGAAAAAAAGAAAAATCCCGTAAATGCTGTAAAAAAAACAATGGACAAAAAGAGTACGGAATGAAAAAAGAAAGAAAGAAAGAGCTTCAATGGAACCTCAGGGATGACACAAGCAGTGCTGGGATTCAAACCCATAACCTTCTGATTGCAGGGGTAACCTAACCTAATCACTAGAACACCAGCTGCCTCTCTCACTTTTTCTCATTCATATATCATGCAATCTGCAAGTCTGATATTTAGCAACACACAACTGATGATTTAGATGATTCACAGTTCATTTCTCAGCTAAAGCTGGTGCCCAGGCAGGACAGGGCCTTACAATATACACTATATGGACAAAAGTTCATTACTGAATTCAGGTGGTCTCCTACATCCAGTGAAGGGCAATCTTAATGCTTCAGACATTTTGGACAACACCATGCTTCCAACTTTGTGGACCCAGTTTGAGGAAGAACCTTTTCTTTTGCAGCAGGACAGTGTCCCAGTGCACAGAGCAGCTTCATAAAGACATGGCTGGAGGAGTTCAGTGTGGAAGAACTTGACTGACCACACAGAGTCCTGACCTCAACCCCATCCAGCACCTTTGGGATGAACTGGAACGGAGATTGTGATCCAGACCTACATCAGTGCCTGAATAAATGCTCTACAGAGTGAATGGGCACAAATTCTCAAAGAAACTCTTGTGGAAAATCTTGTGGAAAGTTCTTCCAAGAACAGTGGAAGCTGTTATTGCTGCAAAGAGGGACCAACTCCATATTAAAGTCTATGGATTTTAATGCAATGACATTAAAGTCCCTGTTGGTATAATGGTCAGATGTTTGTCCATATAGTGTACAACATATAACATACAAGATGCCTTTAATATCACTGTACAGGTACATTGGAGCAAGCCAGCAGATACCTAGTAAAATAAGTAAAGTAAGATTATGAAAGTCCAACAATAAACAATATAACTATAATGCAAAAACAGGGAAATATAGGATATTTACTCAGTTTCTGCACAAACTGAGAGTCTCTACATTTGCATGTAACTTAATATATACAAAAAATACATTCAGAATTATAATTTTGTAAATCAATTTGCAGTATGTTCACCATTTGAAGACCTTTATTAGCCAGAGAAGGGTAATATTTTTATTCATCATTACTGATCTACAAAAAACACCTAATAATTATTAGCATTTTAAATGTGGATCATTGAACAAGTGTTCGATATTTAACAAGCTATTAGGTGCTGAAACAGTTAAGGAGTACATTTACAGTTAAAAGACAGTCTAGAATCACCACACAACCAGTTAATAGGAGTCAGACATGCTTTACATCTTATCAAGGAAATGTGTTTTATTTGGCATATTTTCATTTATAGTTGTTCACTAAACAACTTTCCAGTGCTTAACAAGAATAAAGATCTACAGTTTAAATGGGTAAGTGGTAAAACGTCTGTATGTCAGTCAGTATATCACATCACTGGTGCAAACAAACTATCAGAGCGATTTGATGTGAAACTTTGATGATCTATTCAGCGGTGGTGAAACACAATGTGTACAGCACAAATACAGTCATTTTATTTACTATCCAAACCCATCACACACGTCTGCTGAGTTTTTACACAATCCTGACAACAGTGGTAAATCGTGTAAAATAGTGGTAAAATAGTGGTAAATCTCAAAACAAAAAGTTTTATTTGATGAATATATTCGTCTTACAACACACTGCATGTACCTCTAAATAGCTTTCTATAGTTTACTATTATAAACTATAGTAAAACACTGTCAGGGATCAGGCAACATGTTTGTATCCATATACTGTGAAAGTTTTATGTGCGGCAGCTTTTAGAAGCGTTTAAATGCTTTGCACATCTGGTTAATATCACTGCCATTATAAAATATTCTAATTTCACATCAAACCACTCTGAATGCATTTTAACCACTGAATTATGCAGAAATATAGCCAAATTTGTGGGCTTCTCCCTTAATTCTTATTTAAAGAGTGTGGAATGTGATTAATCAAGATGGACAGTTGGAGCAAAAAGAGAAGTTTGAAGCTGAAAGAAACAGACTTTCATGGGGAAAAGTGAGAGAAAGTCCTTTTAAAACAAACGACGAAAGACGGAGAGGAAAATTGGCAGCGTTGTTTATAGGAGCACTCAGATGTCTGGTAGGAGCAGTGATTGTGGGCTTTGGGCCAACAGGGGGACAGCGTTCATTCTGAGAGGAACAGACCAAGAAGCAAGGTTCCTGAAGCCTTGAGCTGCGAATTTACGTGAAAACTTCAATTTTACTGAATTTATTATGACGTTATACACAATTAACCAACAGGAAACTATGGGAACCTACAGGAACCTAAAGCACCACATGTGCCTCTATGACCAGCTATAATCTATAAGGTCATGATAGGACATAATATCAGAGATGTTCTAGATTCAATAGGATGTATCAGAGACAATCTACAAATAGTAGGATACAAAATGAGAAAAAATGTAGTTAAAGTAGGATAGATCAGACAAAATCCAGATATAATATCTGAATATAACATCAGGAGTGTTCTACATATAGTAAAATATAACATCAGCAGTGTTCTAAATATGATAGGACATAATATCAGAGATGTTCTAGATATAATAAGACATAGCAGAGCTGTTCTAGATACAATAGGACACATCAGAGCTATTCTAGATGTAATAGGATATAATATAAAAAATGCTCTAGACATAATAAGATATAAGATCAGAGAGGCTCTAGATATAATATGATTTCATCCACTTTGAGACCTCCAAAATAGCAACTTTACAGAAGAAGGCAAAAAAATAATTTGGATCCCAAGTCATTTTGGAAAGTTTCTATTGGTTCATTCATCCTGAACGTTTCAGGGCAGCTGTTTAAATGAGGTAGAAAAATAAAAATCAAATTGGATACACATGGTTTTCTTTGGACAGCGATGCTTTGCTCCATTATGTGAAGACTCTGGGTTGAGGCAGAAAGTCAGAAGGTTATGTGTTATGGAGGAATCAGCAGTAAAAGCCGGTCAGCTGTAGTATCTGACACTACTTTAAAAGGAAAAGCTCCAAACAATTAGACCTATTGGAACCTGATGATGACAGGCAGGAAATATGCAGGTTGGCCGGCAGCAGGCCTCGCTGATAGTGAGCGGCCCGTTCAGACGCAGTGCTGATGTAATTCTTTCCCTTCAGGGTTTAACGGGCAGGAGACCCGCACGCCCCGCTCAGCCCAGGGCAGTAATGGGAGTTTTGCTTCTCCAAACAGAAACATGTGTTTAACTATCAACATGTGTTTTATATTTTAAGTTTTTTTTATGAAAGCTGAACGTTGGATGCTTGTTTTCCTCACTTGCTGGGGCTGCTCCTCTTCCTCGCAGGGCTGGTGATTATTCCTCGGGCAGACAGCGAGCTCTACTGGCCAAACAGCACAGCAGCAGCCCCCTCTTTACTGAGAGCAGCTCATAATGAGCCCCAGCACAGAGCAGGATGACAAAACACCTCATGCTTTATGAAGGTCCAAACACAATAGACAGAGATAGATATGTAGATAGATAGATGGATAGACAGACAGTGAGTGAATAATTAAACAAACAAATAATCAAACAAAAACAAACCAATAAATACACAAATGAATGAGTGAGTGAGTAGGTAAGAGAATGAATGAATGAATGAATGCACGAACGAATGAAGTGTGAGTGAGTAAACGAACAATCAAACAAAAACAAATACATTCACACATACATAAACGAGTGGCATGAAACCAGACAGAAGAATATATATAAACATGGAACACAAAATGATAAATAAACAAATGAATGAATGAATGAATGAATGAATGAATGAATGAAAGGAGGCTGGACATTAATTAATTCATTCATTTTCTGTAACCGCCTAATTCTCACTAGGGTGGTGGGTACCACCACACACACACACACACACACGCACGCACACACACACGCACACACACCACACTACACATTTCAAATGAAAGAAACAAAGCTTAAGTCAGGAAATATATTTAGCAAAATATAATATACAACAATGCATTTAATGTTTATAAAGTAAATATGTTTTATTTCCTTTTGTTTAATGTATTTATATTTTTTGCTTTTTCTTTTATTCTTTCTTTTTTGTTCTATCCTCCCTTCCCTTCTTTCTTCTCTTTTATTTTTTCTTTTTTCTTTCATTCTTTCTTTCTTTATTTCTTTCTTCTTGTTCTCTTCTTGTTTGTCTCTTTTTCCTTATAACTTTGTTTCTATTTTTAGGTTTCATTCAGCATGTCTCTCATGAACAGTAATATAAACACCTTCACTTCAGTGCAGGGTTGCATGGATTTACATTCTCTAATGCTGATACTGTTTACTTTGCCTGCTGTGTGTGTGAGAGAAGAATAACCTACTTCTACTGTTATATTCAGTTTCTATCTGCACTTTTGTGTTTATTAGACTATGTTAGGCTGGTGACAGTGTTTATACTGCACTGTGATTGGTCAGTCTAAACTTCTGACTTATTTAGACTGAAGGCTGAATCTCTCACCCCTCCCAGAATAGGTCCCAGAACATATTCATCTCCACCAGATCAGTCTTTCCAGTAAGGAGCTGTGCAAAATTGTCTGAACCCCAGATTGCTATTTTCTTAGACATATGATGCACCATTTCAATGCCAGGGTCCATCACAGGTGGAAATACTCTAACTGTACTGGAATGTACTTTGTTATGGATTGTACTTTATTCCAGTATTATTGAAACTGAATACTTGTACTTTTACTCAGTTTCAAGAGAAAAATCACACTTTCATTGAGTTTTTCACTCTGCGAAGTCAGTTCTCATGTATTTGAAGTTACTGTTTTTATTAAAGCATGTTTTTATTAAAAACATAAAACATTAAAATTCATATCAGTATCGAGTAAAATTGTCCACTGTACTCATTTGTCTTATTGTGTGAGGCCTATTATTGGCTGCGCCACACACCATCAAAGTAACCAAACCTTTATTCGTTAAAACATTTACTTGTATGTAATTTAGTGTATTAGATACTTATAGATGTAGATAATATAGACACTTAAGTTCTCTTTCCCACTTTCTCCATCTCTGGGCTTGTTACTCCACCCACCTCTGAATCCAGATCAGTGCTTCTCAGCTCGAGGTTTATCTTCATCGCAATTACTCTCATCACTGCAAGAACCCAAACGTTGAGGTCTGTAAGCCGTTACGATGAAGACACTCATCTCTAGCTGTGAGAGTGAGTTTGCAGAAAGCAGCTCTGAGGTCTTAGAGGATGCATTAGAGGGTTTAGCGGAACTTAACTTGCCCTAAAAGCTGTAAGGCCTTCAAAGCAACTGATTGCGTTGAGGTAACAACCATGAGTAATACGAGAAGTGTGCTTGGAAAACTGGAACAGCAAAGAGGTCAAAGTTCCGGTCCAGCAGGATTAGATGACTTTCAGGTCAGTGAATAACAAAGGCGCTGGTTAACCCCAACGGCTTTAAGCTCTGGAGGCCATAAAAGGACATTTGCTATGTTAGCTGACTTACAGTCATTCTGGAAGCTACAAAAAACTCTAAAAACTCTCTTTGGCTCTACAGCTGTTAGCTTGAGTAGTGGGTGTGGGTATTTGGTGCTAACTGATAAATTAGATATGGACCTAAATGATTTCAATTCGAATCTAAATTTCTGAGAGATCATTCAGATTGGGTTTGATCTGACATAATTCATGGTTGAGAAATAAACTATTGTTTAGAAACCAAATACAACCATTTTAATTGCAATCCAAACACACCAGTGAACCTCCAAGTGTCCCCTGAATGTTAATATGGAATGCTGATAACACCAGGCAACAAAAATTCATTACATTTTGTAGTGTTTCTTATACAATCTCGGCACGCTGATTTCAGTGGTAACGTTTATTTTCATGTAGCTTCAAGGGTTTAGTTAGAAACGTGATTTTTAGAAAAAACTAAACTTGGCGGCTCAGCTTTTGTTTTACTTATAACTTTGAGCTTTGAGGGTTATTTGCATAGTTACTTTATTTGTGCATGCAAAATAAACATTGTTGTTCCCAGTGGTGATAATAGTTTGCAAATTCCATGCATGCTGATTAAAGCAGATTGCTCATATATGCTCAACATATATTAAAAAAAAAACATCTCTAGAGCCACTGAAGGTAGGAAAAAACTGATGTGATTTTCTGAATAACTGTGCAAAACTTGACTAAGAAGCATCAAAAATTGCAATGGAACAGACCTTTCATAAAAATTTGTTACCCAGTGAATGGTACAATCTGAAAATTCTGTATGTTTTCTTCTGGGATTATTTTTCCTCACAACACCTTGCACATATCCCTCCGCCGTGAATGTATTTTTAAAACATAAATTTCTTGCCAAAACTACTGTAAAATTGTCTCGGACATAATATTTTATGTAAGCATTTTATGTAATAACTTTGGATGAGGGGGCTTTTAGAGCCATGAAACTTTCACCACCACTGTGTACAATGTTATCTATTCTCTAGAACCAATATGACTGTCCTGTCCCAGGACTTCGTTGGTCATTCTGTTTTTTGACTATAAAACATCTTACATGTTCCATCTATTGTGTTTGCTGGCCTGAGAAATTTAAATTTTCGGATTTCTTCCAATGCCTGGTATAGATTGTACGATTTTGGCGTGATCCCAGATGAAAGATGCCGGATTGAAACAATCATGGTGGTTTCTTTGGTTGTGGCCCTACGTCGTGCTGTGAGAGCGGTTCAAAGGCGTCCAAGGACAGCCTACGTTTGTTTTCTGACAGCGTCAGAAATTTAGGATGACCATCGTAAAGTGTGTGTGCTACGTTTACCAACCAGCCAATAAAAATGCAACACGCATTTAACAACAAAATTCAAACAGTATGGAGGATGAGTGAAGGAACAACATATCTGCACACCTTCACACACACCATCATACACACCATCATACATCTACACACCTTCACACACACCATCATACATCTACACAC
>JBBPCY010000035.1:14637048-14682080 GCA_037974405.1 Brachyalestes nurse
ACATACATACATACATACATACATACATACATACATACATACATACATACATACATACATACATACATACATACATAGATAGGTAGATAGGTAGGTAGGTAGGTAGGTAGGTAGATAGATATGAATATGATGGGCTAAATAAAAATGTTAGTATTAAAAAGTGGTGTTTCCCTTTATTAGAAGGGATTTTTTTATAATAGAAAATGATACTTACACAACTTATACTACATATACACACACATACACTTTTCTCTGTTTATTGGAGATGCTTTACCTTGTAGCCAGTGATGGTGCTCACATGTCGCCATGGCATCCTCCACCTCACACTGACGGCAGTACAGTTCACACTCTCTAGCTGCACATCCAGCGGAGGACTGAGGTACTCTGTAATAACCAAAAAAACAATTATACCTATGATATATGGATGATGGATCTATAGAGGGGAAGTATGTTGAGGTATAAGGAGGACTCCAGATGTTGTGGTGTGATTTTTGACTCCTCAGCGAACGGTAATGAGCACAACTGCAAAACTTTGACACGAATTTCACAAGTTAATTGGACAAGACCCCCCACCTCTGAAATTCCACTGCTTTATTTTTTTCTCTATTGGAGCTCATTAGCAACTAAGGCTGCTGCTCTTTATTCTTTTATATAAAAATCCAGCAAAGTGTTATTCAGTTTTTTAAAGGTTCACACATGAGAGTAACTGGAGGAGGAACTGAGGCTTTAAATTGCTTGCTGGTACATTAGTGTGTAGAAAATTACAGTGAAAATGATGAGCGTGTCATTTTTTAATTAAATCGTGTCTAATTGGCTCAAAAAATGGTAGCATGGCTCTTTACACGGCAAATTTCACAACAATTGATCTTAAAAGTAAATACCGACATTTGTTGACTTTGCACTGTAATCGAAACAGGCATAATTAGTTTAATTATTATTTGTTATAAGATTATTATAACAACCAAGTTATTATAAGCTCAGTTAACTCAGATGACCAGGATTTCTTAACCCTCTTACTGACCACAGCATTTGGTTTTCAAAGTATTTTCTGGAGTTTTATTTTGACTTTATATATTTTGTATTGTTTTTGTCTTTGTCTCTGTGCGTCTTTCCAGTTGTTGCATAACCGATTTCCTCCAGGACCAATAATGTCAAGATTCTGATTATTTTTCTGTCATCATTCCTTGACCTCACTTAC
Source organism: Brachyalestes nurse (assembly GCA_037974405.1). Lineage (NCBI taxonomy): Eukaryota > Metazoa > Chordata > Actinopteri > Characiformes > Alestidae > Brachyalestes > Brachyalestes nurse. The sequence goes on from JBBPCY010000035.1 coordinate 14,638,247, forward strand.
CTGCTGTGCCACCACTTTTCCTCCTGACCCCACCAGCCAGCTCCCCACCAAACACCAGTGTCGTGAGGAGCAGAACCCCCTGCAGTGCACAAAGATCCATGGCCTCATGAGGAAACAATGGCTTTAATGATGAACTGGAAGCCTCGCTCCAGATCAACAGAGCAAAAGAGGGACCCAAATTCCAAAAGGTGCCAAATTAGTTCCGTAGTGCCTCTAGATCTTCTGACTGACCCACCAGCACGAGCAAAGAAATAGCTGCCCCCGGGAGACGCAGACGCCACGACCAACGGACAGTCTGGAAGAGTCACTGAGACACTCAGACAGAAACATCTCCCCATATTAGAGCGCGTCACTCTCCCAGACTTGCCCCAGCAAACACAGAGCTGAGGTCATTTAGTTAAGCTCAGAGATGCGTAACCACGTTAAGAAGATAACCGTGTAATCCGACTCTCCGAGGGCCCTTTCTTTTGGACGTTTGATAGTAACAGAAGGAATAAAGCAGGAGGAAATCTTCTGGGGGAGAAACTTTTCTTTTGGTTTCAGAAAAAGAGCTTCCAACACAACCCTCTGCAACCGTTTAAACAATTTAAAATGTATTAATTTTTACCAAAGACATTAGAACTAACAACCTCTTGGTTAGATGTTTGAGATCTCTTCAGAAGCCCACAGAGATTCCCCAGGGTGCCACTGATGTCCAGTTGACATCCACATGAAGTCATTTTACCCATCATACGCGACCTAAAGAACATTACACATAACCTTCAGGAATTAAAATATGTCAGAATTGTTTGCACTGTTGTGTAAATACTTTTAGCATCTCATGTTTTTTTGTTTTTTCCTCCCTTTCATTTATGTATTTCTTAACAGACAATACAGAGTTTTACAATACAATAGTAGGATACATCTCATGTTTGAAACAACCTTTTTCATCAGTAATCTGTAATTACAAATTAAGTTATACAGACCATACATTTTAGTTTTTATCCCACTACAATGAATATGCAATACTGTATTCGCTAGTGCAGCTACAGCTGGGAAAGAAGTCTTATCCAGTAATAGTTGTGTTGCTCTCGTGTTTTTCTTGCACAATAAAAGTGCTCGATTTGACTTGATTTACTCAAGCCTTTTCATCCCAAAACTTTCACCCCATGAAACATCTGGGATAGTCTACAATTTCAATTTGCAATTTCAATCACCTGAATTTCCAAAAAAAGGTTCTCATTCTTCTTTTGTTTATGATCACAGTATATTATGCTCATAACAGAATAACAAAAAAGTAGTAATATAATAGAATAATGTTGTATCAGATAATTACTATAATTAAATAGAATTTAAACAAACTCCAGTCATTATCCTTGAATAATGTCTTAAAATATTGATAAATTTTCAAAATGTCAATATCTGTGCTTTACTTTCTGTTAAAAAAGACTTACAGAAGACATGTTTAACTGAAAAACACACTTGCCGAGCTCAGAAACCGTTATTTTATACATTATTTATTACATTTTTTCCACACAAACCATGGTCAGATCACTTCAGCGTATGAACTTAAACTTGCTGCCCTTCAATAATAAATTATTGCTATTATATAAATAATGTCTGCCTCATTTCATCTTACTCTTGTCAGTTTATTAATGATGATAATATTATTATCACAATGCACGAATAATAGACATCATAAAGTAACAATGCATGACAGTAAGACTGACTGCCTGGAGCTCACAAAGATTTTTGTTTCCAATAATTACCACTAATCAGCAAATATATTAGTACTGACTGGTAAACAGTGCAATAACATGCCTTTTGATGTTTCTGCATTAAGTTTCCTTTCATGTCATAATAAAATTCACCTTAATTACATGTATAAAATTTTAATGAGAAAGTTACTTCAAAGTCTGTATTCTGGCAAAATTCCAGCTTACACTGTACCATGTGACAGCGCCGACATCACAGGATGATTATTTCGGGTTTATGCAGGATATTATTCCTGTGATGGAGAGCCTAGGTGTGAAGCTTTACATAAAATGTATCAAAAAAATAGGTTGCTATGGTATGAATGATGTGGTCCTTTGTTTTTTACATCAATCTGATCTAAAATATTGTCTGAACTTTCTCTAAATTGTAACAATAGATAGAGAGAGTCTAATAAAGCAAGGAACACAAACAATTATGTGTTTTTTTATGCAGTCAGGGCATAATCAGTGTTAGGAGGTCCAGTCAATTGGATGACGGTTAATTGTAAATGTGGGTGATTGAGTCCTATTTATAGACTATCAGCAAGTTTTTAAAGTCAAAATATGGTCTTTACCACAGGTTTGAGAGTGCAAAACATGCCTCAAATTAGATTTATGAAAACCAAAAAACAGCTAACTTCACCAACTAATAAAGTAGTATTAGTATCATTCCAATACAAAAAAACACTGGGTTCTATATCAGAAACAGCTCCACGCTACATATTACACTAAAATACAGACTCCTGTCCCCAAACAGTACATATTCGGTCTAACAAAGGACCACTGGAGATTCTGCCAAGTGTTCAGGACTCTATAATGAACACACTTTGCACTATCTGGGTGAAGAAACTGAAATTTTATAACTTATATAGCGCCCGCTAGAGGAAGTACCGAGGTATTTAGAATTCAAAGTGCAGACAAATGTATTTTTAATAGGCCGGTTGTAGAACAGAGGGAAAAAGATCGGATTGGATTGGTGTCACTATGGGCAGATACCCGAAGTTGCAGTATTAGTATCCGTTTCGAAGATGAAAAAGTGGAATCGTACCACCTCTATCACCAATCCACAATTAGGCAGAGAGTTCAACACTCTCTTAACTCTTCTCAGAAGTGATCTTCCAACAAAAAGCACCACATCATTATTCTGTGGTCTGTCAAAGCAAATTAGAGCTTTATGGATTGAATGAGGAATGTTTTTGGTGAAAGCCTAATATTCCATTCCAGCTTAAGAACTTCAACCCAGCTATGAAACACAGTGGCTGCGGTTTAATTGCTTGGAGTTGTTTTGCTGCCATTGCTGCCAAATTCTCCAGGGCATCGATCCATGAACTAAAGTTGATGATGGGTTTCTGCAAGACAATGACCCAAATGCACCAGTTGGTCCATCAAAACAACTTGTAAAAGCTAAAAATTGGTTGAAGAAATTGGTTGTATTTTGGAAAGGAAAACTCACCAGCATCATGTTGAATTAAGTCCATGAGGATTAAAGGGTGAAAAAGTCTCTTAGTCAATGTGTGGATGGATAAATTGCTTCTGGAAACATTTGGTTGACCGTGACTGCAACCCAAAAGGGTCACTTAGTTAATGCAGAGGTCCATATACTTCAGACATTTTTCACACAACGCGATCACCTCAGAAACATTACGTTCTGTTCTCTCTCATATTTCTATGGTATTCTTTACTATCATGAGAGATCTGGAAATGGAAAGACCCCACTTCCCAGAAGAGATGGAAGCATCCCCTTTCCAGGAAAAGAGCACAGAATCTCTCCCTGCTGTCTCCGCCCCAGTGATCACACTGATGCCTTTGGGCTCTGCTTATCTGACCTCCTGCTGGTCATCAGTGCTTGCCTTTACGGGATTCTCAGAACCTCCGGCTACCATCAGAGAACATATCAGCAACCAAGATCTCAAAATCCAATAGAAGCTCTCAATTGTGCTGTTCCCATCCATGTCTTAGTTCTTTTGGTTTTACAATAGTCTGGACTGATCTGGGACATATTTCATGTTTAAGACTTCCGGTTATGACTGATACATGATTTTTGTTGTATTACCATATTGTTATATTATTGTTATTGTTAATAAGTCTGAAAGGTATGTTTCAACTTCTGTTTTTCAGAATCAGAATCAGAAAACTTTATTGATCCTGGAGAAGATCCCAGAAGAAGTTGCTTTAATTGCTTTTTATGAACATCTGGGTCCAGTAATCTTAAGACTGCTGTTGAGAAGCACCAGTATGGTACAGTAGAAAAATGTTTTTTCCATCATTATTGTCCTCAGGAAACAAATATCAGAGAACAATTTTCATTCAGAAGTGTTATATAGGTTATAAAAAAAGTTGTACATTTTTCTGTACTCACTAACCACTTTTAAAATCCCTCTTGAAGCTCTACCTTGCTGGTGTGTAGTTATACTGTAGCCCACCTGTTAGCCCGTGCCATAGCTCACAGGTTCCAGGTTTAGACTTTGAATCCGACTGATTTAATCAGGATCGGTATTTCCGTGTCTCGCTACTCGAGATATTTCTTTTGCACTCATAAGCTGCCTTCACAGATTTAAATATCCCCTCTTACACTCTTATGATTTTATATTTATATTTCAAGATCTGGTTTCTTTGGCTGTAGGATGTCCCAGAGTTCCCTGAAAGGTGTCTTTAAATAAAATGAATAATAATAATAATAATAATAATAACAATTAAACATTATATCTGTGTCACAAAATGCCTTACATTTGACCCGATACACCTGTTCCGGCTTATCACATAAAAAGCAATAAGTGAGTTGGGTCAGGCATGTTGGTGCAATGGGTTTCCAGGACTGGAGTTGAGAACCAACAATGTTCCCCTTAAAAATGGTCAGGTTATGACCTTGGATCTTTAGGCACTTTGCAGCCTGTCACAGTAAAACATTTGTTTCCATTTCATTAATCTTATTAGTATGTCAAGGATAAAACTTTGACAGGAATTAAATAGTATTTTCACAGAGAAAGTGATTCAAAGCAAATTATACAGTAATGAGGGTGGCTCAAGACTTTCACACAGTACTATACATGTGTATACAAAAATATTTCATATTTAAAGCAACATGGACTGAGTAAAATGAGAGCTTTACCAGAGTCTGCTGTTTAATAAATGGTGTGTAAGCAGATGTACACTGTATGGACAAAAGTATCAGGACACACCCCTTTATTACTAAATTCAAGCCCTTCTATCCTTAAGCATGCCAAGACATTTTGGACAACACCATGCTTTCAACTTCATGGACACAGTTTGGGGAAGAAGCTTTTCTTTTCCAGCAGGACTGTGTCCCAGTGCACAGAGCAGCTCCATAAACACATGACTGGAGGAGTTCAGTGTGGAAGAACTTGACTGGTCCACACAGAGTCCTGACCTCAACCCCATCCAGCACCTTTGGGATGAACTGGAACAGAGACTGTGAGCCAGACCTTCTCGTCCAACATCAGTGTCTGACCTCATAAATGCTCTACAGAAAGAATGGACACAAATTCCCAACATATTGCAGAAAGCCTTCCAAGAAGAGTGGAAGCTGCTATAGCTACAAAGGGGGGGACCAACTCCACATTAAAGTCTATGTGTTTGAATGCAGTGTCATTGTTGGTGTGACGGTAAGGCATCCCAATACTTTTGTCCATATAGTGTATATGACTATTGTATTACTCAGTACCGTTACAATTTAAGCAATATTTGTTATGGATCAAAACAGAGCCTATAAAATACCACATGTTCATCAAGTGCTGTGGGAGGGAGACACCTAGTGGCTTCGCCGTCGGACCCGTAGTCTCGCCACCATCAGCCCGGCCATTGTGCTTTTCCCCCATAGTGATTTTAGGAGAATCCTGTACTTCTGTGTATTTTGAGCTCCCAGAGGCATTCATGACAGCAGAATTGGAGATGACATTCTCAGATTGCACACACTGGGAGACTATTTTTGAGCGTATGAGTGACATATTTAGGATCTTGGACCTTTGTGCTTTTGGCTCGGGGCTGCTCAAACACATTCCACATCTCTTACCCAAACACTGCTCCTCAACACGACCCCCACTGAACCCTGACTTACACATGAACCCGGAGGTCAGCAGCATGCTATTTCTATTTCAACAAAACCCAAAGCACACACACACACACACACACACACACTACTCAGCAGCAGAAGGATAGATTTCCACCTAACTTTAAACATAACATATAACATAATTGCATTATGCTGTGCTTCAATCCAAGAAACCGATTGAGCTTATTTTGATTGTTTTTATTTTTAGGAAACATTTAGAAAAGAAACAGACTAAATTTAGCATAAAGTGTAAACACCGGTGAAATCAGCATATATCAATGTAAATATGCTCCAATTCAAATAAGCAAATGTTACTCTTTCTTACGCATGCAAGAGTTCAAGAGGAAGAATCTAATCTAATTTCTACATCATTAAAGTACTGGGACGTACACCAGGTTATACAGACTGACACTGGATGTGAAAAGCTCCACTAGAGAAGAACTTACTCAGTCAGAGCTGTTCACAATAGTGGTGATAGGAACCAGGTGTCATTACGCCTCCAAAAGCTACATTATGGTTAACTAGTGCAACTCAAATTATTGAGATACTGACAGTGGTTTTGAGATTAGATTTTGGTCTAAAATACATATGAAAGTGGTTGCAGTTCCTACACCGTTTACCTAATAAAGATATAAATACACTGACATTAAAGCTGAAATTCTGCACTTTTTCAACCTACATTTGTTATTTGCACAGGTTTTCAGCTCATATTAAATATCCTCCCTGATATGATGTGGTACACTATCAACCTCCAAATATTTATGGAATGACTGCATATTGCCTTGTACTGCAGAGCCATAAAAACCTTTGCACACGCAAAAAAATGAAGTGGAAAATAGATCGGAAATGTATGCAGGCATTTAATTAACATGTAATGTATATGAGGTGTTGTAAATCAGATAGTACCCAAATAAAACATCTTTTACCACCATTTTACCATTTTACCATCACCAGCATTACATATAAACACTCAGAGGAGCAGCTGGTGGTTTTGGATAGTCACTGAGAGGTGTGCAACACCCATCACCATAACTGCAGAGAAAGTCTGAATACAGTCTGAATACTCTGAATGACTTCCCGGCTACTAAAACAAGCTGAGCTCTCTTGCACTTTCTCTACATCCGCATCACTGGTGCTAAAATTGTTACCCAACAACTGTTGACACATGAAAAATAAGCATCAGCACTATCTATAAAAAGACACCAAGCTGTTTTCCTCTGCATCTCACTGCCATCCTGTGGACACCCAGGACAACCACTGCGATATGAAGCGCAGCACGGGGAAGCAGCTAGCGTTGGTGGTCTAGAGCATGGCGCTCCACAGCTGCAAATAATATTCCAGGATGTGTGTTAGTGTGTTAGTGTGTATGCATCTGTGGGAGAGATTTTCATGTCTTTCACCCCCCCCCCTCACCCCGCGGGTCCAATGTGTGTTTCCACCTGGACTGGAGTAGGCCTTGATCAGCGCCCCTCTTAAACATTACAGCCTCCATTAAGGCTTCCTTCGCTAAGCTATAGGCCAAGCACAAGGCAGAGCTATAGCTTTATCCAGCCACACACTGACCAAAAAAACCAGATCGAGTTGCTTCAACGGTCTATTTTGGACTCTCCGTCTTAATATATCCCATGATATTAATAACGGAGGAGTGGCGTTGTTTGAGGTAATGCAATATTGTGTATGAGTTACATGTTTATTAATGACCAGCATATACAAAGTGCTGATTTGTTTTTCTCTTCATTATAGACACATACATGAGAGGCTTTTGGAGTGTGTCTAATGGAATTTGTGCTCATTTAGTCAAAAGTGCATTTGTGAGGTCAGACACTGAAAGGCATTTCTCGCAGTCAAAGTTCTAATTCATCTTATTCATTTGTGTTGAAATCAGAACTCTGTGCAAGCCACTGGTGTCCCTTCATACCAAACTCAACAAATTCATCAAACTATGTCTTTACTGACTTTGCTTTTTGCACAAAAGCACAGTCATGGAACAGAAAAGAACATTTCCCAAACTGTTGCCACAAAGTTGGAGGAATACAGTGGGGTAAAATGACTTCACTGGAAGTAAAGGGCCAGGCCCAAACTCTGAAAAATAGCCCCAAATCATTATGCCTCCTCCACCAAACTTCACTCACAGCACTACATTCCTTTAGGTAGTGTTGTCTTGACATCCACCAAACCCTGATTCATCCATCATTACTGCCAAATAAGGTTTGTGTATGGAGAATGCATGACTGTTTGCTTGATTTTATACACCTGTTCAAGCACGTGGCTTGAACACCTGTACTCAATACTTGTCCATGCACTTTTGGGCCACCCCATTTTCAAGTGCTCAAAATTAAATGGACAGATTATATAATTATAAACGTAACTGCCATTTTTAATACATGATTGGAAATTCTTTGTAGTCAAAAAGTGCCTGAAGTCTGGATCCCTTAGACATCACCAGATACTGGGTTTCTTCCCTAGAGAGGCTTCCCTCGCCTTTACTGCAACTGCTTGTTTTTGGGGTGTTTTACTTTCAGTTTTTCAGAACATTCCACATCCATTCCTTAAAAAAGTCTTGCTTCCACAATAATCTTCAGGTCAAAGTCCATTAACAAAATTAAGCATCACCCAATGAGTTATGAAGCATTTGGTTGAATCTGAGCAGATGATATCGCCCTAAACACTTCAGAATTCATCCTGCTATTCTTGTCAGTGGTCACATCATCAATAAATACAAGAGAACCAGTTCCTTCAGGAGCCGTACATGCCCAGCCATAACACCGTCTTCAGCAAGCTTGACAGATGAGGTGCTTTGCTTTGGATCATGAGCAGTTCCTTCCTTTCTCCATGCTTCATCATCCTGGTACAAGTTATTTTGTCCATATAATGTTGTTCCAGATCTGTATGGGCTTTTTTAGATGGTGTATGGCAAACTTTAATCTGGTCTTCCCTTTTAGAGGCTTACAAACGGCCTGGAAACCATTAGGTGTTTTCCAGTTTACCAGTGTGGGCTTTCTTTTAAAGAATGTGCCACATAGTTAACTTGGCCACACCTCATGTTTTTGCAGCTCTTTGTGGCGAGACTAAAAGAGTGGCAGTGCTTTGGTCTTCAAATTGACAGTTAACAGCAACCAGATTCCAAACACTAACGCCATCATATAAATTAACTCTAGACCTATATACTGAGGGAACCTGGCCATGGAACAGTCTATTATCCAATTACTTTTGAGCACCTCTAAATAGGGGCTCTGTGTAAAAATGACTGGGATTCCTAAACCGGTTACCCAATTAGAAAGGAAATTAAAGGTGAAAGTCTGCACTTTGAGCTAAAATAAGAAGAACAGATAAAATAACAAGAACTCTTGCTGATGTACAAATATTTATGGCCCTGAATGTAGTTTAATTCCACTATTCACTAATTTCAAAGAATATTGTTTCATGCTATTACTCACATACATATTTCATTCTTACATTGACTAATAACATTAAAAAGCACTTTTGGGCACATTTTCAAACTCATGATACTTTTTATAGTCTTAGCATAGCACCATCATTGCAGATATTTTTCAAGTTTGAATCTTCAGGTGATAAAAGGTAAAGATGTGCCTTTGAGACCTGTGAATAGTCCCAATACCCCAAACCCCAAAGCCAAACACAAATACGTTTAATACAATTTCAAAGCATTTACGCCTCAAGACATCAAAGGAAAGATGTACAGTGGGGGACAAACCTGAAAATAAATTATAAAACAAAGAAAAATCATGACAAGAGACGTGAAATATTCAAGATACACTCTTACAAGTTTTCCTCCCCTTTCCATTTATTTCGGTTTTATTCCACTGAAGTGCATGTCCACACAACTCTCAGGTGGATTTCATCTACCTGTAAAAGGCTTTTAAACAAGCTTGTGGAATCTGTTCAGTCTGCCATTAGAGCAAAAATAAAAGATGAATAGGTGAATAATTTAAATATTCTATTTTTCATTCAAATTGCTGCGAATATACTGAAATAAAATGAAATAATTAAATGAAAAACCATGACTGTGAGATTTTGCCAAATACATTTGATGGTGAAAGTTTCTGATTGGTCTGCTGCTGTTGGACAGTACTGAGCACAAGTCTTGATCCACCCCTCATTTCTTCATATTTTGCTTCCAAAGATCCAGACTTTCTTGTGTTTTAACTTTCAAAGACTCAGTCCAGTCCCTGAACCTGACCAGTTTCAGAAGAATGGAAATGTTCACATTTCTCTCATTTAATCTACTCAATATGCCAAAGATAAGAGAGTTTGATGGACATTCAAAGGTTTTTTGCACCAGAAATAGAAATAAAGAAATGAGGACAGCACAAAACCCTTAAACAGTACTGTATATTTAATGACATCTTTATCAATACGTAGACTCTAATAACATCACAGCCTATTATTTGACTGTATCAAGTCTGAGTCTAGTAAAAAGAATGTATGGATTTTTAATTATGTTCTAACCAGTTTAGGAAAATGCTGTTGGCTTTGGAATGCAAGAACATTAGAAATATTTGTTCTGCTTAGAGGTTCGAAGGCCTGGTGTACTGTATATTGCACTGACAGCAACTGTACAGAACAATTGCCGTTCACCTGTGGAGTGCCTTATACAGAGAACAGGTCTGGAGCCATTTGAGAAGCTTTATCTCTTATTATTCCCAAAATATCCATCAGAAAGTACCTGCCCTTCCAGACTCTCCATGCTTTCCTCTACTATAACAAATGCTTGGCCATTATCTTTCATCCCCTACATCCCCTCATACAGTACAATACGGTACAATACTGTCAAGGAGCTGTCGCCCCCTCACAGGCTCTGAAATCGGATGATACACCAAAGGCCGGGGCAAAGCGAACGCGGCCCAGCTGGGACATGTGTCCCAAACCGGCCCGCCTCCACCTTCTTGCGGTCTTCAACCTCTTTTTTGTGTCTTGCCCTCCAGCCACGGTGTGAAAGTCCCATCTGCCTTTTTTTCGAAGGCTCAGGCCTTTTTCTGGCCATAATGATCCCTTTGAGCCAATTCCCTTTGTGGACCATAAGGGATCCCATTTCTCTTTTGAAATCTTTTTTCTCTTTTCCTCCCCTCCTGCTCCTGCTTTATGTGCCGGTGAAAAGGAGCTCCTTCAGTTGTTCAAGAAAATAATCAAACTCCTCGTCGGTTTCACCACAAAGTCCTACAGCCGCCCGTCTTTGGCGCACTGGCCTCGGGTGACGCTGACACCAATCTTCAGAGTGGAAGCGAGAAAAAAAAAGGTAATAACGTGAAAGGAAGAGGAGAAGGGAATGTTCAAATATGCAGCAGTCGCCTGAGAGACAGATAATTGACCCCACTGTTGACCTGCACTTGGTACAGTAATAGAATATTGTCTCAATTTCTCATTATTCTGGCAGCTCTGGAGAAATGGACGCTGGTCTTTACATTTCTAATGTATCACTGCTTCTGGACCCAGCTGTGCCTTAACATTAATCCAAAGGCTCCTGACCATGAACGAGTCACGGCTTCCCTTCTCGTGCACAGTTTTCCCAGCTGTCTGAAGACGTTTAGGGCAGCTGTGCAGTAAAGACCACAACCCTGCATCTCCCAGTGAACGTGTTACTGGCATGTCCAGGGAGACGACAAGTGTTTGTAACATGAGAGGGCGTTTTAAAAGCACGGGTGGATCCGTCAGCGCAGGTCGGCGGCGCATCAGCCCGAACAGGTGGATAACGCAGGCACTGCGACCTGCATGAAGCAGCGTCAGGTAGGTGAGGCCAAATTTCACACTGTCTGAACAGACGGGATGAAAAATTGAAGCGTGGCGTTCCATCTTTTCCGCCACAGCCTGGTTTCAGTTACTGAAACTAATTACTAATTACTTCCTGGTTTACTTAACTCATTACGTCCTTTAAATAAGTTCTCATTGCTCATTCCTTCGACTCATTACAACACATTACTTCTACTCATTACATTACTTCTCTTTTACAGAACTCACACATTTGTATTTGGAAAGTAATTCTGTAGTAGATTCAAGATTTTAAATATCTGTCACTTATACATACAAAATGTGAAAGGTAACCCTGGATCGCAGCTGAAATAGAATTTACAATAAATAGAATAATTAAAATTTGACAAATATACACAATAAATATAATAGTATATACAACTATGGACTAAAAGTCCTTTAATAGCACTTAAATTATCTTTTTGGGAACATTATTATTATAGCAAGTCATAGTAAATATCATTTAAAAAGTGTGTATATTATATATTTCTTCCTCTCCTCCTGCCATGCTTGAATAAAATGAATGTGATACTGTTTGAAAACTCAGAAACCAGCCAGTAGAAACAGATGCCTAAAATAAAATCTTCATGAATAAACTGTAAAGTTTATTTGTTGATGCTCATTATGCTCACGATTAGCAGTTTAGTTAAAATGTTGGTTACAAGGACTGTTGTTTCTGAATGAAAATCAAGTCTGAGTCTTTGCTCTGAAACGTTGAGATTTTTATCCATAAATTTCATATCACTGTTCACTGTCTAAATCATGCATTGGACAAAAACATTATTTTAAATGCATCAGGAAAATTCATATTATTCTATAAAAGTAACAGGAGAGCAATGATAATCTTATTAGGTCAGTAACTGTTACATGATTAAAATAGTTGAAACTGTAAAGTGGAAAGAGGCGTTTCATTACCGTATCACATCGCCATGTTGCCAGATTGGGACTTTGGTGGATTTTGGTGGGGTGGTTCTTCAGTAGGTGGACAAAATTTGTGTTGGTTTAAGATTGGTTTAAGGTTTAAGAAAGTACATAAAGAACAATCTACATTTCTTAACGATGCAGATTAAATGGAAATAGGCTAAATTTTCTTTCATTAAATTTTAACACACAGTGTCAGCTTTTGGCATCGTTCGCAATCTTAAAAACTTTATGCAGATCACTGGGCATCACTGATTGTAGGTCTGCAGTAGTTTGAAACTGAATTGCCTGAAACATTTTAAGCTGTGTATAGAAAGACCAGACTGAGCAAAAGTCGTGAGCCACCCCTCATTTCTTCATATTTCGCTTCCAAAGATCCAGACGTTCTTGTATTTTTAGTGTAGTTTTGAGGAACAGTTCTCCAGACTTCCTGAAGGACTTTCAAAGACTCTCATTTGCAGTCCAGTCCCTGAACCTGACCAGTTTCAGAGGACTGTTTGCTGCCTGTCACAGTAAAACTTTTATTCCCATTTGTTTTATTTAATCTACTTGATATGCTAAAGATAAGACAGTTTGACAGGTATAAAAACAAAGTTTTAGCACCAACAAGGTGATTCACAGCAACATATGAATAAACGCAGGTGGCTAAATACTGTAGTTTTAGTGCTTCTTTTGTTATTATTTATTTATTATTTATTTACCTTTCTTCATATAGAATCATTGGTTTTATCGTATACAACACATTAAAATTAAAAACAGTAACACAGTAATAATAAAATACTGTGTCTGCCCAAAACAAGTATATGCAAGTTGTTGGAGTATCATCCACATATACATCAAATCAGTACATTTAATTATTTTATTAAAATTAAGAATCTAAAGGTTAGGTTTAAAAATATATACATATTTTTACTGGAAACAAACAAAAACCAACACTGCCACTTACTGACAGCTTGACATACGCAGCAGTATTTATTTTTAATGCCTTGGGAAAAAAACTGCAATCATTTGATTTGCCAAGAAACAAATGAATAAGCACATTCATCTTTCAGCCGTTCCAGCTGCGGTTTTGTCACAGTTGTTAATCAAGCCATGCTAACTGGTGTGGGAATCCCCACAGAGGCAACGATACGATACTTTCATGATATTTGGGGCACAATACAATATTATTGTGATTCGGTTCTGTGATACATTGCATATTTCCCCCATATTTCTAAAATTCATTATAAATCAGAGGAAAGTAACAAATGTCTCTTGATCTCACTTGAATCTTCCAATGTAATTTTCTCATGTAAATTCCCACTGTAATGAAAAAGAAGAACAAGGTCTTTCGCCACCTTGTGGACATCAGAAACAATGCTATCAGTATATTAAATCATTTTTTTGGTAAAATAACATGAAATTAATAAATATTGAGACTTGGTGTTGCTGTATCGATATAACATCATGGCAAAAAATATCACAATGCTTCATTATATAAATTTTTACCCACCTGTAGGGCTGAGCGCGCACACACGTTATATGGACAAAAGTATGAGACTATTACATGACCATTACACCAACAGGGACTTTAATGGCACTGCATTTAAATCGGCCCCCATATAACAGCTTCCACTCTTCTTGAAAGGCTTTCCACAAGATTTTGGAATTTCTGTGGGAATTTGTGCTCACTGATTCTATAGAGAATTTGTGAGGTCAGACGCTGATGTTGGATGAGAAGGTCTGGATCACAGTCTCCGTTCCAGTTCATCCCAAAGGTGTTGGATGGAGTTGAGGTCAGGACCTCAACTCCAAGGACCTCAAGTTCTTCCACATTGAGCTCCTCCAGCATGTCTTTATGGAGCTGCTTTGTGCACTGGGACACTGTCCTGCTGGAATAGAAAAGGTTCTTCCCCAAACTGGGTCCACGAAGCTGGAAGTATGGTGTTGTCCAGAGTGTCTTGTTATGGTGAAGCTTTAAGATTGTCCTTCACTGGAAGTGAGTGGCCACCTGAATTCAGTAATTAAGTGGTGTGTCCCAGTACGCTTGTCCATATAGTGTCGCTCACATGCTCCACTGATCAGGTGTGTAATCCCACCACATGTTCTGCTTTTGGAAGGTTTTTCCCCCACACTTGCGCTAAACTGCTATCTAAATCATGCAATCAGGTTCATGCATCAGGAAAATTGATGTTATTCTTCAAAAGCAGCAGACAAGCAACAAAATATATATTAGGTTAGTAATTGTAACATGATTACAAGAGTTTAAGAGGAAAGAATAGTTTCATTACTGTAGTGCATATTACCACGTTGCCAGTTTGGGAGTTTACTGCCCAATTGGGGAGATTTTGGTTGGGTTTCTAGGAATTTAGTGGATTTAAAAAGCACATAACCTGCATTAAAAAAAAAAAACACTAACCTGCATTAATTACTGATACTGATGAAATGTAAATAGGCCAGATTTGTTTCCACATCGAGCCATTTACAAAAACTTTATTGCACATTGTTATACCTTTTGGCTTAATTTACAATTGCAAAGACAACCCAGCACGGTTTATTCAGATTACTGGACATCACTAACTGAAGGTCTGCAATACTTTGAATTGCCTGTCAGTTTTTAAACAGTGCACTCAACATATTTGTGGTGCTTCTTTTGTGACTTGCAGTATTATTTATTTACCTTTCTTATCACAGAATCCAGAGTTCTATCATGTAGAGCACACAACACATTACACCACTGAACAGGTATGTAATCCTAAAACATGTTCTGCTTTTGGCAGCGGGGTATTTTGGCTCCAAACAGCCCTTGTTTATCTTGAAAATGAGCACTCATTCATTTTCAGTGAGCCTGAGAGAGGACATATCAGACAACTGACAGTAGGACAGTGGGGGCTACACTTCTATCTAAATGATCTAGTGGGCTGGACCATCAGACTACATGCATTCTTTTGAGAGATTTGTGACTTGTGGCTTAGCAAATGATCATCTATACAAGCAACTCCATACTGCAAACACCCATAACATTCCCAGCCAATGTAGGTTAAGACACACCTGTCCTCAGAGAGCTTCTTACCCTGATAGCAGAGAGATTGGCAAATGATGAATGTCAAGGACTCACTCAGGTGATTGTCTTCCTGATTGCCAGTAACAATTGTGTCGAAGACCATCAAATGATTTGAAGAAATTGACGGGTGGACCAGTTCTGCTTCTCTCGTAAGGTTGGTGACAGATTGTGAGGGTTGTGGGGAAAGAAGACTCTTTTGCAAAATGCTCTGAAAAGGAAAAAAACTATGTAATTATCCAGCTGGTAACCTTTGATGCATCAGATCAGAATCAGCTTCTGTGTTTCTTGCCCAGAGAACAAATCAACAATTAACTATTCATGCAATCACAGCTAAAAAGTACTGGAGGAAGACATTTGATGATCTGCAGCTCAGATTTGACTTACGTCCAGAAGAAAGGATCCTGCACAGCAAAACGTTTCATCAGGATTGTGGCCAGTATGGAATTCCTTCCTGCTTTGCTTCCTGAAACACTAAAGGTTGAGCAAGAAAGATCTGGTGAAGCAGGAACATGGAGGACTACCAGATCTGCATTTCCTGCAGAATTTTCCCAAATTCTCAACAAACTGTATCCAGTGGATAACACATTCAGTAATGCAACTGTCTTTCACCTCTGGGACATACAACAGAAGATTTAAGAAGATACTGAGGCTTTCCTGCTTGAACAAAAAATTCTGAATAACTGTTAAACAGAGGCGTCATCAGGATCTATTCATAAAACATTTTGGGCTGTAGCTGGCTGTAAAATTTATGGTATAATTTCAGCTTGTAAAGCAACAGTTAGATTTGCCAACCAATATTACTACAATGTGAGGCCACTGCATATGAATCTGCATGCAGTACATGCCTGCACTAAACAGCATGAGGTAAATTAGTAGAAAGTTCTGCATTTGTGAATGGTACATGAGAAAATATGGGGATTTTTTTCCTGCAACCAATGGAGAAATTTTGCAATGGTGCCAAACGTGGCACGCTTGATTTGGCTACACCTCGACTACTCACACACATGACATGGCAGCCAGCCAGGCATGATTTGTCTTTAATTAGGCCGTGCCCTCTGAAACACTCTGCATGATTCACACCAACTCTATTGCCATACTCTCGCTGATCCTGCTGGAGTCGGGCCCACTGAAAGAGTTGCTACTTATCCTGACCTTGCAATCTAATTAACATTAACAGGGAGCCTCAAGGCCACCGATCAGCACAGGTCCTTTCATTTGCCTATAGGTCATTAACATTGTGAGCAACACTAGGTGCTTGTTATGGCTGCAATGATAGACTTGATTTGGATTTCAGGACTTTCAAGGAAGGCCTCACTGCCAGTAAATGATGAGGACAACAAACAGAACGATCCAAATTTGGGTGAAAAATTCAACCCATATTCAGCAAAATGGAAATGCAAACAATCACTAACTTTAGTTAATGACCTCTACAAGTGTTTTTTATGATTGTGGAAAACTCGGTACAATACACATCTGATGTAATTACAGAGCTATTTTCACATTATGTAATTTTAATTTTCCAGTAATGAGAGTTTATTGGGTTTGAAAGTGAAGAACAACATTTAAGTATTTAATTGGTGCCAAAATACATGTGAGAAAAGGAGAACCAGCTGTGGCAATAAGAAAATTAGTGGTTCTTTATGAGCCTCATTTAATGCCTCTGTGTTGAGCTGAGCTCCATAACCTTCATGCCAGTTTCGCTGAATGGTGCGTTTGAACCGGCCTTTGTTGTTACCTGTAAGCGATTGATGTGGTGGGAGGCAGTGTTGAAGTGGATTCGGTTACTCTACCTGAACTTGCAGTCACTGATACCCCAATCCATTCTTACATAAGTATTACATTTGGTGTCATAATAGGGCCGTGGGGGTGGATCACTGAAGGTACTATACAGCAGATACAGGAGGTAAAGTCTTGGGCAACATGCTCTTTCATACGATTTTGACTCACAGGGATCAATCACTGTTAGTGAACACACCTCTAAAACACGTCATAAATGGTTCGGTGAGCTTCAGGAGGATAAATCCACGGCTGTGACCTTGAAACCTTGCTAACTCGCCTGCTCTGTTTCTCAGCTCGCGAGTCTACCTTATGGCCATACATGATCATTCAGGTCCAGCAGGCCAGCTGCCACGGCTTGCGAGAGAGACATAATATCCTCTGGATATAGTGTGACACGGATCCAGAGAGTGGCTTAGCTGCCTGCTTTCTTTGATCCGCTGGGATGCAGAGGCAGCATGGCGCTGCCAACTCCCTGCGCACCGCGGCCGGATGGACACCTCTCCACCCCCACCCCCCTTGCCACTGAACACATGATTGTGGCTGGATTAGATCAGGACTTGGAGGAATGGAGGCCAGAAACAGAATCCCGTCCTGAGCTCGGATCACTTGCTAGGCCTGGAAGTGCACCCTCTCTCCTCGAAACCATCCCTGGCACTTCCTCCTCCAATTAGCATGACCTTGTTACGTGGTAGAGCAAGTTCACATGGTGAATGTCAAGACAGAGTCCATGCAACAGCACACTTATAGCAAGTCGGCAAGCTACACCCAAAGCTGCAGCGTCAAAATAGCCCAGAGTGGATAAAGAAATTAGTAACATTTGAGAGCGCTGCCGCAAGCCGTCATGACATTGGGTCAATTACTTAAGCTGCCCTTAGAACGCGAGCATCATGCTGAGCTTTGTTTGGTGTTCCTATGTCATGTAGTTATTTTAATTCAAAAACATGTAAGAATAACCGCTACTGGGGTTTTAAAAATGGCCTCACACACAAATGCCCATAAACAACAAAAATGAAATATGCCAAATTTTTGGAGCTTTCAGGATAGTCTCCATCCACAAGTGGAGACCCCCCCCCACACACACACACACACACAGAGGAATAGGCAACCAAGTGGAGGCGGCTGAATGAAAGAGCAGCAAATGGCGAGCCTGTAGGAGAGCAAAGACCAGTTTTAGACTGTTTTACACTGTTTTATCTGATTTTATTAACACACTCTGTGTTCTAAGGGCTAATTAAAAGATGGTTAATAGAGTACTCTGCAGTGCAGATCAGAAAGAACTCCGCTATATGTCTTTACAGTGGGCTCCTATACACCCCTGGTGGGACAGGGTGTGACAAACAGCTGGTGGTAGTCAGGCCAGAGGCCCCTCATAGGTACGATATCAACACAAAGGCATTCCGAAAGTGGCATCCACCCCCAGCATGGTGGGCCTCCAGGCATGACCACAAAGAGTGGCCTGGGCAGAGGACAGGCTGCTTGAGGCTTACAGAGACGGCACCGGGGTCTGTCTGTGGCGTGCCCGCCTCTTGCATGCCCACCAGCAGCAATGAAAAGCAAGGGATTAACTCTGCCAAATTCCATTTTTTGTAGGATTCCTAGTTTGGTCCTACAGTATGCGGGACACCACAACTCCGATCAGCATTTACCCTCCTGGAGACTGACCAAATCAACACAATTTGGCACAGCTTAGTAAAATAACTATCAACAATGTGCAAACTGAGTTACCTACAACAGGCAAAATAAGATCAACTGCAGTTTTGGACTGCAGACCTATTTGGCCCTGGAATATTCATTCTGGAAGAAGATACGGACCAAGTAGATACAATAATACCCATGATGTTCGGCACGTTTACGCAATGCTGCATGTGTCTCTGCTCGTTTGGAAACTTACTCCAAGCCTCTAACAGAGTCTACATGCACTACCGAGGCCAACAGCTCCCTCATCCCCATGATGAAAGTCCAGAAGTATCTGTGCCCCGAAACATTAATCATCCCTTATCTGCATTTATCACGTCTAGCTGCCACGCCCAAGGAGCATTGCAGAGCAGAAATCTCACTCTCTCTTTTCTCCCCAGGGTTGCTCACTGATCTCTGCACTGTCCCCCCTCTTCGCTTAACTAACTCAGCCTGCCTTCGTCGCTTCTAATAATAACCGAGCTGCGATTCTGTGACACCACAGCCATTCCCGCCAAGCCCAGATAACGGTGGCAGAACCACTGAAGCATTTTCGCCAAACAAAGAGGCTTTCGGACTGGACTTTAGGCACGATCAGATGAAGTCCAGAAACCCAAATCTGCTTAATATGAAACATCTGCATGGGCTACTGTTTATGTATTGTTGTCCCAAATACTGTGCACTGGAAGGATTTTAATATTAATAATACAAAAAAAGGCCAGTTGGCAAACAAGCATTGGCAAACAGATTTGGAAGGAAGAGCACCTTACTCTGAGGTTGTTTATAGGTTTGATTGACCTGCAATCACCTAGCGCAGGTCATTCGTCTCACACAGTATCACCGCCTGATTAGATTGGATACAAAGATCCAGTCCAGAGGTCTCAACTCCCTGCTGTTATGAGAAGAGCTCAGAGATTCTCCCTGGTGGCTGTCAAACTGTAATGTTACGTATTATGTGTGAATTCTAAATCCTTGTCAGGAAAATCCTGTTAAAATGCTCCCCTCCTGTAGCACCTCACTTATCAAGTGCGTGACTACCGTACCCAGTCCCACGGAAACAACATGCTTTTGGGTTTGGTTCCAAACACAAGATGACTCAAAATTAGCTGACCTTTAATAACCCCATTCGAGTAGTCTATTTGGGTGAACAGTGGGAATACGTTTCCAACCTAAGCCTGTGTCTAACCTAAGCTGATTCACTTTGAATGCTTACTAATACTTACTAGTTTATGGCCGTAATAAAGGGTCCTCCGTCAAAACAGACAAGCCTTCTCAGAGGTTACCTGGAGTTCCAACCTGGAAAAAGGCTAAATGTTTACCTCATTTCTAGGCAAGAGGCCAATGGAACGCAAAGGAAATGCCCCTCCGTATGAATTGTACCAATGTCGCGTGGCACTCTGATCTTTGGCCACCCTCTATACACCCGTGGCACATAAAGGCTAAACCATTCTGAATGCCCAAAGTTCCCTCTGCACTCAATAAAGATTTCCATTTTGTCACTTGTTTTATGAATATATGAATCATATCATATAAATATATAAAAAGCACATGTATGATTCCATATCTGCACTTTCAAAACAGCGATTCCTTGCTGGAAAACCTAAAGCAGAAGCATCGGGCCGTCAGCCAGTTATGACTGCACTGCATAAATATAACCACACTCGCATATTTCAATGGATGAGCAACAGATTGGACTTCAGCGTGGAATGGCAAGCTCAAAATGTCAACTGAAGTACCATCATGGTTCTTCAAGGCCAAGTGACGGGATGTAAGGAGTCTGGATGAGTGGAGTCCATTACTGGTTGGTTGTATTCAAGTCAATTCCAAACTCCATATTACTAAAATATTTCACATTACGTCTTTGAAAGTCTAATCTGTATCGCAAATTCGTACCATGAAGAAAACTGGTGGTACACCACACACATCATATTAACTGAACAAATATCAATCAAAGAAGGTCAGAAATCATTACAGACCTCCTGTAAAGCAAATTACATTTAAATAAATAAATCAGTACTTTCCTTAAAAGTACACATGAAAGCATGCTTGGGCATACACTATTACGACTTTAGCAATAAAGCAAATATCATGAGTGATTGACGTGCCTGTTGTAAGCCCTTACCGAGGAGATACCCGCTCCAGGGTGCAGTCCTTCCCCCCGCCTGAAAGGTTAAATGCACACATGCATTAGTATGCAGTCCAGATAGCTCAGAAACATGCACTTTAATATCTATCCAGAGCAAAACAAGCCAGGCCTTGTCATCGAGGATTTTGAATGTCAGGAGGGGGATTTAAGTCCATCGCTTAGTCTAATGTAATAAACCATCCCAAACACAATGGAGCGCGCTTAGCTCTGGGAATGTTTTTGTTCTGCCTTAATGTACATATTGTCTTGTCAGATTCACATAGTCCATATAGCCAAGCAGTGCAGACCAAAACAGCCTCTTAGTACAGAAACGCCAGTGCCAGATCAAAAGGCACTCTGGGTGTATGTTACCTAACAAAATGGCGAAGGCTCCTCAGGTGCACAACAGAAGAAACAGGAGTAGCAGGGTTGCCTTTCTGAGCCTTGTCATCCCTATAATCCCCAACAGCTATTTGTGACACCAAACACCTTCCAGTTCAATGCTGAATATCATAGGGGGACATGTGTTATTCATGTCGGCTTGTTGCATGCATTCATCAACAGCAGCTGCAGTACAATCCAGGCCATCACATTTTCTGTATTTTCTATAATTTTCTATAAAATATGACCATAAATATGACCTACAACATCATTAGACATCCTAAAAGTAGATAAAGAGGATACTGAGGAAAATGATCCAATGTTGCAGATCTATGAGAGGCATAAGTATGTGAACACCTGGATTAGCAGTTAATGTCAAGGTGTAATGAGAGTCTGGTGTTTTTAAGTCAGTGGGATGACGATCAGCTGCGAATGGAAGCCCTGTTTTATTTAAATAACAGCAATCTATCAAAGTCTGATCTTCCCAACATTTGTGTAAGGGTTTCATGGCCTGAATAAAGGAGATTTCCAAAGGCGAGTTGTTGACGCTCATCAGGTTGGAGAGGGTAACAAAACATCTCTAAAGAGTTTGTAGTCCACCAATCACATTCAGACAGATCGTGTACAAATTTAATCGCATCTAATTCCAAAAGGAAATTCCATTATTACCCTCCCCGGGAGTGGTCGATCAACTGAAAGCAAGATGTGTAATAGCCTGCAAGGTCACAAAGGAACCCAGGGTAACTAAACGATCTAAACAATCTTAATGTTCCTGGGTCCACTATAAGGACAACTGTGTTCATCGCAAGTTTGCAAGGGGAAAGATACTGTTCTCCAAAAAAGAACATTGCTGCTCATCTGCAGTTTGCTACAGAACATGGGGACATGCCAGAAGGCTACAAGAAAAATGTTTTGTGGACAGAGGAGACCAAAATAGAACTTTTTAGTTCAAATGAGAGTTTGGAGAAAGCACAAGAACCCTCTCCCATCTGTGAAATATGGTGGTGGTAGTATCATGTTTGAAGCCTGTTTTGCTGCAAATAAAACCAGCAAATTCCATGTCAGGTCTTCTGTCTATGAATAAGAGAAAGTGGGTCATGCAGCAAGACAACGACCGTATCCTCACGAGCCATTCTTCTAAAGAACGGAAAAAGACGAATAGAGTTAATGTTCAAGTAAAAGTCCTTACCTTAACCTAACAGAAATGTTGCGCAAGGACCTGAAACGAGCAGCTTGTGTGAAGAAACCTACAAAAAAAAAAAATGCTCCAAGTCGATGTCCAGAATTGACCAACAGTTCCCGGAAACATTTAGTGGCAGCAATTGTTGTACTTTTTCTCCTCACAGATATGTAAATATTGGATCATTTTCCTCAGTAAACAAATGACCAAGGCTAATTTTTTAAAATTACTTTTAAATTGGTTTCTATCTACTTTTCTGATTTGAGTGAAATCTGATTATGTTTTAGTTCGTATTCACGCAGAAATATAGAAAACTCATTAAAAAACCACTGTATATCTTCATTGACAGGACAAAGCCATGTTGGCCTAGCCTTTATGATGAATGGACCAACAGAAATAATGAGAAAATACTGTTTGGGAAATGTTTCTATAATAGTGTCCATTTGAAGCTATGAGTGTTTTTCCTTCTGAGTGTTGAAGATATGATGCTTTGCTCTGACAGCAAATTGAGTAAATCTGCCCATGAGACATGAGACAAGGAACCTCTTCTGGACACTTCAAACCCACTGTGAGCATTCCTCACCCCAGTACATTGGACTTGTACTGTGGGGTGGACCAATGTCCAAGTCTACAATACACCTCTCTCCGTCCTGTTCTTCATTCCTAGACATTCACTGTGGACAATCGTCATATTTACAGCTGTGCAGTCGATTAATAGAGAGGAGCTGGAGGAACTTTTGCAGTCTCCACAGTTTGGTCCATGGGGGTGGTGTGTGTGTGTGTGTTGAGAAGGGTGGGGGGGGGTGTGTAGGAGGCGGACTTTAGAGACGTCAGAGCTCTCCAGCCCCATAAAAGCCATAAAGACGAGCACATGCGTGTCTGTATGGATAGCAGCGGCCCCACACAACAGAGTGGAAGGAGTTTCGTCAACCTGACCGCAGGATGCATGGCGGTTCTTCAGGGGGATCCAAAATGATGGAGCTGGACCGGAGCCATCGGTGAGGGTTCCCCCAATTGTGATCTAAAAAAAGGAAGCTTTTTGATCCAGGGGGGCCATGCTGCCCTTATTCCCAGTGTCCAGCGTGGATCTGCGCGTAAGAGCGCACGCACGGCAGCCAGGCGCGCGCTGAGCGGCGCGCACGGGACGAAGGAGGGGGTGGGGGTGGGGGGTCCCGTGTAAAAACACACACACACACATACACACACACACACACACACACACACACACACACACACACACACGGTGGACGATCGCTCTGAATGGATGCGGATTATCTGAAGGCTCCCTCTCCCGGACGCCACTCTAATAGCGCAGCGTGGAACCTTCCGCGTGACTCGAGGCGCTCGGCAGCGCGTGTGTGTCCGGACTGCAGGTCTGCATGGGTCCGAGCTGAGGTGAGTCAGGCTGGGACAGTCAGGAGCGAGCAGCGCGCCAGTGCCGGTGCAGTGCTGACCTGACCTCACGGTCGTGTGTGTGGGTGTGTGTGTGTGTGGATGTGCGGTCTGTGTGCCGACGCGGTGGTTCTGGGTGTAAAAAGTTCAGTTCAGTTTCTCCTGGAGAACTTTTCTCTAAAGCCTCTCAGCTGTAGGTCCCTCAAAATAGACTCGGTTCAGTTCTAGAGAGCAGGACTCCAGAGAGAAGTAGAGAGAGCAGGACTATATATATATATATATATATATTGCGTGTACTGTATGTATGTATACTGTGTTGTGTGGATCTGTATTGTCCACATCAGACGGCAGTGACTTGATGAAGAGCTGGCACAGATGAAGAGCTAGGGCACAGAGTGTCTTACAAAACAACAGAATTCAAATGCAGTCATTCTGTAATCGAAAATACATGATGTGAGCACCTCAAGCAAAAGAAGAAATGATACACAATCTTAAATTATAAACTATATTAAGGGTTTTGTTGCAAACAGCGCTCACATGAGTTTTTTTTATATTACATGATGGCTGGCAGTGGGCTTTAAACCTTTACACCTTCTAGAAATATATCTATGCTATATTATATGCCATATGCTCTATTGAGGAAACAAAAAATTACAATTTGCTACCATATATATATTTCCTTTGATACAGCGGACACTCATAATCATATAATTATATATCACACCTAAATATTACAGTGCAATCTGATGTGTGTATGTGTGCGCCTCAGCTTTCTCAGAAGTCCAGAATTTACTATTTATCCAGTCCCTTTGTTTTAGTTTGGCCTTCACTGTATAAGATCAGGTGCTGCTGATGGAATTTAACACATCCGTGCTATGGGTGGAGAGCAGAGAGAAGTCAGGAACTGAACCTACTAACTTAGATGTTTAAAAAGATTTTCATACCTTTTATTATATTTATTCATTTGCCTTTATCCCAATCTTACACAGTGTTTATATTGGCAGAAATGAACTTGCTGTGAAGGAAAATAGTTCTAAACAATTTTCCTGGGTGCCTTTGAGTTTGGCTCAGTGTTGTGTACATGCATACATGTATTAATAATGACATTATTATACTAACTTTTGCATAAAATACATGCTACTGAAGGCAGAGGTTGCGAGTAGAGGCAGGGGCTCTGGCACAGAGCATGCATTCTCTGCTTCAGCTGTATTGACAAAAAAATCTGTTCGGCATTAGGCGAATTTACACAGGCAGTCTTGCTATTCTGAACCACAGAACTGTAGTCTATTTTTAATTTAGCCGTTTTTAAGCCAACACATTTGATATTTATATAATATTTTTACATTTCCATTAGTACTCAAGCTCTCCGTTTCAAGAAATAGATACAATGTGTAATTTTTGGGTTTTTTTTTTCATTGTTTATCACTCAACAAATGTTTTGTTGGTTAACCAAAGTAAAAATAATGCCAGTAAAATACCAGTGGCTACATTAGAAGCAGAGAAAATAGCTCCTCCATACCATCAAAATATTAAAACGAGACCTCAGTCCGACCACACAAACTGTCTTGCAACCATTCCACCCCTAGAAAAAATATCTTCCTTCTATTTTCTTTATCCTGAGAAGAAGACCCATCTGCCTTTAGCTGTGTGCAACTCAGTCATGTACATTTTGTGCAGGTGATATAGAGTAACCTTAAGCTTGGCTCTCCTTTCTTTGCAGCTCCTTCCATAGGAACGGAGTCTAAAATGAAGTTATGGGATGTTCTAGCCACGTGTTTGTTGCTCCTGAGCTCTGTGTCCGCTCGCCCTCTGTTCCACAAGCTGCAGCCGTTGAAGAGAGCTTCACTGCCACAGCATCACGTTGAGCCCCTCGCTGTGGACCCCATCATAGACTCCAGTCCTGTTGCCGCCAGTCTGAAACAAGCCTCCATGGAAGAACAATGTAAGTCAATGTTTCAAAAAAAGGGGGTTGTTTTGGTGTCCTCTTAGCTCCGGTACAAACACTATATCTCAGTTATTTAGCTAAACTAGATGGATCAGGTGTGTCCAAGCAAGGAACCCACCAGAATATACAGGCCACGGGTTTGGGATCTCCATGGTAATGAGTTACTGTGAGGAGCTTTCTAGTCACTCAGCTGTATCATTTCAAACAATCCACCTGCCCACACCTATCAGTGTGCCTCTGTCCAATGTTGAGCAGACCTATTTCTTTGTCAAACATGATTTTTGACTTAAGCAGACAACATAAACTATGTGGAATAAACCTCCCTGTGCCACGGAAGGCCAAACAAAATTGTACCGCAGTGACCAGTCAGCCAACAAAGAGATTCCCAATGTGGCCAAACTGAAACTTCATCTCCTAAACCATGAGGGTTGACAACAATTTGGCACAAACCACTTTGAAAAGATCCCACTTAGTAAAGACATGTAATTATATTTGTATCTATTTTACGAAAACCTTGGCTTCGTACACAGTGGTCGTGGACGCCTTGATCTCTATCTTCTTGGGAATACCGCATGCAGCGGGAATTTGAAAGGAAAGGGCAGGAGAGACGACTACGAAGGTGACAGTGCCCTAAACACAGGGATTGGATTGGCTGTCCATCTCTAGATTTGTTTAGCTTCGCTTGTGCTCCTTCCAGTAGACCAGAACGTGTTTTTTTTTTCTACTCACAAAGGGAGACTACAATAGTCCATCTCCAAAGTTACACTGGAGAGGTTTAGAATGTTTTAGGTAACAGAGAGCCATACCTTTACTGTGTTTACGTCAATTTCAACAGCTGTGTGGGAGGTTCTCCATTTGTTTAACAGAAGACGACACGGTCTTGTCTTTACACGGTAGTAAACCTGCAAATTTCCTAGATAAGGCATGGAATGTTAAGCGAGTCGCATCCAGCTAAATGGTGGCTCTTATCTTAAGCACTGTCTCCTTTGGACAGTGTTTTAATGGCACACGATGGCATCTGTGTGATCAAATGCCCATTAAAATGGTCAGTTTTTTTGTCTTTGAAAGACGTATATTTCAGACTAAAGACTATACTATGCTCAGTGACTCTTGCAGCTGAACAGTGCAAAGCCTGGGAGAGTGTAATGCCTAGCGCGACTGTAGAAAGCAAAAAAAAGTGGGTTAGCTGCACAAAACAAACACATATTGAATCACTCAGCGGTTTGCTGCATATCCGTCCATGATATAGTGCCTCGGTATTTCTGTATATCTTCAGAACTCCAGCTGTGAAGACTTTGGCTTCTTTTGTAAACTTCAAGCGAGATGAAGCAGTGCCTGGTATTCGCTGTCCTATGGATTGTAGCTGTGCAAGTCTGTACATCACTTTCTACGGACAGTTTTGACAAAGGCAACATAATCAACATCACGTAATCTGCTGGCTGCAGATTCCACAGGGCGACACCTGGGTGACAAATCCAGCAAGCTCCTCCTGTCTGACAGCGCAGCCAGTCTACACACGACACAAAGGGAAGGCGTTAAGGATAAAGCCATCATTCCAAGAATGACAGAATTCTCATCACGCCCTCTGCATAGCACGCTCCGATAAGCACTTACCTTAACTTACTCAGACTTACCTGGTTCACAGCATGCTTTCATGGAATTATCAGATTGTCGCTTTATCTGATTTCATTGTTGTGTGGATGCATTATTATACAATTAGCTTAAAAAGGGGGGAAAACATATGGTCCCAAGAGAGCTTTACCAGATGTCATAATGCAGTCAATTTCATTGACTTGTGAGAAAGTGGACTGGAGAGAGTTTCTTCTTTAATGAAATCACTGTGTATTACACGTAGATCAAAAGACTCTTCATCTTTCTCCTCCACGTTCAAGAGCAGGACTAGAGCGTATGTTTTGAGTTTGTACAACAGATGTCTCCTGCTGTACCTCACTGTCATAATCTAAATGCATTTGCTGTGTACTTAAGGGGAACAGAATCTAGAAACTAAAATCAATCATCAAGCAAGGGACTGAACATCACCTTGTGTCTCAACTCTTTTCAGTTAAGGACACATGAACGTAGGGATAGTTTGATGGACTTCCAGAGTTAGCAGTAGTTCCTAATTTCTAGAATATCCTTGCCCTGATTAGTTGTTTACAACACACCCAATTTGGTTCAGGAAAGGCTTGTCAAGTAGTTGATTACTTGGATCAGGGAAAATGCAAAAATATGCAAGGCAGGGCTCCTCTAAGACCAGGGATGGGAAGCACTTGATGTTGGGCAGGACAACTTGCTAGCCTGTTTCTGATGACTTCTATTGTTTTGTCTGTTCAAGATGATATAAACGGTCTGTATCCGGAGCAGTTTGATGATGTGATGGACTTCATCGAAGCCACCATCAGCAGATTACGGAGGTCCCCTGCGGCGGAGAGTGGCTCAAAGGGCAGGAAGGACAAGGGGCGACAGAGAGGGGCAGCAAACATCGAGCGAGGAGGGAGAGTACGAGGAGAAAGGAAGAGGGGTCGAGGACGGGGCGGAGGACGAGGGGGTCGAGACGATCTAGTCAAAGGTCAAGGCCGCGGGTGCCTTCTCAAAGAAATCCACCTCAACGTGACAGACCTGGGGTTGGGCTACGGGACCAAAGAGGAGTTGATATTCAGGTACTGCACTGGTCCCTGTCACGATGCGGAGACCAATTACGACAAGATCCTGAACAACCTCACCCACAACAAGAAGCTGGACAAAGACTTGCCCTCCAGAATTTGCTGTCGGCCAATCGCATTTGACGATGACCTCTCTTTCTTGGACGACAACTTGGAGTACCACACTCTCAAGAAGCATTCCGCCAAGAAGTGTGCCTGTGTCTGACTAGCGAGGTCATGCAAGTGGGAGGAAAAAAAAAAAAAGACACTTGGACGAAATGCAGGAGTCTCGCACTTCAGGGCCAGTGCAAAGACTAATGCTGCTTCTCGGAGGGAGAGTGCAGGGCTTGAGAGTGTCATAGCTTATTTTCCTAGACACCTGAAAGGCAAAGCCCAACGAATTTGAGCGGCACACCAGGTCTGGCGGGAATCCTCCGACCCGAAAGGAGTGAGCTTTAAGAGCGAAAGCTTCAGGAAAATGTACTTTAGCTGAGGAGCAACGACTAAGTATTCACTTTGTTACCAAACAAAACTCAAGCATTTCCTTATAAAGTGCGGCTTCAAATGTAAATGCTATCGAAATGGCAACAATAACATACTTCATCAGTAAGTCACACACAAATCACAACCCGACAGCTGTACCGTTGAAGTATACACAAACTCTAATTTAGGCAGTGTGCATGGTAACATTTGGGACGGGCGCTTTGGAGAGCTTTTGGGCAGCACAGATTTTATGGATCTCTCCAGGGGCTGCAGAGAGCAGTGGTCCCGCTACACTGACCGCAGCGCACCTCATACGTTTACGTTCGTCCTTCCCAAGATGCGGACTGACCCCACAGCGGCCGAGACAGACTCATCACAAAAATGTTGAATATTCATAAAGTTATCTATATATAGTATATATATGAAAAGTGTATTTATTGAAATTTAATTAACTTATTGTTATTTATTACAATCCATTGTATTAGAGTGTTTTTTTTTTTCTTATTTATTTGTGGAGCTTCTTTTTCCGTCTTGGATGGTGCCAAAGTGGAGCATGTGTTTCTAAAGGAAAAGCAGATGACGTGATGATCTAGCCTCAAGGTTTTAGCTGTAAAGTAATCACTCACTCATTATAGGATATTAGACCCCACTCTCTCACCTCCTCTTTTGGCTTAAATAAATGGTACAGTCAGACCTCATTTTAAAATAATAACCAGATGATACAACTTAAGGACAAGTGGACCAACTATTCTTTTGAAGGGAAAGTCATGCAGAGATGCAGATATCTTGGTTTTGGGAAAAATGATGCATATTCTTCAACACTCTTGTAATTTTACATTGGTGAGAAAAAGGACATACTGTAAATTATAATGCAAAAAGGGGTTGGGGGCTGGGGGGTGGGTGGCCTGTGGTAGACCAGTCAATGTTTACTTGAACATAGCAGTTTTAGCAAAACGTTAACATTGGCTCTCCAAGTGCGCTACACCAATTATCTGTTTGTAAGAGAAAATACAGCTCATGGCCAGTGTGTTTATTTTCAAGCATAATAAATTCACGACCAGGGAGGTTTCCAGCATAGCTTCACCATGCCCCAAGGAGACCCAAATCACAAATAGAATATATCAATCCGAGTAAGACGAGGATTTAAACAGCATTCATCCACTACCTGAAGCCTTGGATCGCTCCTGAGGTCACTAAGGCCAATTCAGTAGCTTGTCAATCAAGCCTTAGCCCTCCCGCCCAAATCTGGATTTAGAAAACGATCTACAAAACATTCAACTTAAGCTGCTCCGATTGCCAAGGCTCCCTGGTGTTTAAGACCATTTAAGAAAGATCTGCTTCTGTCTTCCTCAGCCGAATTGAAATAAACCTCCTTACGCGAGATAAAAAGAGAAGAAGGCTGCCTCAATATCCAAGCACTTGCTTGAGAAAAAAAGAGGACAAACCTGGTAGTAAACACAAACCACACATAGAGAAAGAGTGTACACATAGAGATTTCATAAGAGTAGCACGCACTCCCAGAAACAGCTGGCGATGCCCACGTCTCATGTGTTGAGAGAGCAGATTTTGGTCTCCGCCATACAGAAAGACCCCAGGGGGATGCCTCGATGATTCCACGGATTACAGAGCAAAATCAGGGCTCACACAAACAAGCATGGAGCTAGGTTTACTCTATAATCCCCATATACTGTAGAAAAACACAAAACCAACACAGTTCAGATGTTCCATTGGGTATATAGGCCAACCCCGCCCCCTCTCCCCAACACCTCCAATTAGGAAGTTAGCTCCATTTAGCATGGCACATTTGACGAGCTGTATCTCCTCGATCTTAAAAAGCAAACATTTACAAGCTTTTTCGGATGAGAGTGGGAATACGAAAGTGCTCAACAGCTCAGCTGTCTGGCTCCACAACCAACACGCCGTGTTCTGTGCTCCTCTGTCCTGGTGTATGATTTTGCAGTTTGCTCAGCTGTTAAGTGTTCTGTGGTGACCGAAGTTTTGTGGAGGTGCTCTCTTAAGGCTGTGGAACCTTAGGCGAGTCTAAGCACGCAAAAAAAATGATGTATGACAAAAAGTAATTTCCAGTAAGAATCTGAAGAGAAAGTAGATTGTAACGTTTCCATCCTGCAGTGTATTGTCAAGTCCTGTGAAAAGTCGTCTTGTTTTGTGTTACTGAACCAAAGCTCTCTACAGACTTTATTTTTGTACAATATTCATTTTATAACTTTTTACAGAATAAAACATGTTTCTATCACTTTGACTATTATATGGTGAAGAATCAAAAAAATATACAAATGATGTATAACCACTGAAATTTGCCATTGTCCTGAAATTAGTACCACTGAAAGGGTTCTGAAATGAGCAACATCTGCAAACGTCTCCAGATGCAGACCATGTGAACTTATGATTGTTTATAGTAAACAGGAATCCTGGTAACTACAAAAATATTACAGCGTTAATTCAGCGGTTTAAAAAAAGACCAAACACTTCTTGTTTGTGGTTTCAGACATTGTAAATATGGTCCTCCCTAAAAATGGACGCGATGGAAAAGCCTGTAGCTTCACTATGCCTCCTACTACAGCTTTTACACTTATAGTACCAGTTTTATCCATTTAAAGCATGTAGTGACTTAGGAAAGCAGTTAAAACACTGCTGTGATATGAGCTTCTTTTAATTGTTAGCTACAAAAGCTCCTGTGCAAAACTAAAAGAGCAAACCTGGATTTTTTGGCCAAACTATTGGTATAAAGCAGTCAGAGCAGTACTGAAAGGAAATCAGGAGGACTCTTGGATCTTCAGGTTCTGAGGTGGGACGAGGGTCTGTAACAACAAACTAGGCAGAAGAAAGCTGTCCAGCTCTTCAACTGCTGCTCTGCATTCCTGAATGCAGGCCCAGGATTCTACGGTAAACAAAAGCGGGTTGTAAAGCTACACGGTGCAGTAAATCTGGGTACTTGGAGGAAATGTTTCCACCGAGCTGGAGACTCAGCCCAGAGAGAGGTACTTAGTGCTGGTGGACGGAGCTGAAGATTCACACTGAGGCTCCTCCACCCTACCTTGCAGCTTTTCTCCCTGTCACAGCGACTCTCGTGGGATGAGAACAGGGTCATCCGAGATTAAAAAGGAGCCTTGTGAAAATTCAGGCATTGCAGTCACAGAGGCACCAGGAAAGATCTTAAAGTGTTTTGTTGCCTGTATGAAACCAGGTAGAGTAAACCCTGGACATTCACCATAAAATCAGTTGGGAAATAAAATATGAAGGTGCTAGCAGTAAACAGTTATTCAATAACATTCAGCATCAAGTTCATCAATATTTTTTCTTGGATATAAGGACAAGATTTTTCCCCAAAACTTTTATTTACAGCATATACTAAATCTTTTTGCACCCCAAAGGCGTTGCAAACACCTGAAAAAAAATTGAGCGCTGATAGGAAAAGTGTGTTAAATGCTCAGGTTTTAGTATTTCAATGGTTGTTTCTTCACTTTTGCAATTTTCAAACTGACAAAGAAGCTTATTTATCGAAAACATTTCCAAGAAACGTGCAGAAAGTGCATCTACTTAAGAGCTGCTGAATTTCACCAGTAGCTGCCAGTTTTACAGCTATGTTCACCTCGTAGTAAGCGGTCAGGCAAACACTTGCACCTGCCATTTGAGCGCGATGTGAAAACAAGACTAGATCCACTGACGGGTTCCCACTGACATATAGGGGCGGCAGCAGTCCCGCCAAAGCCACAACACACCCTTCAGCCCACAACTAAAGCAGTGGATGAGCGCAGTGGGCATGGATGTGGTGTGTGACATCAGCCAGTGCAGCATTCCGGCATTCCACGGCCAGGAACAGACACTGGAGCAGGGTGGGCAGCTGCTGACATCACCACTCAGAATAGGCTCTGATGGATTAGGCCGCAGGGCAGGCTAAGCCGTGCTGCATCGCTACACATTACAGTTTTTGCGGAGACTTAAGCAAGTGCTTTTTCTCCTCCTTCCTTCTGGCTATGGGGGGGGATCTGCGAGCACAATTTGCTTTCGAGGGTTTCGTGGTTAGACCGTTCTTCTGTCAGCATCTCCGGAGACGGCGACCACAGCTGGTCCTAATGGCCTCTTCTCTGCGGTGATTAGAGCGAGAGGGGATTTGGAAGTGGGAGAAATTTGTGGCTCAGAGGATTATTTATAGGCCTATATGGTAGTATCCATTGACCAGAAGGTGAAGGAAGGCAGGCAGGTCTCTTATCCATGTACTGGCCTCAGGAAATGGTTTTAGATGGGCTCAAACAGAAGTAAAACAAGTGCATTAGGAGGGATCTTTGAAACTGATAGCATTTCAAGATCATGTGTCTAAAAATCCCCCACTGAATTTCTGCTAGGTTAGCCAGAGGGTAAATTCCACTCGGTTGTAATGGGTAGAAATATGCAATCCATGTATCCCACAAGCCCCACCTCATTACACGCCCCATCCATCACTTATAGCCTATTCTAAGTACTAAGTTATGCAACAGATCTAAAAGGAGACGGGAAAACATAATTCTTAAGAAATTGGTGTAAAAGAAAGCTAAATGACCAAACCTGACCAGGTAAATGGTTAAAATTCTGAGAAAACTTTACAATCAGCTAAAACACGCAGTGAATAACAAATGTGAGAAATGCTTAAATAAACACTAGCACTGGAAGTCGGTCGTTTAAAGTAGATACAGACAAATTGCGAGCAAATGAATGCAATTTCATGGAAGATCGATGCACAGATCTCACTCATTGACTCCCACAATAAGAAGAATCAATGGTGGACACAATGGTGGATCATGTCTGTTTCTCTGAACAACTGTCAGCACAAGAGGGAGGAAAAAGTGCTTTTCTCCTGAGTGGTGCTTGACAAACTGAAACTAGCAAGAAAGTGAAGTAGCTAAAAATTATTTCCAAATAAATATTTACTGAATGCAGTGAGTCACCAGAAGAAAACCAAACACCTCTGAATTGACTGAGACAGACGGTGCATTTGGTGGAAAAGTCCAGCTGAAATGGGACTTGGGGGGGGCGGCAGAAAGACGGATTGCGACTCTTGAGATTCAGCAGATTGGAATCTGTTGTGACACAGCAGCCTCCTGTTTGTGTACAGGCCGAATCACAGAGCTGGACCTCAGCACAAACATCTGAGCTCACCCTGCTGGAAGGCCACGAAGCAGTAATCGAAGCGACGCGGCGACCGCAGCGAGCCTCCGAGTGCGCCCTGCAGCTCGAGGAAAGAAAGACTTTCTTTTATTACAGAAACTGATGGACAGTCACACATCATTTGGAGATCATAGCTCATCTACGTTCTTCCTATGCATCACAGCCAAAAAAGGTGAACAAATACACAGCACAGGAAAAACACACGGATGCAAATGACAAAATGTAAACTGACCACGGTCGGGACTTGTTTATTTTACGCACAACAGAAAAATGCACATGGAAAAGAGAAGAAAAATGATATCAAAGCCAAACTACTAAAAAAAATAGCATATCCAAACCACAGTCTGTACTAGGACTTGTGCCCATTATGAAAATCATTTACAAATGGGCCCTGCGTGATGCCGACGGGGACTCTCTCCAGTGCACACGAACATACAGACACATTAAAACTGGATTAAAATTTTCAAAAGTGAACATGTTTTAAGGAGGTTGCAAATGTCCATGTAAACACTGAGAGATAAAGGGAAAAGAAGCTGCCTGCTTCAGATCTTCCGCTTCTTCCACTCTGGCTCCTTGTCAGCTTCTTCATCCTCGGATTCCTCCTCTGCAAACACAGGGTCCGGTTGGGTTCTATGGAGGGAGAGACAGCAGACAGTTCGGTCAACCTGTCTCTGTTGCATCAGATTTTATCTAAACAGCTTTAGTGTAACACACACCTCTGCTCCTTTAGTCTCTTTTCTTCATCAAACTATCTTGTCTTCTTTTAGAGTTAGAGATTGATTTTGTGTCCAAAAAAGACTTATCGAAGCCTTTATTTCCTGCAGGGATTATTACTGCAATGCTCTCCTCACTTGGATTCCCAAAAAGCCCATTAGACAGCTCCAGCTTATTCAAAAATGCTGCTGCCAGAGTTCTAACCAAAACCAAGAAAAGAGAGCTCATCACTCCAGTTCTCAGGTCCTTGCACTGATCCCAGTTCGGTAAAGAATTGATTTCAATGCATTTCTCATCCTGTACAAGTCACTCAGTCGTTTGGGACCTAAATACATCTCTAATATGTTTGATGTTTATAATCCTAGTAGGTCTCTTAGATCTGCAGGAACCGCTCAGCTAGTGGTGAAAAGAGTCGAAACTACACTAAACACAGTGAAATGGCGTTAAGTCACTATGCTGTCTGCTGCTCGATCCAACTGTCCATGAATATCAGATCTGCACCAACTGTAGCATTAAAAAACATCTAAAAACTGCACTATTCTCCTATGCCTTCTTTTAAATATCTGCACTTGTAGTCTTCTGTTATTGCTTTTCTATGTATTCTTTCATTACCTTTATTCTTTTTTTTTACTTCCTACTATTTTTACACTTAAAATGTTTATTATTCTATAAAGCAAATTGAATTACCTCTGTGTGGGTTATAAATAGAAGTTATTTTATCATGTTGTTTCATTTAACCATTTGTAAAGCTAAGGACAACCTCCTGCAGTGAAAATCCCTGAAGCAGTAAATTAATCAGAATTTTTAACCACTAAGAGCTGTTTAAATGGGGGGCTGTTTAATTCAAATACACACTTTCCTGATCATCTCGTGGGGGGCGTTTTCCTTTCATTGCTTAACCTGAAAAAGGTCAGACTTCAGGACTAGAACTATTCATAAGCAAGCTTGTGTTTGCTTTCAGAGAAGCTAAACCTTATCTAAGTTACTGTCATTAACTATTTACAGCTTCAAACAAAGCGCAAATGAAGGGATTAACTTCTGAAAGCTGGACAGTGTGAGTGTTTCCTTGTTTCCTTCTTATCAGAATTGCTGGTGCATGAAAACGCAGATGCAGAGTCGGTTATAAAGTGGAGAGATTTTAGGTTGTCTCATACTGAGATAGACTAAACACAACAAAAACACAGTGGAAATCTTCTGCGATGCAAGTGGCCCCTAACAGCAAATTACTACAGATAATGTGTTATGGGGTTTTTTTTCTCACAAGTGATAGACACTTTTTTGGCCTACTTCTTTGATGATTGACTAATTTTTTTATTTGTCCAATTTAAATGAGCAGTTGTGCCAAGCCTAATGTACCGCTCACATCTCATGTACATAAATGATGGGCCATTCTCAGGTTCCAACAATGCCCCGACCAGCTCTTGTGTTACATTTTGCTCTTAGGTTATAAGAAAGGGCAGCGCCCCTATTATTAGACATGTAAACCTAGGAATTTACTGCCTAGTTGCTAATTATTTGCCTGGTCTAATTAGGCAATTAAACCACTATTGGTTCAGATTTATATTTTGGAGAAACTTGCATTGAAAGCGAGCACGAACAATATGAACATTTTTCCCTACTCCCGTAAAATTAGTATTTGGGTAATGGGAGTTTTGGACCAACAAGTATCAGCATATACGAAATGCTTTAAATGTAATTACATACAATGTATCACACTTAAATTGCATGCTGCAGTCCAAAAGGCCAGGTGCACTCCCACATCTGTTACAGCACTTTCTGTCCATAGAAAAACCAACGGGAATAGGCGCCTTGACAAATGATGGCAATATAGTTGGACTGACATTTGAAAAGGGCTGTGTGGTGAGAAAATGCTGGGAGCTGCTGTTACTTCTGTAATCAAGACAGACTTGCCAAAGCTTCTGGGAGAGCCTGAACAAGACCCTCAGAGAAGGAGATTAGAACACAGCGTTTGGGGGTAGGAGAGGTGGAAAAAAGACAGAGAGAGAAGCAGGAGTGATTGAGAGAGACTAGGCAGACAGAGAGAAAGCAGGAGAGAGAGAGAGAGAGAAATAGAGAGGCAGGGGGGATTAAACCATTTCCCTACTTTCATCGCTCTATTCTGTACTGTGATTAAAATGCAACATCTGGTCCTGGGTGAGTCACGGTGGGGACGGAATTTCACCAGAGAAACGGGCGAATAATAAAGAGAATCCAATGAGAACTGTCGTCCCAACACCCTGAGAACTCTCCAGCTTATAAGACGCTTGACATAAAATTTCTCTTGCTTTACTATAGGGGTGAACAATAACGTTTGTAGTGATAATTTACAGTGTTTCAGTTTTGTAGTAATACTACTCTTATTTCCTTAAGTTTTAGGAAACAGAGGGGTTAAACTCTTACAGTGTCCAATGGAAAATTGTCCTGTCATCAAATTAGGATGCACTTTCCCTTTCATATCAAGGTAAATACAACCAAGCAAATGTGCGTTCACTTTGTGATAAATTACATCACTATTTTGTGTTGTGATGCAAAAGCATGTTTCATTATAAACAGAAAATTACTGATTCTGCACTTGAATGAAACCCTGAATATAAATCACTGTATTTACAGTTTTTATATGATTTTTATGGCACACGCCTACCGTACACTGAGAAAACATCCATAACATTTACAATATGGATATGATGATATATTATAGGTAAACATGTATCAGTATGACTGTATACATTTTTATGGATGTTTAATGAGTCTGAAAAAGTTCCTTTTACAACATTAAATTCACTATAAAAATTCAAGCTTTTATTTATTAGTATTTGAACAAAATCTGCATTAGAGACAAACAATGTTCCACTCATGTGTTTAGTTCAGGAGAAAGGGAGCACAGTGTGAGATCCATTAGTTTAGCACGCAAATAAATGAAATTTACTGCAGTTAAGCCACAGATGCTCCTTATTAGTTGTATTACTTTCACAGTCCGGTTTCTGAGCTCTTCATTTGTGGCCTGCTGTTATTAGGGCTTAGCTTTTAGCATTTCAGTTACATATTTGTGGTGCCACTTTGTTGTAGCGCTGCAAAAACCAAACCGAACAGTTTGTTGTTCACTGCTCATCACTGCCACAGAATCTGGGAATACTGACTACTGTTACCTATACAAAAAAGTACAGCAGCATCTAATATAGTTCTTACAAGCTCCCCTATCAGCATTTCTTCTTTATTTTACTCACAGTAACAAAACAACACTATAACCACTGAAAATGACTGCCCGATTTTATCCCTAATTCATTCCTGCCCAATTCCAGCCACTAACTAGGACCAGCCACATGATCTCCGGAAAACTGGAAGCATGAAGACTAGCATGTGCTTCTTCAGAGAAACATGATAACTTTTCAAACTGCCGCTAATGCAACATCATTTGA
This sequence comes from Brachyalestes nurse, assembly GCA_037974405.1. NCBI lineage: Eukaryota > Metazoa > Chordata > Actinopteri > Characiformes > Alestidae > Brachyalestes > Brachyalestes nurse. Next base: position 14,676,673 of record JBBPCY010000035.1, read on the forward strand.
CAGTTTAACACACTTGGAGGAGAACATTCACTTCCAATTCTGGTCCATCTCCTAACAGACGGCCCAATCAAACTCGCAGTCTCCTGATGATTTAGAGTTGTGCCAGTCAGGAGACCCCATTTGATGGTATGACACATATCTGGCAGACACTGTTACCCAGAGTGACACACATCTGTGTTTTGTAGTCCACAAGAAAACACGTCCCACACACTAGTAAACTCAGACTTAATTTAAGAGCTGCTAGTCGACTAAGATTCTACAAGAGAAGACGTTTGTACACCAGGGACCTCTCAGGTCACCCACACAGAAGAAGTGAAGTATGACTGAGTTAAGTTGGTTAAAAAAAATGAACATTTAGTTGTTATTCTAAGTGCTGAGTGAGGATAAGGATCTTCAGGTCTCTGTTTGAAGACAGTGAGGGTCTCAGCGGTTCAGGGGAAGTTCGTTTCACCTCTTCTGTGCAACTGAATTTATCATATGTATATATCATATACATATCATAGAAAGTGTGTATGACGTATATTGTGCGTTAACCAGACTAAATCTTGATATTGTACATTTTCCTTATGGTCCTGTAAAGAGCAATAGTGACCACACCACCTGCTCTCCGTAGTTCAAAGAGATTACAACCCTGCATGTTTCATGGAAGCACTCAATTAACCAATTAACCACACTCCAACTGCCATCTGTCACATACTGCTAGGACCTAGAGAAGCGGTGAGATGACTGATGAGATCACTGAGACCATTAGTAACTGGTAACTACACAGGAAGTGGCCACATTAGTTTGTGCACCGTGGCAGAAGCAAAAGGCGGTGGTGACAGAAGACACAAGAGAAGTTATGTGGTTGACATGCAATCACCATCCAGGTTCTCAAATGTCTGCTGCCATAGTACTTCTATGCGGGCAGGTCGGCGAGGTTGTGTGTGCCTGCATGTGTGTCTGCGTCTCACCAGTCTGCTCTCCGACACCTGAGGAAAGCAATTAAAGTCGCACGACAAAAGAAGAAACAGGATCGTTGGGCCACGGAACCCTTTCTGTGCCAAAGTGCTACAATAGCTCTTGTTAGTGTCAACAGTGTCATTAGCTGTAGTAATTGAGGGATGTGTGTACGTGGGCGCGCTACTCTAAAAGGCTGCACTCCGATGTAATGATGCAGATAAGGTTACGAACAGCCGCTCATACGTCAGAGTCACCGAACAGTAGCCTGTATTTCAAATGCACGTCTGCGTTAGGCTACAACAGACTATGTAAACCTCCGTGTCACCAAATTAAATGATGGGACACTCAGGCGATCCCATGGATTACGCAAATGTACCGCACTTAAATTCCCATTTTCATTCATCATAATGTACAGATCCAGCCTTTTCAGCACCTTAAGAAATGTCGAGTTTTTTAATAGTGTGCAAAAATGCGCAATGTAGTCCGAGTTACCTTCCAGGCCTGTAAAACTCTTGAGCTTACATTGATTTGATGCAATTATGATGCTTTAGTTAAGAACTCAAATGCACTGTGACATTACAAATTCATTTACACTAAATACACATATGGAACTGCACTTATTTTAGACCCATGATAGATCATCATAATACCATTTATTATCAAAATATTGATAACATTGATCTTAATGATTTTTATGACTTAAGAATGATTCATCACAATGCATCTTTACACCACACCTACCTTGCATGTACCAACTAATCCAATCTGGATAATGCCTCTGAGAAAGTAAAAAAAAAATAATACCTCATCAATAGGATAGAAGACTAAACCTCACTAATACTACTCACAGAGGGTCAGATTGAGCCATGCTATCTGTTACCAACCAGGCCTTGTCAGAGAGGAATATCAGGCCCAGCCAGGGGGTGAACAGACCACCTCTGAAAGCAGCTTCATTCCTTCATCCCATTCCAGGTAAACATCCCGTTGAGAAAGAAGAAAGAAGGAGAGGGGGCGAGGTGGGACGATAGCAGGCTGACAGCTTCTTATCAGCCAACACTCGGGGAGAAAGCATTTTTCATTTCTTTGGGGAGCTAAAAGCTGCTCTCTTCGCTGTGAGGCATTTGACGAAAATGTCAATACAAAAACCAAGACAGGTGCCTTTGCTCATAGCCTGCCATCCCACTTCCTTTTTTTATGACATCTAACTAAAGCATAAAATAAGGGCTTCAACAACCACTGAAACTCCACGATGATGAAAATACCTATTTATAACTAGATTCTTTTAAATACCATTTTCATAAACTGTCCTTTACATATAATGCTGTATCACATACAGGATTTCAATGCAATATGCTGAAAAACAAGTTTAAAAGAGGAGCAAACCATGGTATCTACACAACCTGTTCTCACAATGCTGTTCTCCTCATCTGTCAATTCTGTTCATTGTAATGATTTGAGGAGACATTTCAAAGAGTATCCCCCTATAATGCAACCCAAAGAGGATCTTTCAACCTTGAAGGTACACTGTCAGAGGGAGATTTCTCCAGCCTTTAAGCTGGTGGAGAATGAGAGCAATCAGACACATAGGGACGGTTACATTTCATTTTGGCTAGATTACCTTTAAATAAAACCTCCTCGTCTAACAATAGCCATTTTCTTCTTGACGACTTTTGTCTCTTCTACAGCTCACTGTGCTACATAAGCCATCTCAGGTAGTCCTCCAAAGCTACACAGTGTTTTAAAAATTCATGTTTCCATCAGCCTAGGTGTGACAACAGGGGTGTGATAAGCAGGTGCAACCCGAGCTGAGTCACGCACACACACAAACATGCTCGCTCTCACACATACACACACCCAAACACACAAAGGCCCACAAAGCACACTCCAGTTACAGCAGTGCCCATCTATGTCACTGGCCCCGTCTGCGTGAGGGGCTCCATGTTCCCATTACGCCTGCCAGGTGGCTCTATTTTCCTAAGACTTTATCTAATCACAGTCCTGCCGGCCACTCTCTCCTCCCCGTCTCATATCTCTCACCCCTTACCTTGACAGAGTGATGTGAAATGATTGCTTACTGCTTATAGGCTGGGGCGACCCAGTACGGGTTGTCTGCTGCTTCTTTGGCGTGGCGCAGGATGGCCTCTCGGGGGTTGCTGTCGTCCGTCTTGTCCAACGCGATGTTCTTCACGATGAAGGATGACAGGGTTCCGCCATGGGCTGCCACACGCCCTCCTCTACCTGCTCCAAAACAGGAGAAAATGACATATGAGGCGAAATGCACTACCCCTGTACAAATACAAAAACAACTTTTCATCCTAAAACACTCAAGGTTCCATAAAGCGAGACGAGTCAAAAGAATCTGGGCCTCTCTTCTCCATGCGTGCACATGTCTAAATGTTAAGGAAAACATCCTCCCCCGCATGGTGAAAGTGTATTTATGCTGTGATTAAACATGGGATACACTGAGACCTTGTGGAGGCACAGTGATGAGTAGCCACCTTCCAGTTGAAGCAGAAAAATCTAATGTGCATAATTTTAAATGCAGCACAACAACCAATATACAACTGGCGAGTTATTATGATAATGTATTTTACAAACAAGAGAGGTTTATAACTCCTCGATTGTGCAAACTGTTTTCCTAAACCATTACACACTTGCTGTAAGAACTGTTTATGTGGTTTCCCCACACCTGACATACATAAGTATATAAAAATGATCTAAAGACAAACAAAAGTTAGAATAACTTTTTTAGCTATATAACATTTTTACAGACAAATAGCTCCAGAAGTCACATCTGAGATCACTAAACAGCTTGATGTGGTTCACGCCTCCAGAGCAAAACTATAGAAACAAATGTTTTGTCTTGGAGGACTGACTACCTTTGGGGTTTAAGGAAAAATATATAAATATGTATTTTCTTTTTGTATCACTTTAATGGGAGCTTATGGCTCTTCACCGCTACTGACAGGACATGGAGGTCATGGAGGCCAGAACACTGTACACGCAGTTGACTGTCAAGGGCTTTTCAGGTCTACTGCACATTTACTTTAGTCGTTCTGTTCGGAAGACAGACTAAAACAGAGCAGGGGAAGAGCCAAGCCAGTTCCTGGCTGGTCCTCTGCCAAGTCTTTAATGTAATCCTACAGTGTGTTTACTCAAACCAGCAGTCTAAGACCCACAGAGAGCAGCCACAGCGGTCTAGGATCTGACGGGAACGCAGCCAGATGGGGACAGAGAGGTAGGAGACAGGTTGAGCGGGGTTTGACATCACCTGGGCCAGACACAGGCGGCTCTGGCTTGTGGGACTTCATAGGGTCGAGTCGGTCCTTCTCCAGCTGCTTCCTGGTGCTGCGCTGTCTTGCCTCTCGGAACATTGGCAGTGCGTGGGCTTTAATGAGACAGAGAGAAATGTTTTTATTAATTTTATATATTTATATTTATACACACACACACAGTAGACCCCCAAAATTTGCAAGGGTTATGTTCCAAGAGCACCCATTAATTGTGAAAAACGTGAATTTGCGATGTGGCGAAAAAAATGCCAAAATATGCCCCCAAAACACTTTAATTTCATTTTAAACTCAGCTTAATACTTTACCCTTAAAGAAAATGTGAAGGTAAACCCATATCCACACTTTACAGTTTTTACATTGAAATGCTGTCTCCTGCAGTGCTAGAATGTAAATACCGATGTTACCCCTGTATAGACTGTTCTGTAATTAGTGCAAGCGCGTTTTCTTTGGTATAAGCAAGTAAATACAGTAATCATTTAATTTACAGCAATGAAAATGCTGCGATACTGCAGCATAACTTTTTCCTTCCCGGAGCATATCTAGTAGTTCAACCTTATCCTCAGGTGTCTTAAACTCCTTCTGGCGTTTAGGTTCATTGCCAGAAGACTTAGCGGGTGCGCGGCGTTTGGGCGGCATCTTGGGGCTTTAAGGAGAACAAAGTGAAAAACACGAGACTGATAGCTACACACAGGAAAGTGTTATGAGAGATGCGAAACTGTTATGAGAGATCGCAGCAGCCAATATAGGGTTGCTTTGTGCTCTCTCAACAGTATTAAAAAATGTATAGTTATACTTTATATGGAAATTGAGCTGAATTTATGTTAATATTATTAGTAAATTATATTTTTCACAATTTGGTACTAAAATGCATGAAAAATGACATATTACCCAAAAAAATGCGGAGGATATCTGTGAACAATTATTAGTTAGGTTCTGCGAATATGTAATGTTATATATCAGAACAGTGAGTATTTTTTCACATTAGTATTACTAAATATAGTAAATAATAAGAATGAATACAAATAACATTATTTACTACATACTGATTTTATATACAGTTTATCAGTGTGTTCTTTGTGGAAGTCCAATGTTACTTGGTTTGACTCAGTCAGTCCTTCATTAAATTAAATCAGGAGCTGCTGATGGAATTTCACAAATCCAAACAACAGCTGG
>JBBPCY010000035.1:14696073-14715478 GCA_037974405.1 Brachyalestes nurse
CACACACACACACACACACACACACACACACACACACACACACACACACACACACACACACACACACACCTGTGTATTTATAGAAGGTAAGCTTAAAGTGATAGAGAGATATAATGACACAGAGACATAGAAATACCGACAGGGAGGTGAAAACCAGTTTCCTGAGTCACTGCTGAGGGGGAATGAGCGCAGCACTTCCACCAGAGCGATGGCCAGGGGTACAGAGAGAACGGGGCATGGTCATCAGCACTTTTGCAGGGGCTGGGAGAGAAGTCATTAATGTGGAGAACAGAGATAACACTGCTTCACACACCTTAAGCACCAGATTACACTCACCAGCTCTGCGGTGCTATTTCCGCACCCTCCGAGGCTCCTCTTTGCCAGACCAATTTTCTCTCGCATAATTGGTCCCTGTTTCTCTCTCCCCTCTGTCGGAGCTCTTTATCTGACTGTCTCCACCTGCTCACAGCATTAATGGAGCGCGGCAGTGCTGATTGCTGAAAGCTCACGAGGCCCACTCCAGTTGAATTCATTCGTGACCACGTCAGGGGAATCGCACGGTGTGAAATTAAGAAAGTGTAGGTGCGTCTGCTTCTTATCTTGACCAAGTCTGGTCAGTCTGGCAAGTTCCCAGCATTTTCAGCGAGAAAAATTCCACCATCCTGCTTAAGGGCTCTCCACAGGACGGGAGCTAAAACAACAGGCTGTGTCATGTTACTTGAAGTAATTACATATCATGGAATCTCTGAAAGGTCTTCAATAAATTCTACCAATTCAGAAGAACGGCAAGCCCGTATCGGTTTAATGGGCAGGACATCCGGACTAGCACCTTCTCCGGTTTCGGTTTCTGGCTGGGCAGCATGCGGCACCCCTGCTGCTCTTCTGGGATTCGAGGGGCACATTTTGTCAAGCAGAGACAGAAGGTAAGGTTTGTCCGAGGGGCACTTAGGGAAGCAGGTGGAGATTTGATTAGTGTTGGCGTGACATATCCAGCCCCGTTCCTCCAGCCGTGTCCCTGCGGTGGTGCAGCGGCCGCCACCGTCTCACTGCTGAGCGAGCAGGTCGGGTTTCGGCCCAACCGTGAGCACTGATTACTGAGAGAGCCAAAAGAGAAACTCCAACCCCTCTTGGCCTGTCATCACTAACACAAGCGGGATCAGCCACTGGAGATTTCATGCTCCAACTCTTCTTTTGAAAAAAACTTAAGACGACAGCTTGCTTTGACGTTGTGGAATCTTGATGGGAATTGGGGGAGGGGGGGGTCACTATTTACTAGTGAAGGTACAGGTTTGGCCTCAGAGTCAGGATCAGTCAAAACTGCTTCAAGCTTCACTAAAGTCACAAAGTCAAATGTAAAGGCATACAGATGCTTAAACAAACCTATTACCTTTGATTCTTCCTAAAATATTAAGGTAAAGGTAATACCATGTCCAGAAATGGGCCTCAACAGTAGAATTCTATTGTCTGCAGTCAACCGCGCCGTTCCGGACAAAAAAGGCCTCCTACTCTACTAAAGTTAGTATTGGGTATCAATACCTACTTTATCTTGTTAGTACAAGCTGCTGATCATATCAAGCATGATTCACCGTATTCCATTCAACGGACACTTGTTTTCCTCTAATCCTTCCTCACGTTTCCCTTTCCCCTTCCTCTCCCATCACATCCATCCATCATCGAGTAAAAACACTTCACCTGCTCAGAGACCGTCTCTAATATTATGTTGCAGCCAAAAACTATGGTCCAGAAAAAGAAATGTCAGGATATCTGACACACGCTGACCACAGAAATCTGAATGGGGCAACTGGTTTGTGACAGCATCCAAATTTCTTACTGTACATATTCTTTGGTATATTTGACATATTTTTTTTAAATATTACTGTTCTGATCATCGAAGTATGATTATCTCTCCTAAATGTGTCAATATCTCAACAAATTCCCACCAAAGCTTTAATGAAGTACATTAAAAACAATCATGCATTAAGGGTAGGGGGAATGGGAAGTGTGTGTGCATTTTGTGTGTGTTGTGGGGGTTAAGAAGTACTTTCCAATAGGTATATTGACAGTACGTGTGTGTGTGTAGGTAGGTGTAAGAAAAGATAAATGGAAGATTTTAGGGTAATTTTTCAGTTGTTCTACTACAGAGTTCTGTGGCTAATTTCTATACGGTCACTGGGTATAAATGAGATAAGGAAGTTTTAAACAGGCAACAGCTAATATGTTAATGTTTAAGACAAAATACTGTAAAGATCGGGTTATACCTGAAAACTGGGATCTGAAAGCTCTGATAAGTAAGACAGAAGTGTCCTTGCTTTGTATCTTCAGTTTAGAAATACTCAGACAGTGAGAGATTTAGCATGACAGCAACTGGAACACGGTTCCAAGTTGAAAACCAGAGTAAACGCCGGTCGGCCAAATTCAGCCACTGACACGGAGCTGGAACGGCGCCTTCATTTGTTTTATGATTGTGCCTTGAAGAATCTTTTCAAGTGTGAGCAAACTTGCCCAGATGTGCTGCTGAGAAGAAAGCTTACTCTTAAAGCTAACGCAACAGCCTCCGTCACAGCTGGAGGAAAACAATCAAATCATGAAACACGGGATTTCTGCTGTTTGCCGAGGTGTACGTCATTCTGTTGCTCCCGTCTGGAACAGAATCGCTCTGTTTTTATCTGCGTTTTATCCCTCTGATTAAAAGAAGGAGATCAGCTGCTGGGAAGGGAGTCGTCAAGCCGAACCGAGTGTTAAGACCTAGAGGAATGTGTGAAATATGGTACAAATGGGATGATGTCTGAGTGCCAAACGCATACACACTTTGCAGCATGTACAGTACTGTGCAGAAGTCTTTTGCTTCGCATCACCTCGTTGGGGCAAAAACACTCTTTTATTCCTGACAAACTCTCTTATCTTTGGCATACTGAGCAGATTAAATGAAAGAACTGGGAATAAATGTTTTACTGCCACAGGCTGCAAAGTGCTTAAATATACAAGGTGCCTAGATAAAGGTGTTCCAACCACTCAGCAATCATACGTAGGTCACTGTGTGGCTTAAGGAACAAAAACATTCCTCTGAAACTGGTCAGGTTTTTGGAAGTCTGGAGACACCTGGAGGACTGTTCCTACAGATTGCAGTAAAAATACAAGAAAGTCCGGCTTTTTGCAAGCAAACGATGAAGACATGTGGGGTAGATCAAGACTTTTGCACAGTACTGTATGCATGCTGTGGCCTGGAGCCTCGCATGCTGACTAACAGCAACTGCTAAGAGCTGCAGATTCGGAAAGTTTGATCATCTGAGCTAACAGAGTTGGACAGCACAGCTTGAGAAGTGGCATCACAGTGGCATTTCAGCTGTCAATTCTGTGGGGATGTCACTCAAATCACATCACCAGTCAGTCCCCGCTATGTAATATGCATATGCTGCTACCAATGTATTACGTATACTTATTCACAGTAATTACCCATCATCTGAATCAGAAAAATGTATTGATCCCAGAGAAAACTGTTAATACTACGACAGCACAATCACACAGAGACACAAAGACAAGAGCAATACAGTATATAATATAGTCACAATACTCAGAAAATACTCCGTACTAAATACACTACGCTACATATACAATATCGTAGTATTGTATTTTAAACAATGATTTAAAAAATTACATATTTAAGGTTGAGCAAACAATGTTTACATAAACAGCAGTACTCCATAGATGATAAGTATTATAATTATTAGAAAATGAAAAAATACACCATAATGCTCAAAAACCACAGTTTCTACAGCTGGTCGTGAAGGTGCACCAACACAAAATAAAGAACGCAAGAAAGCAGTATCTGCACTGTATTGAAATAAGATTATACTTCTAAGATTAATAATTAGAAGATTGGGAACTTAGTCTCCAGTGATGCCATAGCCATCCATGATCTGACAGTCCAAGAATGCATAATCTGTCATAATCTGTAGAAACCTTCACTGTAAAAGCAGCCTTTCTTTAATGATCAATACAATAATGTCAGTTTCTGCTAAGCACTTAAGCAGTTTCCTCCAGGTCTAATAAAAAGTTTTCTGATTCTGACTTTCCCACACTGGGTTTTAGTACTACACAGCTATACACAGACATTTAAAGAGTAGATATTCAGATAACATGTCAGCTACATTCAGGGATTGAGACAAATGAGGTAGTCTGTAACATAAATTTTAAAAAAGCTATAAAATAAAAAAAAACATGATTAACAATCTAATGTGAATCAGGGACAGACCCAGGTTGTACCCCGCTGAAAACAGGTACAGCGGAAGGGGTAGTAGAGTGGTATGCCTGGAGGAGTGTGAAGGGTGATGGGCACGAGATAGAGTTTCAGCATATGGTGCTGAAGAGACAGCCAAGATTAACAGAGGAAGTAAATCATAACACTGTATGAGTAAGCAACAGGAACTGAACACCTCCTCACCCCTGTAAGCGAGAGATTTAGTGCGGACATCAACCTGTATGTAAACTGCTGCATTAGGGAAAGGAAGTCCCACATCTCGAAAATAGGGCAGTTCACATAAACAAAATAAAAAAAAACCTTATTGCAAAGAATAATATGCCAACTTCGATCAGGAACACCTCACTGAAGACGAATATGGTCTACATGCTGCCAAACATCATAAGACAGACTGAACAGTTTGTACTTTGATGTGTTGTAAAAGTGAGTAATTGCACAAATAATGACGTCGGGCTCATAGGTAATGGAGAACAAGTGGAGCAAACGTCACCCAATCTGGTTTGGGATTGTTGCCCATTACTAGCCAGATGAGAACGCATTACCTAGCAACCATCAAAAAGGAAGCCGGCAGCAGAGGAATGTAGGCACGGGCAAAAGCTGTTCCAGGAACAAGCACGCAATCAGCGTTCACACTGAGCAACACTGGAGGAACCGTCCAGACTTCCATCAAAGGATCAATCAGGCCCATCATTCACATTCAGGTGAATGCTCGTCCTTTCCAATTGCCGAGATCAAGGTCATCCGGCAAATTGATACTGTCGGTATGCATGTTCAGCTCATGAGTAATGGCTGGAGAGGTAAGCCACTGACTTAAGCAATATATCTAGTCAATAGAGGAACATCATCATTTGTGGAGCGAATTACATCATCATGGATCAAGCACACCTTCAATACATGAATGAAACTCTAGCCAGAGAGTGAGTAAGTGAGTAAGTAAGTAAAGGTTTATTTATATGGAGCCTTTCTCAGACATGAGTCACAAAGCACTGTACATAAAAAAGAAGAATAAAACAGAATAACATGCAAGACAGAACAAGACAGTAAAATTGATCTAAAAGCTCTTTTGAACAAGTGTGTCTTCAGCTCAAATTTAAATATTTCGACCGATTCAATCGATCGCAGCTCCAGTGGAAGACTGTTCCACAGCCAGGGAACACAAGACTGAGAGGCACGATCCCCACGTCTCTTCAGTCTGGAACTGACAGGCAGTTGTGATGAGTAGATCTCAGCACTCGACCAGATGAGTACAGCTGCAGAAGGTCTGATATGTTCTGGGGAGCCTGATCATCCAGGGCTTTGAAAGTCAGTACAAGGATTTTAAATGGGATTCTGAATTCAACCGGGAGCCAGTGGAGATCAGATACAACAGGAGTGATGTGAGACCATTTTTGCGAGTTAATAGCCCAGCAGCTACATTCTGAAGAGACTGAAGAAAACTTAATCCAGATTTACTTAAACAGGTAAAAAAAGAGTAACAGTAATCTAGGAGGGATGAAATGAATGCATGTATGAGCATTTCAAGCTCAGCTCTGGAGACACAGGATCTCAGTTAAGAAAGGTTTCTAGGGTAAAAGAAAGATGAATGAATGAGAGACTTCACATGAGCATCAGAGCTTAGAGACTGGTCAAGGTCTAGGGGTTCAAAAGAGCATGGTCTCAAACTTGGACCTTCAAGAGACAAGCTGTTATTCCAAGTTCCTGGCGAATGCTTGGTAAACATTAGTCTACAAGAACAAGCTCTAATAAATTACACTTTTTACCCATCTCTCTGGTTCAGCTGCTGCAGACGGAGGCAGCTGGGGGTCCGTGTTGGGAGCCTGGCAGCCATGACCGATGCATTTGCTCAATGAATAATGTATTTGCATTCACACTGGCTTAAAGTTATCTGTTTACACGTTCTTACAGTGGATCGCGTAGCCCATTACATCTCAATCCCAGATGCTCACACATTTGTACACTTGCTCAGACATCTGTTAACGTCACGTCCACTCAGAGCGGTGTGTTGTGGGGTGACTGGAATTTTTTTTTCATCTTCTACGTGTAAAAGGTAAAAGGTTCTCGGGTTGAAAACAATGAGTCAGTTCTGACAGTCTTTGGCAGCTCGTATGGGTGACTACATATACAAGCAACACATCGCGTTGCTGACTTTCCTTGGCCATAAAATGCTGGACTTTGGCCAGCCAGCCAGGAATGCAAGACACCTGGGGACATCGTCTGCTATCTAAATAGAAATAACTTACAGCCATTGACATGGGGTTCTGCAGAGTGTTAAAGCTCAGCCCTTAAGTCCTCCTTAAATAAATACACTGCAGGGTGAGACTCTGGCCAAAGGTGATGGAAAGAAGAATTTCTCAGGTGCACCAGAAACCCTGGGTGAAAATCACACCAAACGAGGTCATGCCTTGTTTGAGGGGAAAAACTTTGCAGGACGAATGTAAGAAACGGAAGCGACATACTTAACATGCATATACGTACGTACGCACGCACGCACGCACGCACGCACGCACACGTCAATATTTTGGGTGAAACAAACCACCCTTCATCCTCAGGATGCGCCGCGGAACAAACTCAGCACCTCGCCGAACCCTGGGCCGCTTGATTTTCTTGCCCTAAGTACCTGCTTCACCTCCATGTTCTGCTGTTGCTGCCTCACATTCTGATGTATCTTCTCTCTCCTGCTCTTCCATCAATCTCCTCATAGTTAGTGTTAAATCACTACAAAATATAAAAAGTATTTTATTGTACATATCTTACAAAAACGTAAGACGTAATGTTTATTTCCACAGTACATAATTAACAATATTTCTAAATCCCAAAAAAACATATCTAACCTCTTTCTCACTTATAAATTAATTCTATCCTCCTGGTCTCCTTGGTGAAGTTGTTTTTTTCCAAGGATTTCACCTGTGCCCAGCAAGCGGTCAAGCTAACAAGCTAATACCCTTCCTTCTGTGCACTTGTAGATGAATAAAATCTAAAACAAAAAGAAATATTTTTCATAAATACTAGTAAATAATGTTATGGTTTTGTTATGTGTGAAGCTTCAGTCTCACACTCAAGGTCAGTGCTCAGTACATAAAATACAGTACATAAAAATTGGCCACAGTGTTATGTCAGTCATTTTGAAGTGGAGAACTACCCTATAACAGTAGGCAGTCACATGCTTCACGGGTGGGACTTATTTACTATTAGAGTCCATTGAAACCTCGAAAATCCACGAGCCGCCGGGGTCTGAGAAGATTTACATTGAAATGAATGGGGACGCAGTGAAACATGTTTCACTCAAATTCTCTGTTTCACCGCGGTTGGGGGTGGTGCCATTTCACGTTTTTGACCAGAGCGTAGAGGAGCTGAAATTAGGAGAGCAACCTTATTTTTATGAGCAATTTTTAGTTTCACACCAGTAAAAAAAGTGATATTTTTTTTTGTATTATTTATTAATTTTTTTTGTGTTTTTTTTGTATTATTTTTCTTGGTGAAATATTTTCGCCTGTAGTCTTTAATATATATGTATATACAAACACATTTTATATATATATATATATATAAAATAAAAGGCCTTAACACAAAAGTCGACGCCTCCTGAGAGAAGTCGACTACTCGAGTGTTTTTTTTCTCTCTCTGTCTCTCTGCCCTCGTTTGTGTACACAATGCAATCTCGGCCTCTGATTGGCTGACGCTGACACACGTTCTGTGACTTAACCAATTATTATAGTCCCTTCCTAAGGTACCGTTGGCGCGAGGGGAATGTAAACACGAGACCACAAGACGAGAGACATGCAGGAGAGAACGCAGACACACATCACGTGTGGAGATACTTCACTCTAGACACACAAACAGCACGGAGACCTGCACAATCTGTACGTCGGTGTTAAAGTACAGGGACAGTACCGGCGTTCTGCACAGCATCCGCTAGCTAACATGGCTAACACTAGCTACATGGCTAATGCTAGCAAAGCAGGAAGTCGTCCTGCCACGGCTTAAACTGTTCCCACTCTCAGTTGGACACTTAAATTTACCAGAAAATTCAAGGTACCAGCCTGTTTTGTTTTGTTTAGTTGTCTGTTAATGTTACAGAGAACTTTTAATAAAAATTGATCCGTGTTGCACACCTGTGTTCCTCCGCTGCGTGTGTGATGACCTCATCAAACGACTAGTCGACTGAACTTCGACTTTGTCGACTTGAAAATACCTGGAGGTTTTTTGTTTTTTTTTACTCCCTGCATTACGTGATGATAAAATCCCCCTTTTTGTTTTGTTTATTTTGTTCTACTGTTTCGTATATATATATATATTTTTTTTTTATTTACTTTTTGGTTATGAAAAGGTCAAAGAAACAAATTGCCATATTTGGATTGTATCACTGACGTAAACCGGTTGCGCGCAAACACACACACACACACACACACACACACACACACACACACACACACACACACACACCTACCCCTTCTGCCTCCTCCAGTAACTTAAAAAGATTCTTTGGTCTGGTCTACACTAAAGCACATTATGTTAACAGGGATGAGAAGGTAATGTAATAAAGTCATTTGCTAAGCTGTCTGAGTCTACCTGCCTTGTTCCGCCTGGTGCCTGGTTGCAAACAAAGACCCATGGTCTGTCACTCAAGCCCTGTACATTAACAATGCTGGTTACATGCAGGTCCCAATCACACACATTCACACTCGCTCAACCTTGTAAAGCAAGAGAAAGAAAGTGGGGCTTTAATGGGGACATACAGCGGGGTCCATATGCTCTGCATTAACTCCTAGCATTCCTTCTACAAATTAAGCCCACATCCAGACCAACTTTGTCTTTTAATGATGATAATTACTTTAGACATTTCAGCTGAACATCGGCCTGATTTTGTTTTTGGCAAGTTTGTTTAGATGGGAAAACCTTTGGGGGAAAAACTGCATGGGACTAATAGAATTGCAAGCTTTTTTTCCCCCCATTATGCCTCTACCACTACACTAGCAAGTAAGTGTAAACTCTCCACAGTCGGTGGGAAAAAGAAACTACAGCAATAACAGCAGTGGAAATGGTCATAACAACGTGGGAAGAGATTAACAATGATAGCTCGGGCCGAACACCACCTACTCAATCTTTCAAAATTGCTTTATGAACAGTTTCCCAGGTCTCTACTCCACGGCTAACACAAAATGAAGACCAAAAAAAAAAGCCTCCACAACATTGGTCATGACATGACAGCTGTGAACGAGTATATGACGGATAGAGTGCCAAACCCCCCCCTTCTTCTTTGACTGATCCCTCTAGAGGATGTGTCACCTGGTAATTTCCTCCAGGCTTTTGGACACTGAGCAGAATTCACTGTGAAAGCCCTTAAGGTAACAGGCTCTCAAGCTAGGAGGACCATGGAGCCGCCTGTATGAAGGACATTTACAAACTCAGAATGATGTGACTGTCTGATCCAGGGCCTGGTTCCACTCAGATCGTTCTTGTGGCTCACAAATACAGTGCACTGCAAAGTACACTTCATTCTTCTCCCTCTACATACTCTAAAACACAGACACGCGTCTCCCATATGCACACAGTTAATTATCTGAATAAAAAAAGGCTACTCAGAAGCCAAAGCATACAAGCACTTCGATGTCTTACTCAAAGCATTGGAACGCAGACTCTGATTTTGTGGAATTAATTAAAAGAACAAAGGGGTTATAATTAGGTCTCCCAGTGACCTCAATATACCCCTCTACAATCAAGACACTGGACAATTACATCACATACTATTTTTCCATTAGATGCATTGCCATCATACCTTTCAAGGCTAAAATTGAGCACAGGCTATACTCTATACAGCCCAAATGCCTGTTTGAAGTTCAGTAGCCTGAACTGACAAGGTAACACCCTGGTGGACTCCTGGTAACATCCCCCAGCCTCTGAAGCTCCTTGGGAACTGTGGAGTTCACAGACTGGGACCCTATAACAGCATACCTTCCATTGCTCTCTGGGGCACACTCTGAACTGAACACACACGGCGAGAGACCTGAACAAAAGGCAGAGATCCTCAAACGGCCCCACATCTGCTCCAAGACCAGCATACAGCACGCATCAACTCTGACCGCAGCCTCTATCCATCCATGTCAGGCCTGAGACTAGGCAGGAGGACACCCAGGCAGCCTATTTACAGAGGAGGATTGCTGTAAACACCATTTTCCCCACCTTCCCGCTTCGTGACGCTGGAGAGACCTGGTCAGTATCACTACCCCCTACTGAACTCTGACCTGCTTTAGTCTTTTAGGGTCAAGTCTCTGCTGACCTCTTGTTACCACATGCCAAGGTTGGCTGGTACCATTTTACTGCTCCTCTCAAAGCCGCTCTTCTGCGCAGATGGAGGGGGAGACCCACCTATTGCAAACATCCAAACCACTTAAACATCCCGCTATAAAAATTAGAGCTCCTCAACATGACCTGTTTGCTTGGTTACTGCTGTATGCACACAAATCTACAAAGAGAGCAGAGACTCACGCTTAAGTTCCTGTCCCAGATCTGGATGGTGCCATCCTGGCAGCCTGCGGCGATGAGCTTCCCGTCCCGGCTGTAGGTGCAGCAGGTGGGGGTGACTCTCTTGCCCTGCAGAGAACGGGGCTTGAACACGGACTTGTGTTTCTTCTCATTGTTCAGGTCCCACGTCCGCACAGTCCTAATGAAAACAGAGGTCAAAAGATAAGCGCCAAAGTGTGCAAATCACTGCATATATTCCTAAGTATGTGACAGACTTTCTCAAAGACAAATAAATCTGTAAAGACTCAATATTTACTGACACTTTTATTTTCAACCACATTTTGATTTGCTTGCTAGTGCAATACACTAATGCTTTTCAGGACTTTCTCATAACTGTCATGTTTCTACACAGGATTTATTAGAAATTATGAAATCACTACATCAGAGCCACTGAAAGAGCCTTGGAGAAGTTTTTTTTAATGAATTACAAATTTCTACAGAAGTATGTGTGCATCTATCCTGGATGCTATTGGGAGGCATGTCATAGCAGTAGGTATGACGCAACCATCACAAGCACTCAAATTCCATATTGCACAAATATTTCTTCAACAAGGAGGAGTCATAAAAGGAGAGAGAGAGAGAACGAGAGAGAGAGAGATAGAGAGAGAGAGAGAGAGAGAACAGTAGATCAGCATGACAGGCATATTCGAAGGATCCATGAAATTCCAATTTTCTTCCCTACATCTGCTGAACACATTACAGCTGTTGGGGGAGGACCGGAGAAAGAAAAAGAGCGAGAAATAAAAACACACAACAGCCACATGCTCATCTTTGGCGCTGGGGAATAAAAAAAAAAAAAAAAAGACGATAGCAATGTAATGTGATTCCCAGGCAGAAAACAGTTGCTTTTTAGTGTAGGATGCTGGCATACCTGATGCGCTTAGGATACATACGTGGCTGCCAAGACGCAAAAAAGCAGGATTAAGAGGAGCAGGGAAGCACCAGTTAGGCTTTATATTTAGGTCAGGTCACTCAAAAGAACCCTCAAGTGTAAAGGTAGCGATGTGATGGACAGGGTATGTATATAAACCAAGGAGGAAAAGAACACTTAAGGTTGAATGGGTCACAGATATCCTAAGGCACCAAAGACAGGCTCTTAATGAAGTTGTTGAGCAGCTTGTTTTACGTGACCCCGCTGAAAGGTCCTGGTGAGTTAACAGACTCAGAAATGCTAATGCTCATTTTCTCTTCAGAGACTTGTCACCAACCTCCTGGTGCTGATTTTACATTGCTCACTAACTTTTCCCTGTTCAGGACAGAAGACAGGAGACAGATGAGAGGAAAAGGGGAAGGCAGGGAGAGCTCAGGATGTTCAAATGTGTTCAAATACGCATCATGGCAAGCAGACAGGAGCGCCTTGTCCCTGACCGGCAGGCTAAGCGTGTCCAAGTGCTTCTCAGCCCTGCAGTATCCTTTAACTAGCCGTGACCCCCAGGGTCAGGGGGTCCTGAGAGGACTGTAAACACGATGATAGCCCCAATAGCGTCCAGAACAAGATTCCAGCACATCTACATACTCATTATGTTTACACAGGGGTAGGAGGCGGGGCATAGAAATGCCAGGGAAAACAAATGTCAAAAAGCTTGTTTAAGGATGGTGGGAAATTCATAATGAAACAGACAAGGGAATAAGTCTGGACTCCAACAAAGCAAAGCTCCACAGCTTTAGTTTGGCAATAATTACAACTAGAAGATTATCATACGGTTGGTTATTTAAGTATTGGCCAAATTATATGACTGTCAATTTATAATCATGATACATCTTTGAGGAGAGACAGGAGAGATGCTTGTCTCTCCAGAGGTCAATCATGGTTGACCGTACGAGGGGCCTGTGCGATGACAGATGGTCCCACCTGTCTTATCTGAGTTGCCTCTCTGCTGTTTACACAGGACCCTCATGCTCACGGCACCCATCGTCACTGGTAACAAAACCTTTCACAGAGTTCCTACAAGGGCCAACTGACAAGATCTTAATAGTTTCTTCAGAAAACATCAAATTTGAAGCTTTTTTGTGATGCTCTCTAGTCATTGAATGACAATGTAAATACACCTTGCATTTCAAAGAGGTACTATGAGGAAAAATACAACTAGTATAATATAAGATTTAATTTGGGAGAAAAACATATTTTTTGGTGGTATCCTGTTGTAAAGTTAATTTTTCTTGGTCATCTTTCTTTGCAGATTCAAGCCCTATAAATCAGAAGGTCATGGGTTTGAACCCCAAAACTGTTAGTGCCATCTCTGCGGAACCCTGGAACAAGATACCGTCCCCACACACTGCTCCCAGGGCGCTGTGTTCCCGGCTGCCTGCTGCTTCACTTGGTGAATGGCTTAAATGCAGAGGAAGAATTTCATGCTGTTCACACTGTGTGCTGTAGTGTGTTCACGTATGACAGAATGGTCACTTCACACGAAGTCCGGTGGAGCCGTTGTATGCAAGCTTGAACATGAACTGCTTTTGTAATTATGGATAATGTTTGCTCAACCATGGCATGTGTAATAGAATGTGACGCGCAGAACTCTGGTGACACAGAAGCTTATTTTCCCCGCTGTCCCCTTTACTGTGTTAATTCTGCACACTCAGAGGAGGGCGTGTGATAAAAGACGATAGCCATACAATCTCAGTCATGCGTGGGCAGTTTACGACCTAACACAGCCATTCACACATAAACCCAGAGTTTCTAGGCCTGACAGGGGCCTACAACTCCCCCCCGCCAACTTTCCCCCACCACAGCAGATGCTATCTGCTTCAGGTCTGGTGTTTAGCCCTGGGAGACACAAGTGGCTGGGACAATTCTCCAGATGGATGGATAAGGAGGGTGGAATAAAAGGGTAGCTGATCAAAGCAGAGTGACGGGCCTGAATGGTACTAAGGCTTGAGGCCCCAGGAGGCAGCGTGTGTGTGTGTGTGTGCTATCGCCCTGCTGATTACGAGGAGAAGCTGGCCTTGCTTTAGGGGCTGCTGGAGATAAGGCGGAGAAAGTGCCAGGGTAACAAATAAGCATGGGTGGGCAGAGAGGTTCCTCCGTTAGGACACTTAACAAGAGGCCACTTCATGACCCCTTCAATCAGAGCATAGCCTGTTAAAGTTTAATACAGGGCTGTCAAGGACTTGGATTGAAGAAGGACATGCACCAACAATTTTGCTATTCAGGGGTTTTCAAACACAATCGGAAGCGACTTTCTCTCATTCCGAACTGAACTAGGACATCTGGGCGGGGGGCGAGGTTCCTCAGAAGCAGCGCGGCAGCCACAAAAACACAAACGCCGAATGGTATGACTGTTCTTGACGGAGACATGGAACACTTCATCTGTAAAGGGGAGTACAGTTTCAGACTCACTGGACTGTAGATGAACCTGATGCGTCTCCCACCCAATGCCCCGACTTGTTCCACAGCCCCAAAGGACTTGAGTCCCACACCATTAGAACTGCAGGGATCTAACTTGACAGCTGCAAGATAGAGTTCACCAGTGAAAGGTCCAAATTAGGTTATCTCCAATTCCATGGTGAGCAGCAAGAGCATAGTGTTACAAATATATAAAAGTGGGAGACATATTCTGGTGACAGCTGTGGTATGCAAGAAATGGACCAATATTAAATGATCCTGTCTCAGAGTGGTGAAGTAGTTTATTTTACAACAAAAGAGACAAATTGCATGCCTAATTAGACCTTTCAAAATGAAGATGCTTTTTAATAATATTTCAAACATACAAGAGATTTCTGTCTAAAATAATTTGGATCCAGCACAGTTTGGTTTTAACATATCTACTAAACCTGCCACTAAACAGAGCATTGATGATGATGGAGAACATCATAATGTGCTGGACATCATCCCTGCAGGACTGGAACTGAAGAATGCTGGTCTACCACGTTTATTTAATGTTCTATTTGAGATCAGTTTGTTTAAAAAAAATATTCCTTGTTATGTTGCATGTGAACAGTGTGAAATTCTTTCTCTGCTTTAACCCATTCACCAAGTGAAGCAGTGGGCAGCCGACAACGCCGCGCCTCAGTGGTGCCCACCGGTAGGGACTTGAACCCACAACCTTCCAATTACAGGGACAAACTCCCTAACCACCAGGCCAACCACCTGCTCCATAAAATGACATATTTGAATACATATATTTTATATGTAATATAATAATATAATATAATAATAGAATATAATAATACATCATTTTTTTAATTAACCACTCTCTGGACTGGACAGGAGGATCTGAAAGCATCTCAACCAAAAGTACAACACAAGGACAGATCTGGGTCCTTTTTGAGATCCAGGGCTGTTTATAAAACATGTACCCTGAAACTGTATCCTCAGATCCCAGGGCTAAGCACAGCCCTGGCTAATCTAGTATTCTGTCTAAAATCTATGGGCATCAAACATTTATCTGTCAATACCAATAACCATGATGTCAGAGTGCATGCCTACTGTATACCTTTAAAAACAGTTGGCAAACAATCAGTAAAGGCTCAGACAGAGCTTTATCCTGAGCCAGATCATTCTAATGCGCAGTGTGGCATTTCGGGAATCTGCAGTATTTGTTATACAGCAGAAGATTCTTCAGGTGGTGTTACAGGAGATTTGAGCTGGGGGGTAAAGAATGGCGGTGTGCTGAGATCTCCCAGAAGCCGTTACACGGTGTCAGAAAAATCGGACTTTACAGCCTGCCCTCGGCAAACCTTGGATGAAGAATGTTGCCTATTGAAAGGAGAAGGCTGAATAAACTATACGGGCAGCCACAAAAACTCAGACCCCACTTTAAAGCAAGCATGTCAGATGAATAGCAATCATCTCACTGCAAGTGAAGCAGAAACATGCAAGCCAGAATTTGCCTCAGCCAGGCAAGCAGAACATTAGCACCAATTGTATACAAGAGGGCAAACATCCTAAGAATATATGATCAAAACACAGGTTTTTTTTTCCCCAAACTAAATTACATATTTGGGCATATGTGAGTTCGTGGGAGTATGGGAACATGAATTCTCACTTTATGATTAAAAACAAAAACAAAAAAAAAAACACATGCTCTGTAGAGCTTCATGTCAAAGAGCACTCTACTCCCAAGACTAGAACATACAGCATAACTCTCATCAAATTACTCAACTGGACATTTCTACAGCAAACATTCTTTGAGTACGGAAATCCCCATGCATAAAACGCCTCTATGTTATCTAAAATGCTTTTAATGTTATCTCACATGGCAGAAAAAGCAGTTCTTCACCAAATAACTTGGCAGGGAAAGTGGTCTGCTAAAAACATGCTGTGAATAAGCACCTGGGTGGCCAGAGGGATGTCTAGTCTTATTCAGATATGAATGGAAATGTCTGCTGTGCGCATTAAATGGCAGGGACAATCGACAGTGGTCCTGCGGTCAGAACCTGACCAATGCTGAACGAGCTGGAGGCTAATAAACTACATAACAGATGGGCCACAGTGTGTAATTGCACAGCTGTACGGTGGACTTTATAAAGTGGTCAGTGAGTGGAAGTAAAAGGAATGTGCTGCTAATAAAGTGGAGGGTAGGAACGGTAAAACTCCATCCATCCTACTTAACTCTCTGCTGAGCCCCGCCTCCTATCGTTACCATTTCTACATTTGACAAGCTTTCAACCTGGCATCAAAGGACTAATGGTCATTTTTGAAACAGCACATTCAGGTTTTCAGAAAGGAAACAGCCTAATAGCACTAAAGGGATAAAGACAAAAGCTACAGCCTACAGACAAAATCATCAAACTGCTATCTGTGTAGATGACAGAAATAAAAGAGTAGGAATGATCATTTTAAGGATAACATTTACATTATTCAGCTTTGTTCTGAGTTAGTTAAGCTAGTTGTAATTAGGGACGACACAATTATGCAATTATATTTCATGTTCTGTATAAATTGGAGATTATTTTACAATTTGAATGACAAACAGAGCAGCCACAGTTCAATGTAAACAGTTTTTAAAGAAATGAATAGGCCAGTATAACTGCAGGGTGTGAGGGCTTTAGCTTTAGCTGCATGAGTATAACCTGGTGATTTGTGCAGTCTAGTAGATGATGGATGTTGTTAGTTGTTGTATATTGAATTTGTACATTTCTAGAAATTCTTATTTTTATTATGTATTTCCAACATTACAATTCTTTTACATACTGTGCCAATTTTCTCTTCAGTCCTCAGTTGTCAGTTATTTTTCCAGGTTTTATGATAAAATGATAAAAAGTATCATGATTACCCAGTGTTTAAGAATCTCTGAAGTGCCAAACTGTGTGTTCGTTGTTGTTCAATAAGGTGTTAAAGGGTTAATACTTGATACTAAACTTAGTTACCAAAATTGTTTTTAACAAGACCTCTTTAGTCCAGATCCTCCACATTTCCTTGCATCTTCAGAGAAAATTTCAAGCCTCCTCCAAATTCTTGGGGTATTGGATAGCCTAACAGCAGCCCCCAACAAAAAACACTACTGCAAAGATCTGAAAAGCTGTCAGAGGTGTTGGTTGGCATTGAGACAATCAAAGAATATTTCTGTCATGATCATTTATGAAGCTATTAAATTACAAGGCTGATTAGCTATCTCGCCATCTTTGCCCACTGACTACAAATCAAGGTTACATAGAATCGCATGTATATAATCAAATAAGCTTCCATTCTACTTAAATTATATCGGAATCAAATTAAGTCTTAACAAAGTTAGGCAGTTATTTATTAACTGTCACAGGCCTGCCAAAGTGTGAACTCCATAGCTGAGAATTTTTCTGTTCTTCGATATTTAGTCTATCAAACTCTAATCCAACACTCCTGTAAAGCAAGAGGCTGTAGGGCTGTAATTAAGAATAATTAAACTGGGCTTAAAGTAATTATGCCTTGTTCCGTTTGGTTCAGTTCCCTTTCTCCATCTGTGCACGAGGCAATTTATTAATTAATACTCAAACAGAACAGCCCCCCAGACACAGGAATTATCATGTTTAACATATGGACATTATACAGCTTTGTTTACAGTAAACAACACACTGACAATAAAAGGCATACGTTCTTTTCAATATTGACTTCATCAACTGTTAGCTGCAGCCCTTAAAAGCTGGTACAGCTGAACTCAGGCCAGCGGTTGGGTTCAGTGTGCAGCTGTACTTCTGAGTCCCCAGAGTCCTGCACTGCTGCCCCCTCTAGCAAATCAGAGGGACCACCTCACTCGTACATTCTGATTTGGCTGCCGACTTAATCTACAATGACTGGGACATTATCACGCCTCGTAGCAGCTCCTTCTCATCTCTGACCCCCAGCTAATCACCCTGAAGTGCCGTGTCTCACTTGAGCCAAGTGGTGGGAGTTCGCCTCCAACTCCCCCCCATCCTGTGTTAACACCCGCCATGATCATTATACTCTCTGTGAGACCCTCTCAGACTGGAAGTGTGATTGAGAGAGACAGAGGCAAAAAATAAAATAGAAAAAAGAGAACGAAACACCGGGGAGCCAGGCCACACGAGTTGATCCCAGAACACGCCCCCCCCCGCGCGCTTCGGTCACTTTACAGCCCCCTCTCCCAGCCTCTGGAGTCCACGGTGCTGAAAGGACGTCCGGCCAGGGACGGCGCACATCTGCAGCTGCTCTGGCCTGAAATTGCTCCCCGTTCCCTCCTCTCCAACAGCCGGCAACACCCATGGTAACGTGCCATGGGATGATTTCCAGAAAGTAAATTAAAGCGGAATAAAACAGCCCAGCATGTGTAACTGCAGGCCACACTGTAAACATTCGACAGCGCTGCTTTCAGCTTGACGTTTTCAATACTGATGACAGTGTTGGGTTTCCGCACTGCGGCCCGTCCAGACCATTATAGTAATCATGGGCCAAGCACTCGAAAGCACTCTCGCAGCATGAATACATGATTACATTAGCAGGAGTTTGCTTTTTCAAAGTTTTATATATTGTTTAAAGTGCTGCCAAAAAGGTTTGTCAAATCAGAGCCAACAGTAAGACCCAGGTTTTATTTACAAGAACAGTAGTGTGATTTTGTTTTACCTCTTGCTGACTATCAGTAGCTGTTGGCAACAATTATTTTTTCGCTACCTTAAAATGTATCCAAAGTAATTAACTGATGAAACCTATTCATATGGCTTGAAGCATGATACATTTTTTCTTTAGCCACTTTGTTTAAACTGAGAACAAAACCAAATCTAAACTGTGTGTATTTTTAATGTATAGACAGCATAGTGTTCAACAATTGCTTCCAAAATACCATCCATCAAGAGATCAGTATAGTCTGTCTATTGTGACATTTATTAGCAAAGTTTAATAAACTCCATGTAAAACTAGATTTTTCATTTGTACGTTTTTGTAGTTTTATAATGACTCCTTCAGTGATACCTTCAGTAATTACTGGAGGTTCAAGTTAGCTATTCCTTTGGCTTTTTGGATTATAAATATTTTACAGTAATAGGCCTATTCATATTTTTAATGCAGTCTCCAGGCTTCCTGAAGGACTTTCAAAGACTCTCACTTAGAGTCCAGTCCCTGAACCTGACCAGTTTTAGAGGAATGTTTTTTGTTGGTTAAGACACACAGTGACCTCTGTATGAATCATTCAAGCAGAACAAAGAGCATCTAACTGAAGTCCTGAACCAGTGAAGAAACAGGAGCAGATGATT
>JBBPCY010000035.1:14715578-14751881 GCA_037974405.1 Brachyalestes nurse
GGAGCAGATGATTCCAGATGATCAGGCGGTGATCAGTATACTGGTGGTGCTGAATGCTGAGTGGTTGGAACTCTAGGCTCCTTGTATCTTATCTAGGCTCCTTGTATCTGTAGGTACTTTGTAGCCTGTACCCATTTCTTTCATTTAGTCTACTCAATATGCCAAGGGTAAGACAGTTTGACTGGTATAAATCAGTATTTTGGCACCATCAAGATGATTCAAAGCTAAATATAAAGTAATGAGGAGTGGCCCAAAGACTACTTAATCGCTTCACAGCTGTGCTGTAGATGATTAAGAGCAAACAAAATTAAGGAATTGTCAGAAATGTGAGATGTGAGAAAATAGAGAAGGGGCAAGGAAATACTGTAATGACAAACATGTTTATTTCTTATTTATTTACTCTTTAGGGCCCCAAATTCATGCAAATGCCCACAGGTCTTGTAAAAAACTAATCCTCTAGGAATGCCATTCTTCAATAGATTTTGCTACTAAAACACCTCATAAAACAGGGGTATTTTTTTTTTAAATCTAAAATGATCATGACGCTTTAAAAGGATATAATAAAAGCAAATTAAAGGATACAGTAACAGCAAATTTCGATCATTAAAAACAACCCCTGCAGGAGACCCACAGATCCGGCAGATTATCCGGGATTACCCACTAAACCACAAGAACAAATGGCGTTTTGAAACGAGAAGCCTGGAAGGATATGAGGCACAACACTCCTGAGTTTGCCAACTCTCAGGATAAGTTCTGTTGGGGAATAAACGTACCTTTGGGGACTGAAGGTGGAAGATGAAAACCTAGAAAACCTCAAAGAAACTGCACTCAAGATCTGATTTAACACAAGCAAACGTGGTTACGTTACTCAAGCACTGAGTCACGGCCGGCCTCCACGTCCTTAAACAGCTATATGCATGGAATTCTATATTGAGCTGGAGGGCTCATGCTCCTGAAGGGGCCGGCCTCCATACTCAAATTTCTGCTCGTCTTTTAGGGATTACTCACCCATCGTTGGAACAGGTGAGGAACTCTTCTTTGATCTTGGGGTGCCAGCAGCCGCCGTTCAGCATGGCTGTGTGGCCCTGTGGAGCAGCACAAGACAAACCGCCCGGCATCAGTTCTTTCTCCAGGCCTCAGTCACAGAGGAAATGTTAACGTTGTTGGTTCTTCTCAGGCAAATAGACAAGATGTAATGACAGTTTAGCTGTATTTCACACTTAATATTTTGTATTTAGTAGGACTGCACAATATATTATCCGTTAATCGTTATCATAATATCTGTCTCTGCTATACTGATTTCACTAAAGGCTGCAACATGCAAATGAGCCTCTAATCACAGTGGGCGACCCATCACAGCTCCAGGTGAGTTAGTTGGAGTTCTGATGGATTAAGGTCTTCATGTAATCCAAGAAAAGTAATAATTATTTAAATAAATGATAACAATTATTTTAAT
This sequence comes from Brachyalestes nurse, assembly GCA_037974405.1. Classification (NCBI taxonomy): domain Eukaryota; kingdom Metazoa; phylum Chordata; class Actinopteri; order Characiformes; family Alestidae; genus Brachyalestes; species Brachyalestes nurse. The sequence continues at coordinate 14,717,035 of JBBPCY010000035.1, forward strand.
CTTTAAAGGTTAACTGGCGTATCAGAAAAAGGAGATATTGTTTAATGTGTTGGTCTTATGACATGACAAAACTATGACGCGAAACCTGGAAGGCTGATTTTGTATCTTATTTTCCATATATAGACTATGGAAAGTAGAGCTGGGTGATATAGCCTAAAAATAAAATCGCCGATTTTTTTCACAATAAATCCAATTTTCGATTTTAATCGATTTTCCCCTCCCCTACTCAAAATCAAACTACAAATGACAAATAAATAGTTCAAAACAAGTTTTAACTTTATTTTGTTCTTTTAACTTTAGGGTTAAAGTGCAATCTGACGCATACTTCGGGTCTAAAACTTTTAGCATGTTAATGAATCCTGGCTTTTCCACAGTATGTATGGGCACCACAACTTGACTTTTAATTACTTTAGTCCCTTCATAAAAAGGGCGGTACCGTTGGTGCGTAGAGACACACATCACATGTGTGGAGATACTTCGCTCTAGACACAAACAGCATGGTGACCTGCACAATCTGCAAGTTGGTGTTAAAGTACAGTAACAGTACCGGCGTTCTGCACGGCATCTGAAACGGCACCACTGGCTAACATGGCTAACGCTAGCACTGCAGAGTCGTCCAGTCCAGAGGACACTAAGTGGCTGCGCTGCTTAAGCTGTCGGACACAGGACTTGTTTGGTCTGTTTCTGTCAGTTTTGGTCTGTGTCCGACCTTTCTTGGGCACAAACACTGCTACAGTGTTTGGGTGCAGCATGCTAATTTACCTGTGTAGAACAGTGTGTCACATTAGTTCCGTTTTCGCTCGCGTGTAAAATAAGTAATAAAATCGATTTTCATAAAAACACATCGCCATAACCTGCAAATTCTAATTAATCGATACAACTGATATATCACCCACCTCTAATGGAAAGGGGACTGAATATACCATTTGAAACAACGTTAACAAAATTTTTGCCTTTTTAAGTCCATAAAAATGATGATATGGGCCCTTTAATATCTTGAAAGGCAATATGCAGCAGTAAAACTGCAATACAGGGATGTTGACTATATTGTGTACTTCTAGTATAAAGTTTTTCTATTGGACATCTACTCATTGTACACCATTTCCTTTCTGTTTTTAGCTAAAACTCAAACGTCCCCCGTTGTTTCAAGCTGTGTTGTGATCACTCACTCTGTTAAAACAATGCAGTAAAATTGGCCATAAAAAAACTCCACACAATTTCAACTGATGGGTTTGGTCTGAGCGAAGCTCCGCATGCACAAAAAACACTGCACTCACAATGAGCAGAGAGAATTTACTGCAAGTGCCTCATCCAGCCAGTTAACATGCATATACCTACACGCAACCTCATTGGACCAATTGGACCGGTTTTGAAGTAGCAGAGCAGACCAAACAACTGGGAGTTCTCTTTACTCTTCTGCACTTCCCAAAGCAGCGGGTTAATCACATCTCTAACGGTGCGACTGAGCTAATTTCTCCCATACAGGAAGAGGAGAACAAAATAAACAATGGCATTCAAAGTGCCAGAGATCCAGTTGAATTGGAGGAAATGTTCTTGCTATGCATGTACGATGCTCTCTTTCAACAGCACAAGACAGTTAATTGGCAATGACTAAATAGAAGCAGACAGATACTGGTATATATTTACACACACACAGGAAAACATGCTGAGCGCCCCACAAGGAGAAACAGCTAAATTACAAACAGGAGCGGGGAGAACTGTCACTCTAGATTCTAGGAAAGCCCTGTGCGTGTGTGCGTGCGTGCGTGCGTGCGTGCGTGCGTGTGTGTAAGGAAGAATGTCTGTGAATGGCATGCGGATACAGCACATTAGCCCGGGTCACCTTCAGTGGGCCACTGCTCAGCTTCACTCTACAGAAAACTACCTGGAAATTGGAGGCCAATGGAGCAGCACAACATTCTCAAGAGGAAAAAAAAGGAAGAAAAAAAAACACGACAACAACAACAAGAGGCTCACCCATTCACCAAACCGTGTGTGCGTGGCTGTGTGGGGCGCAGGGAGAGGAGAGACAACCAGGTGCAGTGTTTAGCGACCCTTTCACTCACTGATGCAAAAATTTGGACCACACTTCATTAGGACTTCAACAAACACAGGCTCCAGATGCAGCAAACAACTGGCAGGACACGCACATAAACTAACCAGGTCACTGCACACGACTTTCGAACTCGTTCTTCTAAATCTACAGGCTTTTTCCAATTCTACAGAACTGACATGGGGCAAGCTAGGTTTATTCATACCTATAGAAAAACAGAATTTTTTAAAATAGCCCAAATTACATCAGAACACTACGAATGTCGATCTAAAATGGGTTAAATATCGATTGTGATTGGGGCTAAAGCAATTATTCAATAGTGTAAAAAAGTCAAATTTTCAAAGTGACTGGAGTGAATAAGTAAAAAAACAAAGAATAAAGTAGTTACACACAACATATACAAGATTTCCATGAAAGCACTCATCAACCAGAATCAACAACCAAGGGCTATAATGTTCATTAACATATTTATATACAATTTACTTTTAGTAATTGCTCTCTTTTACAGTAGACGATGCTATAGACACACATGGAACAAAGCAACATTTGTTCTTCATATTAGAAGTGCTGAAATCTTAGAACATTGTAAATATTTTAATTATATTTAACAAAAAAAATTCTCTGAAGTGTGGAGGAGAAGTCATCAGTTAATCCCTTATTTCACATTACATTATACTAATGAAAAAAAGCTTAAAATATGTAATATTATGCTTAAAGTGTCATGTCTTAAATTTGGTCAAAAATATTTTCTTAAATGACTTATACAACTAATTAAGTTCTACAGTTAATAGCAAAACACTTTTCAGTCTTCAGTCTACAATGGTCTATAGACCTAAATACCCTTTCAACCATGTTTCAATCAAACTAAACAAAAACTCACATTAAATCACATTACCTTGGTATTGGCCATGTCCACAATGTATTGGTCCCCTTTGACACACTCTAGAACCTGAAAGCCATCCCGATCTAGGACTTTGGCCTGGGAGTTTCCTGCCACCACTAGGATCACATCACCAGTGATGCTGTACTGCAAGGATCGGATTTGGTGACTAAAAAAAAGAAAAAAAAAAAAAAACACAAAATCAAAAAATTAAACAACCCAGAATCAACCAACTGAAGAAAAGAGAGGGAAAATCCACCACCCTGTCTTCAGGGATACTGTAACAAAGACACTGACCTCACCCATGTGAGTGCTATTGTAACTATACATTCAAATGGAAAGAGACTCTCTCTATACAATTTGAATTGAGAGACACGAAATTTACTAAAAGATTAATCTAAAAAATAAAATAAGTGCAGCTCGGGAAAAAGTGTAATCATACTTGGAAAAAAAAAAAAACAGGGACTCTGAACAGCGTTCTGTGATTTCGCATGTTTGGTACATCGTGTACAGCAAACAGCCTCTCGCGATGTGTATAGGAAACTGTGAGAGAACACATCTCTCTACCTCCATGGTTAAAGACATCTGTCTGTTGTGCAAGATTTCCGACCTTCCTTCCTCCGTGTTACATAAGAGCTTTTAATGGTTGAAAAGTTGCGTGGATAAGACGCCAACATTTACGGTAGTCATAGTGATTTCAAACACAACAATAGCCAAAAGTGGTAGTCTTTGTCGGATGTTTGGTCCTTTTAGTGTCTTCAGGCATTTCAAAACGCCTTCAGAGAAAAGAGGGAGGAAAAAAACGAAGGGCATTCCCCACATGGAGACTCCACACAGCGTTGAGATCGTAGGATAAGTAGAAGAAAAAATAATAACAACGCTGACTGTGAGTGCGGTGTTTAAAGGAGTAAATTGGATAGCACAACCGCAAAAACAATAGAATAACGGTAGAGGATTATGAGAAAGAGGAGAAAAAGTTGAAAATCTATGGTCCAAAACCGCATGTGTATTTTTCATTTTCTCCCTTTTGTTTGGACAGTGCTGCCCCTATTCCTCATGGACCCAATCAGAGTAATCAAACAGACATACTACTCACTCTGTATTGAGACAACATAAAAAAAAAATTACAAGCAGCTATTTCTGAGGAGGGCCACGGTGGAACCTGAAGCGCATTGGACTGAAGTCACTCTGAAAATACAATGGAATTACTTCAACCGCTTCAATGTAAAAGCAAGGATGCATCCCGTGTACAGGAGTGTTACCCAGTGTGGGTCACTGCCTTTATAGTCTCCACATGGGCAATATTTTCTTTGGCTGTGATGCGAGGAGGTTACTGGGAGAGGAATAGCACTGTTCGGCTGATGAGCTGGTTAATGTGCCGTGGCATCGCACTGATCGTATGCGGGAAAGCCTGCTTGAGTCCAGCCAAATGGCTTCCAATATCTCACAACGTCATTTCGTTCATATGTTCAGCCTCAGCATTGATACACTGATCGGTAATAACATTAAGACCGCTGACAGGTGAAGTGAATAACATTTATTATCTTGTCACAGTGGCACCTGTAAAGGATTGGGATCAATTAGGCAGGAAGTCCTTGAAGTTGATGTGTTGGAAGCTAGAAAAGTTGGGTCTCAGTGACTTTAACGAACTGTGATAGGTAGACGACTGGGTCAGATCATCTCCAAAACAGTTCTTACTGCTCCAAGAAAGAAAGTATTAATTCCTACCAAAAGTTGCCCAAGTTGTTCTTAAATTTTCTTTGACAAGACCAGATGTATACGTGTTGCTAACCTGGAGAAGAGATGGCACTAGGATGAAAAATGGGAAGAAGACAAGCAGGAAGAGGTAGTGTGATGTTCAGGGCAATGTTCTGCTGGGCAACCTTGGTTCCTGCTCTCGTGTGGATGTTACTTTAAGATGTACCATTTACCTAAACATTGTTCCAAGTTCTCCCCTTCATGGTAACAGTGTTCTCTAATGGCAGTGTCCTTTCATGCTTCCTGCAAACACTGTTCAAGAACGGTCCAAGAACGGTTTCAGAAACATAAAGAGTTCAAGGTGTTAACTTGGCCTTCAAGCTTTCCAGATCTCAAACCAATCCAGCATTTGTGGGTTGTGCTAGACAAACTAGTCCAATTCATGGAGGCCCCATCTTCCTACTCACAGGACTTACAGGATCTGATGCTAACGTCTTGGTGCCAGAGAGCACATTACACCTTCAGAGGTCTTGTGGAGACCATGCCTTAAAAAGTCAGAGCTGTTTTGGCGCCACAAGGGGATTTTATTTTAGAAAATAATACGTAGGTGGTTTTATTGTTATGGCTGATAAGTGCAGTTTCACACCCTTGAATTTGTCGAACTACTCCTTGAAAAATGAAAACAAACAAACAAAAAAAAAAAACAACATCCACACATATCAAAACACAAGCCCTTTCCGAGCTCGGCATCTGGGTGCAGTTAGTCATTGGGGCCGATGTGACTTGAGAGAGAGGCCCCATTCCTGAGGGATGAGATCTAACGTATAATGATGCACATGGGGTCAGGCAAGGCCCATGGGTCGAAGAGAGTTAGCTTAATGTGGACGAAGATGAGCAGTGCTGTTGACAAGGATGTTCTCACCATTCGCAGGGCTGCAGGGACCTGAAGGCGTGCAGTGCTGCGTCCATCCCGGCAAAATCCCAGAATTTGACGTCAAAGTCGTAGCCGCCCGTGACCAACCGAGCACCAGACGGGTCGAGACCCAGAGCAGAGACCTGTGGAACACCACACAGAAGAATGGCAAATCGTGGCTTAAATACTAAGTGGTGCAATTATGACTAGTCGTTTCTCAAGTACACATTTACTGGATTAATGGGAAACATGCTCATTAATGAAGGCAAATAAACACACAGGAGCCAATTTTCACTGTTATTTTTCACCGGTTTGCCAAGATTTTTTTTAGACTGGCTGTTATACATTCAGATTTTTTTTAAGGTCAGACACTGGGTGGTTTCAAAACTGGCAAGCTCCAGTCAGTTCATAATTGAGGCATTCTCTACAGCTAATGTAATGTGAAGGTCTGTAAAGTAATATGCATTATGGACAAGTCCAGGTCAAACGTTTTAGGACTTTAAAAGAAATTCTAAAAATTCTAAAAAATAACTCACTGTCTTTGTACCATGCTGAAGAGTGATCTCATGTGTGTCTGGAATCTTCTTTACTGGGTCCTGTATTAGAAAGCAAGAGACAGATGGATTGAGGGAAAAGTGTAAATCATGAGGAAGAGTATAGCAGCTTATATTTTAAACAAGGAAAAAGAAACATTACATATACATGTCAAAAGTAAACTGTCACCACAACACTGTCAGGGTTTCGGTTCCTCAGCTGAGAAGCAAGATTCACATGATAGATGGAACGAATATTGTGGAAAAAATGTGACTGGAAATGCACAGGAGGGGTCCACCTCCATCAGAGGACTGTCCCTGATTGTCCAGAAACTTGACCTTGATTGGTCCATGAGGGCTTGACCCTGATTGGCCCTGTTTATGATTCAAAATATCAAGCTTAACCTGCCTAGGAGCCAGACAGGTTGTCATGGTGATATATCCCAGTAAGAAGTGATCCACTGACAGGAGACAAAAAGGACATACCAGGCTGTTCAGGAACGGTGCTACACTGTTTCACTGTGACCAGCATTCAGCTGATCATGATGAGACGCTTTTTAAAGCAGCACAGACATTTAGTTCTTTAGCACAGAGACGTTGGAACACCATGTCAGGCACATTTTCGTGTTTTCCATTATCCAACTCATGAAGGACTTGTTAACAAGCTGATTACTTGCGCGTGTTAGAGCAGAGAAAACACTCAAAATATGTTGCTGTACTTCAGGATCAGGGTTGGGAAGCACTAGTTTAGCACACAAAGTCCAAATGCACCTGGGTCTGGCAGGAAGCACTTGGACCAGCAAAGTTATATCAGTGGGGCGGGTCCGTCACCAGCCGCCATCTATCACGCAGGCCCTCTGCGGCCATCAGCCACAGCGGCTCTGGGAAACAAGGGCATCTGCACACTGTCAGCAGTGGCGTCAAAGCAGAGGAGACATTCAGACCGGCTCAAAGCATCAACAGTGCGTTAGGGAGGTGTGCCAGAGAAAGAGAGGGAGAATTTACTTAAGTAGACGAGTGGGTGACAGGTTCTGTACTTACAAATAACCGCTAAAAGATACAAGGCAATGCACTTAAGCCAAAAACATAGGTGCCAATAACCCTTTTCACACCAGTCCTATCCAGCAAAGCTTACTGCTATGGTTAGTAATAATGTGAGAATTACTGCTGCAATAACAATAATATCCTCTACAACATACATTCATAAACTGCTTTATTTAAATACACTTCAGAGCACTGGTGCTTTAAAATAATAGATAAGAGGAGAATCTGACTCAAGCAGGTGAGATGAAATGGTACTAATATGAGACTGCTGTTAAAAAATACATCAAGAGGAAAAGCACCAATGCTCTGAAATATATTTTATAAGAGCAGAGGTTGAGTCTGGCTCAAGCAAGTGAGACAATAAAAATGGTATTGAAATGATACTGGTGTATAAAAAAACTAAATAAATAAGAAACTGAGAGGAAAGAGCAATGTGAATCGTTTCCATCGGAGATTCATAATGTATTACGTTTAAGCTCAAATAAATTAAACCAGTGAAGAGGCTGAATAAGTCATGCCTCTATATAATGAAGCACTGCTGCCACCTAGTGGTAAAAGTGTGCTGCAGCAAAAATGGTCCATCATTCAGAAACCGCCAAAACACCTCAAAGTAATGAAGCAAACATGCTAATTGCACACTATTAGGCTTTTAGGAATTTATGAGTTAGCTGCAGTAACTCCAGAGGAGGCCTTTAATAGCACCTTTCACACATCCCCAAGCGTAGGCAAGTATGGTAGACAATAGATGTAAAAGTTAGTACATGATCAATCTTGAAGGACCCCAACAAAATACCTGCACAATTTGTCTCAGCTATGTTTACAGAAAGAAAAGCAAAGGCATACACTAAAAAACTCCAAAGTGTTATACATACATCATCATCATCCATGGTTTCATCATCATCCTCATCATCATCGTCTGCTGTACTACCTCTGTACCCTGGTGGGAGCGGGGGCCCGATCAGCTCATCATCCTCTTCAGCCTGGTTAGTGAAGCCTGGAGGAACAGGAGGACCAATGGGCTCAGAGTCACTGCTGTCGCTGCTGTCATCGCTTTTCTGCTGCCTGTTTAGAAAAAAAGATCACTATAAGAACCATATTTTTAAATGCATAAACAGAGCAGCTCTTCATAATACTTTAGGTGGTGTTAGTGAATTACACTGGAATTCACCAGGGGTAGTCAATCAATGTGTCATATTTGAGTCATTACATACTATTTATTTGTTTTACTACTGGTTACATTTGTCATTACAGACAAAAATTAAGCCTAGAAAAACAAAAAGATACTTATCAAGCAATTTTCAATACTGACAGATACTGGTATGTTCTAAGAAGATCTACAGTTAAGCTATTGGAAACAGTTTTTTGAGCTTGTCCTTCACTTCAAAAATAGTGCTACAAAGGTCATTTTATAATACTGAAGGAACAGCCTTATTACTTAAGTACAGGTTTAGGCATTACCCACCTGAAGCTATTTTAATGATCAAGGCTAGGATGAAACTCCAGGACACTGACAAGACATGCATGGTTTAAAAAATGGCTTTGCTATCTAGGTTCACCTGGTAAATGATGCTGATGGTTTTTCCTTTTGGCTGGAGGAAGCACTGGGACCACCGGTCTGCTCCCTGATAGCCTCAGTTTGCCTGTCCTCTGTGAAATACAGCAGAGCTTTATTACAAAACGTATCAGCTTAGCCTTAATATCACCACTGTACAAGATCATCCTTAATTCTTATACATAACTATATTCATTCATTCTCATATAATTTTACTGTATTCATTCATTCTCAAAAATTACTGTCTTCAACAAAAAGTCTTTCTTCTTTGAAACCATCAACATGACCCTAAAACAAACCTAAAACTCGCTGACTCCTTTCAATAGCTGTTCTCCGAGTCTGCTCAAAAATAGCTTCTAGGTCAAACGTTCGAGCCTTTTTTCCTGTCAGAAATGAGAGAATAATACATAACATATAATAAAATCAATAACAACCACAAACACCACAGACTAAATATTAAATGTTACATAAGTGAAGTATAAATATAATCTAAAAAGTACATGTTTAGCCTCCTTAGCAGCAGCAGCTAAAATAACAGTAACTCACCAAAGCCAGAGAAGCCCATAACTGAGGATATATCCTCACCGGCCTTGTCTGAGAAGAGAAAAAACACATTGTTCTATTTTGTACAAAACGTCCACACTCAAATGTCTCCCGATCAGAAAAGTGAACTTTTAAAGAGTTTTGAAATGAGTGTTCAGTCAGTCAGGTCTGGGGCTCAGTAATGAGGGCTGGTCAGAAGGCTAATTTACCTAGAAACAGGGCAGTTACAGCAAAAAATTAATGTGTTAAATATTCCCAAAGGAAGAAATAACACTACTGTATCACAGTGTACCAATAAAAACATCTTCGCTTCTCAAAAACACCATTAAAAACATAAAATAAATTAAAACTCACCACTGTCTCTCCCTCCTGCCGCCATTTTTCCCCACTGTCAACACTGGATGCACTGGGACACAAAATAAAAGTCCTGGACTTTAATGATACCATATATATTAGCAAGATAATATAAAATATTATATATAATAAATTGTAGCAAAATAATATCTAGGGATGGGTTTGAATACAATGTCATTAACGTCCCTGTTGGTGTAATGGTCAAACAGTATCTCTTTCAATATTTGCAAATGTATTAAAAAGTGGAAAACTAGTGTTACTCAGGCTGTATCACTGTGCTTGTTGTTGCTTTTGTAAAGTGATATAAAAATTATAACTTAATGAATGTAGCTACCATATACCATAATGTAGTTTGTGTTGGTGTTTAGGAGTTACACAGTAATGAATTTCCTTTTTTAGTTGGGGTGTGCATTGTACAGGCATTTTACATGACCAATTTTTTACCTCTTTAACCTCCATAATTAAAATGCCTGTTCTATTGTATGTGTAGAATTTTATATGTAAATAACTTTTCTGATTGGTTCACTTGTTGTGCATCCAGGTCTGAAACACTCCTTATACCTTCAACATGGATGGGCTGGGCTAAACTGTTAATACAGTAAAACTGTTATTTTTTGTGACTTTTTGTGACATACACAGTGAATTAAACTCACTGTTAATGTTTATATAGTACATTTTGTAAAGCACATCAATATATAATTGATATATATTGATATTTTCCATGATAAGGGCCATCAAATGTTTATAGAGTATGTGGCTTAAATGTATCTAAAGACCCTTTCTAATTGGTTTAGCTGCATTTAGGTGCACTCCTTGCGGACACAGGCATTCAATTGCACACACCATTTAACAGAATGGCTTAGTGGCTGAATTGAATTAATAGCTTAATTAATAGTAATATATGAAATTATGTTGAACATGAAGAGAAGAACAACAATTTCTTCCTCCCAAAATAAATAAAACCCATATTATAAAATCATACTAAACAGATGACTTTTATTATGGCATCGTCTCTGTTAATCTTCAGTTTATTTTTATTTTTCTACAGTCCCTTGTGAAAATAAGATTTTAATGCTGAAAAGAAAATAATTACATAATGTAAATAAAACAAAGCAAATAAATGTTTAATTTAGTACAAAACCTGCACAGAAAGTACATCAATGAATATTGGACATAGTGTATACATCTCTATGAGATCTCCACAACCAGCATCTGATAAAGTACCTTTTTAATAAAATGCTTCATAAAAGTCTGCTTAGTTTAAGCAAAAACAGTCGAGAACAACACTGGTGGATGCAGGTCACAGACACCATGTCTGTCAGCATTCCTCTCTGTCTTCAGCCACTATCCTCTCAATGGCTGCCCAGTCTAGTTTATCAAGGATGCTGCCAGTGCTTTCTGACAGAGCATCTATCCCATTCTGACCATCCTCCATCAGGCCCTGAATACAGGAACAAACAGTTTAATAATAAATACATTACATTTTTTTAAAAATGTTCGAAGCAAATCAGACCTACATTTCTATGTGAAAATATTTATCAGAAATTATCAGGCTGGATGAAACGACTTCTTACCTGCTCTTCGCCCTCAAGCCCAAGAATTCTGCGGATCTCAGCAGGCGTTTCCCATGGACTCACCACCTCCCGCTCCACTGTGTCCTCCAGCTGGGACGACTCTTGCTGTCTCACAGTCTTCTGTGCAGTTGGAGACTTGCTCAGTCCAGTTTGGGGCTCTACATGTTGCCAACACACAGGTTTCAAAAACAGCTTTCTAAGGCCAGGGAAACAGACCTGAACAATGTGAATATATGAGTGAAAACATACGTGGAGCTGTTATCTTCACTCTTGGTCTCCCTCTCAGGTCGGTCAGCATGCCTCGCCGTGTGACCTGCGACAGCCGGTCAGCAGGGAGAGCACTTGCTAATTCAATTTGAAGAGAAAAAAAAACATCAGTTAGAAAAGGAATTTAACGCTTTGTTGCACCGAGATCTAAAGCTACTGATTTAACTGCACTGATTGTGGAATGTTAATGATTATGCTGATTAGAACTGATTACAATAATACTCAATAACATAAATATTAAAAGTATGCACTCATGTTCTATATAAAATTCGCAAGTGTATTTATTATACTGCCTATATTCCACTAGATTGTAAAATTTTGGTGTATTTTTTAAAAATAATTCTGAAATTGACCAAATGGTTAATCGAATAGAGAATTTGAGATTTCACGATAATGACAAATGTATCAGATATTTTTCAAAAGTGTTATTTTACAGTACATAATATGCATCATACTTATTTTTTCTGAGGTCTCTTTCACACAAGACTGTCTCTTTGATTTTAGTCCCAGTAACATTAGGGCTGCAGAATATAGAGTTAGCTAATCATTTTCACAGTATCTCCAATACTGATATCACAGAAGGCTGCAAAACGCAAAGGAGCCTCTAACCAGGGGGACCAATCACAGCTCCAGGTGAGTTACAGAGAGTTTTGATGAACTGACATCTTCATGTCATGCAATCTTAAAAATATATTAATCTTTAACCATTAAAGACATTGATTCACCAAAGTGTTCTTAAAGGGTTCGGATTCTATATTTTCCTTCAATTTCGTTATTTTCTTGATGTTTGTGCAGATTTGTGTACCAAAATTATAATTCAATCTCATATGACAATTTTTCCAACCTTTATTCGTCACTTCTTAGAGAAAAGTGATGATATGGGTCCTTTAATATATTGAAACATACTGCAACTGCAATATGTAGCAGTAAAATTGTAAAACTTATATTTCATCCTTTGATGTGTATGGCAATTTGTTGTGCATGACATTGATAGTAAGCTAATATCCCCAAATACATATCTAGCCTCATTTCTAGATAAGAGTTAAAGACAGAAGCAAACCAGGTCTATGGAGTCCAAATCTGTGGCTTAGGGTCCCAGATGGTCCTGATGCACTTCTCCTCTGCAGAACTACAGTCCGTCCAAGTGCTGAGGCAGACCGTGCTCGTCCTCTTTGGTTTTTGGGGCTTTTCTTATTCTTCCCCGTATACTGGCTCCAACCCCTGTATTACAGCAAAATCCCCTCCAGTTTTATATTTGTCCATCTGATGCATCCCACGTTTTCATGGCTGAAGGAGTGAACATGTAATGCAAAGCTATTCAACTGAGAAAAGGACTGGGGGCACACAGACCTGGAGCCCTGGGGCCTGGTGTTGGTGGTGGTGGTGTTAGAGGCAGCAGGGAGGCTGAGAGGGGCAGTGAGCAGGTCTGTGATCAGGCTGCAGGCCTCACGGGCCCTCAGAGAGTGGTGCTCCAGCAGAGTCATTCTAAAACCATAGAAAGCGACATTTGGTGCACGTCTGTAAAATAACATCACTGTCCAAAATGGAAAAAAATGTATTTACACAAAAATGTACCTGTCTTTCTCCTCTTTGACTTTCCTGTTAATTTTCAAGTCTCTGGAGGAAAGATTCTGCTAAAGCAAAGATAATGACAGGATTAAAGGCATGACTAGACACTGTAAATAAACTTCGGAATCATTTTAAATGCTGAGGAAAGGCCAAGGCCTACCGCAGAGACAGGGTGAGTGAAAGGGTTGCGCTCCCTCTCCCTCTTCTCCTCCCTCTGTTTACGGTACTCTCCCAGCCTTTCCCGCTGCTTCTTCCTCATCCAGGTCTTTAGCTCTTTCTTCTCCTCTTCCTCCATAGCTCTTCTCTGCTGCTCCACAAGTCTATTAATCACCACAAAATAAAATATACATCTTTTCATTTATTATTCATTTTTTTGTCCAATACTGTATTCCTTTTACATAAAGGCATTCAAATTACTTTTACCAATTTACCATTGCCTTACAACCAATGAAATAAAGTTATAACACAAAGAAACTCAGTTAGTTGTTGCTCACCTCATGCATCTTACAATGAGGTATTCATTTTTAATTGCCTCTCAGACCATACCTGCTCTGCTTGGCCACTGTGGGAGAGAGATGCAGTGCTGAGGGTGAGAGGGCCCCTTCCTTCACTAAATCTCTAAAGATGTCTGCAACATCACTCAACCCACTCAGACCCAAGGTTTTATCAGCTCGCCTGTAAACAGAGATCAAAAAGGATTATCAGGATAAATATAGTGGTTACCAACCCAGAAGGTTTTAATAATTTAATAAGCAACACTTACATGCCGGAATTCTCCATCAAAGATTCAGCCAGTTCTGCAATAAAATATTCCCCCGTTGGTCAAAATATTGGCACAGTAGAGAATGATCACACAAATAAATTAGAGGGTTTATTAAATATGTGCCTCAGTAACACTCTAATAAACCAGCTTTGAGAATTCGAGTGTGGTCACTTACCTTGGTTGGAATTCCTCAGAGATGGCTCTGTTTTCACTGAAACAACAATGAGGATCAAATGACCACTCAGCTTAATTGAGAGCTCAGGTACCTTACACCAGTGATTCCCATCCCCAGCCTTGGAGGTCCACTGTCCTGCACATTTTTATGTTTTCCCTGCTTTAACACACCCAAAACAGCTCAATAAGGGGTCATTAACCCTTACAACACAAGCAGCATGGATCCATGCTGGCAGTGCAACAAATGGTAAATCTTTGTCATATGGCCAAATAGCTCCTTATACGGAGGAGGTTTGTGTCAGACGTCATGCTGAGCTGTGTCACACAGAACCAAAGTTATTGTAATTTTGAAACATGTAAAACTAATAACCACTACTAGGGTTTTTAAAAATAGTGTATCACACGCAAAGGTCCATAAAGAACAAAAATGCCCAAGATTCAAATCTTTGAATCCGGAAGAACTTTCAGGATAGTCTCCGGCCACAAGTGTGTGGGGAACACCCACAGAGAGAGGGGCCCGGAGAGCAGCCAAGCAAAGGCACACCGAGCAAAAGAGCAGCAAATGACGAGCGTGTAGGAGAGCTGGTTTCAAACTGTTTTACACCACTTTATTTGTTAAAATCAGGCTTTACCAATAGGTTCTATGGGGTTAATGAGGTTATTAGGTGTGTTAAGACCAAAGAAAACACTAAATATGCATAGCAGTGGGCCTCCAGGACCAAGGCTGCGAAACACTGCGCCATGTTAGTAAGACCTCACCTAACAGTGATCTGCACTGGTGTGATCTACCATTTGTGTATGAAATTCATTAATTAAATGACATACCTGTTGGTGAGGTGCAGGCTTGGACCAAGCTCTGGGTAGATGTAGCAATGGGATGAAGAGAAGAGAACCCCCTCAGAGTAGGAGGAACATGATCTCTTGGGGCAGAAGATGAAAACTCTGGATTCTTCCACTTTTCTTTCACATCTTCATTGTTTGCTTGCTTCCCAACATGATGGGTTATGTGTTGGAAACTCTTAGCTATTCGAGTATAAGTGCACATTATAAAGACATCAATCCTTTCATGCTCTTCAACTAACGTGCTGCATTTCAACCAGAATTATATTTAAACAGTCCATCAATCATTTGTGTCATATTGTTGAAAATACCCCTAGAAATAAAGAACAATCACTAACCTTCTTTTGAAACTCTGAGAGGCCTGGAAGACTCGTCCTCCTCACTGGGTATAACTGTAGGCCCCAGTGTCTCTATGGTATTCACCAACTAAAACAAGAAATCACAAAACACACTGAAGACTGTTCATAAAACTGTGAAAGAAACCTTTAGTTAAAACTGACGAAGCTTACCAGCCTGGTATTAGCAAACTCATGGTCCATGTGGTCAGCCATGCTCTGCAGTGCAGCCAGTTGGGCATCCATCTCTGCGAGACGAGCTGAGACGTGATTGTGAGACAGCAGAGTTCGGTCCACAGGCCGTTCAGTAGAAACATGACTCTCTGGAGTCATGCCACCCATCAGTACCTTGATTGTAACTGGATCTCCACATGGTTCCGATTCAGCATTCACAGACGTAAAAGGGGAGGACATTATTGAAGGACCTGGAGGAGGTTAAACAGACAAAAAAGTGGAAAGGACAAAACTGTATGAGTCACTCAGGAGTCATGTATGTGATCTCAGGATAAAGCAAAACAGATCTCAATAGAATTCACTGTCTGTTCAAGTAATTAATAGAATGAGCTGGTAAAAGGCAGCAGTACCAGGGAGTTCATTGTTCTGTTCTTCTGTACGGATTTCTGAATCAATTGGGGCAGAAGTGGTTAGCGAAGCTGCTAGAAGGTGAAGCTGAGCAGATGTAGGTGGAGCAGAGGATGTGGTCTGGACAGGGGTCTGGGGAGGGTGCAAGTCCTGCAGTAGACTCCCATCCTCCAGATCAATCACACTGATAAACCTCCGGCCATCTGTCTTCTTAAAAGAGACAATTTACAAAGCCAGTTAGATCAATACACACATTTACATCACAAAAAGTACTTTGCAAATGTTTTAGAAAATCAACTGTAAAATGCTTTATTTGTTACCGTTTTCAATGCTTTATTTGTTATTGTTTTCAATATACAAGGTTTTATGTAATGATATCTAATATGAGTAAATACAGTTTACATAAGTCAATGTGTTTGTGTAATCATTTACAAACCTCTCCCTAATGGTATCCTAGCATTATTTATTCTTATCAAACAATACCTAGTGTGGTAAATCAGTGCTTCATTATGTTACGTTAGGGAGGGTAAGAGAACAAGAGACTGTTTTACTTTTCTTCATTGCACTCAATCAATCATTTATAGTGTTTTCTGAAATCTGTATATGATCAGTTCCAAAACTGAGGATGCATTGATACACATAACACATCTTTTAATACATAGAAATGCAAAATAATATTGTGTAAATAGTTCCTTCAGTCATGTGTATTTTCAGAATGCTTTTAACAATAATTCTGAACAATAGCAAAATAACAAAACAGAAACACAGTGAAATTGTAGATTTCATGCACTTGGATGCATAAATGCAATCCCTAATGATGTTAATCAAAACAAATCACTAAATATTATTGAATTATTACTTCTAACAACCTGAGGAAATGTATGAAAGTATATGTTTATTGAGTTGACACTGCAGAAGCACAAAGGCAAAGCAACAGGTGTTGGCTTACTGTATGGGCATTGTTCTCTATAAGGTTTAAGATCTCTGGCGGTTCAGTAGGACTGGAGAAGCGCAGGTTGAGGAACAATTGGGGTGGGACAACTGGGGTCACATCAGCACATCCACGTTCTTTAGGGGTGGTAGAAATACAGCTGAAACCATCTACTCTGTCACAGTGTATTACTTGATTGGAAACACAGAAATACAGTACAGAGTCATAACAATAATTATGTCACGGTCCAATTAGTTCTGGACTGCACTGAAGATACAAAGTTCTCTAATTTAAATTTTAAATAAAGTCTAAGAAAACCTACCAGCAGATGAAGAGGCAGGAAACACGGGAATTTGGGCTGAAACAGTTTTATCAGTGACAGTGCAGGGTGGGTCTAGAGAGAACACAGCCATTAGCAACCACCAGCAGCAAAACACCATTCGAACCACATGGAGCAGAAAATTCACAAATACTAACTGTTTTGGAGTAATTTACATACCAGGCTCAGTATTGGTGCAAGCGTCCTGGATTTCAGGAGGTCGTTTCTGCGTGCCAGCAAAAGCATGAAGCTCTGCTGATGTGGAATAGGCTTCAGCCAGCAGCCTTTGACCAGACAGCATTGAGTCGAAGGAACCTGCCGAGCAATGAAGAAAGAATGCTGTATGTATACAGGAGTTACAGGCATAGTTCAACCCAAAATGTTATCAAGGAAAGTTATTAGCCATCAATTAGAATCATATAACTGCTAATGGTTATTAACATCAATTAAATGTTAACAACATATTTTAGCCTAACAATCAATTTCACACAGGTGTCAAAATATGTTGACAGGGAAAAAATACAAAAATTTTACATTTCTGAATTCACTCCGTATACATTAAATAGAATCAAATTAAATTAGATAGAATTCTCTGAAGGATAACGGGTAAGAAACTACATGTGTGAATGCATTTACCTAAAGGTATGGCATAGCCAGCATCTGAAGTAATTTCTTCTTTCTCAGGCTGCAAACATAAGAAATAATTTTTAAAATAAAATGAGGTATTGGGGAAAAATTCTAAAATGTTTTTTCCAGTTTCTGCTGAAGACCTGGTGGTGTGGTACTAATGAAGACACTAGTTGCCGTACCTCAGATGGAGGGATTATGGAGTCCTCTGGTCTAAAGGACACTACAGGCTTTTCCTCTGTCTTTTTCTCTTTCTTTTTCCCTTCTCTCCTTTTGAGCCTAAGTAACAAGCATTAAAAGGGGCTTCAAAATCAAGCGCAGATACATACTGCACTATGCTGGAACAGATCAGTATATATAATAAATACACAGAACATACAGAGAGGCTGCACAGTTAAAGATTAAATTATATTACAGAATGGAAAAAGCACAATTTATGAGGGAAAAGAACAGAGTGGTGGTTCTAGGTTGCTGCTAGGTGGTTGCCATTGTGTTCAAAGTTTTTGTTAGGGTGTTGCTAGTTGGTTGTTATGGCAGCTTTATTGGTTGTAAGGTGGTGTTAGGTGGTTTGTATGGTGCTCTATGGGGGTGATTTCTAAGGCGTTACTGCTGTGTTCCAGGTAGTTGCTAAGATTTTGCTATGTGATTACTATGATATTGCAATTGGTTGCTTGGGGTGATCCTTGCTGGTTACTATGATGTTTCTTAAAGTTTCTAAGGTGAATGGCAAGCAAATGTGTGCGCTGCTCTTACAACCTTACATTATACACTTTCAATACCCAATCAACAACTTGACCAGCTGGTTGCAACGGTATCTCTTGTAGTCAGTTATTTCTAAAACAAAGTATTGCTGGGCCTTCAACATAACCCAAAACCCAGAACAGGCTTAAAGACAGGCTGGACGAGAACAGAATTTAGGCACCTATAAAAGAATGGGAACCTACGATGTTTGATCAGTACCTCTTGTTGGAGGGAGTGGATGTGCTTTTGCCCTGTCTGTTTAGGTCAGCCTTGAGGAGTTGGAGCTTGACATCAGCTCCCTGATTCTTCCCTACAGCCCAGG
Organism: Brachyalestes nurse; assembly: GCA_037974405.1. Classification (NCBI taxonomy): domain Eukaryota; kingdom Metazoa; phylum Chordata; class Actinopteri; order Characiformes; family Alestidae; genus Brachyalestes; species Brachyalestes nurse. The sequence goes on from JBBPCY010000035.1 coordinate 14,735,649, forward strand.
ACATCAGTTTCTCAAGTGGGATCAGATGAGGAGTGGGCATCGGGGGAGTAATGTGTTGAAAACCCTACAGTGCAAAACAGCATTATACTTCAAACAAATACCCAAGCAGAATATAGGTCATTTAGACGCATCTTAAAGGAATGGTAAGAAAAAATAGATGTGTGATTCTAAGTGATAATGTTAGGTTGTAAAAATGAACTATGACTAAACCTACACTAAGTGGACCTCAGGGAAAAAAAAAACTTTAAATTCATTTTATATTTATCGGCGCAAAATTTGATTTATATTACCAGAAAACATTAAAATCACATACATACTTTTGAATGGTAGAGCATTCTTTTGTATTGGGCTTTAAATGTTTTTGGAGTTGGCTGCACTGGAACTTACTGCAGTTGATGGGTTAGGCTCAGTGCGCAGAAGCTGAAGTTTGGGATAGTGTCCCATTTCTGTAATGAGCAAAGCAGGCTGCTTCACTGGGGCAGATAGGGGGATCTGAGGCAGCTGGATGTGTTGCGTCTGGGTGGCAGGAGGCAAGCGCAGTAGCGAGAGTCCTGTGTGGAGTGCAGGAGGCAGGCGAAAGGCTTCTCCTACTCTTTCCCTTCTTGATGAAGCTTCTGGTATTTGTGGTTGAGCTGTTTTGGTGCACAGGTTAAAGTTTGGGAGTAATGGTGGTGGTGCGATGGGCTCAGCACACCTACTACTGCCCTCCTCAGCTCTGAACTCATACTGACTGAGGTTTAAGTGAGGGGGCTTGGAGCCCCAGGCCTCTCTCACTGTGGCAGGAGGAGGGGGTCGCAGTAAAATCGACTGAGGAGAGGGTAAATGGAGAAGCTTCAGTCCTTGCGTTACTGGGGCAGTCCTCTCTCTGGGCTTAAAGACAAGAGGGTCATGGGATCTGCCATTGGAGAGTAACTGTGGACGAGCTTGATTCTCAACAGTGGTGAGAAGCCCTTGAGAGGGATGAATAAAATGCCCTCCCTCTGTCTGGCCATCCCTAGTCCAGTCTGAACGAATGCTCAGTTGTTGGATTTCCTACAGACAGAGCAAACACATATCAGACATGAACTAATTGTTAGTTTGAAAAAAAGGATGTAAGAGTGTTTCTTTTTACCTGAGCGTTTAATCTTGAATTAATGGCACTGGTTATTTCTTCACAAGGTTCTGCTTCTAAACTGGATGGCTGCTGGCCAGCAGCTCTGCTCTTCCTGTTCTGGAGATCTAAATGAGAGATAGGCTTATCTGCATTCTGTTGTCTTATGTTTTGCGGAGTTTGTGTGCTTACGTTGTTGAGCCCATCACCAGACTGTGCTACAGTGGGAAGGCTTGCTTGGACTTGTGGTTGTGCAGGTGCTGTTTCTTGGGAAGCAGGTATATTGAGTTGTGCCAGCAGTGGGTTGGCTTGGGAAAGGGGCAAGTTTGCAAAGGAGGCTCCCACAACTTGCATAAGACTCATGAAGTTGATCTGCTGCAACTAAAACATAAAAGAACATTATAAGAAGGTAACAGTTTGCATATAAAAAGTATTAAAGTAGTGCTAAACTTTTCATCTGCTTTCCACCCACTTGCACTAATCTGAAAAGTTCATCCTGGAGTAGCTGTCTGACTGGGTCTGGGTGTTCGTTTGCTCCGTTCTGGGACGGTGCTCTGCTGAGAGGATGGCTAGCAGTTCCAGATGCAGTAGGAGCATCTGATATTGAGGGAAGCTGCTGAGGAGATGCTTGTACTGCAGCCTTATGTACAGGGCTAAATGAGTCATAGAAACAACACATACATTTATACTTGTAATAATGCAAATAAGTTGGAATATGTTGCAATCAGCAAAGCTGTAACATTTTTGCTCAAAACTGTGACAGAAAACACGAGATACGTGTATGTAGACAAAAAAGGTTAGCTTAGGTGCTGTACTTGCCTGGATGTTGCTTCATTTTCAGATTCTACAGGCGTGCATTGCAGTCTATCACATCCCTCAGAACTATAACAGACATCACCTTCAGATTAGATGATCAAAGCTTAAATACAAATACAAAAACTCGCTGTGGTTTCAGTTCACACAGCTCAAGTGAGGAGCTTGGTTTACACTCATGCCATGGCAACCTATGCGGCATAAAGACTGACAGATAGCACTTAACGCTTCATGCATAATAGCAAGAGCTGAAGCCTTGGTATGCCTTAAATGTGGCTATAAATATAGTTCAACTATATAAATGAACCTCATTTTGAACTCACAGAGGTTCAGATGAGACATCGGTTGTCTTTGGGCATTCCAAATCTGCCAGTGTCAAAGGCTGTGAAAGAAAACAGTGAATCATTGAATTTAAAAAGCAACCATGATACAGTATGAAAGTTCAACCTTGTATGGCAGTACTTCCAGAAGTTTTTTTTTTTTTACCTGGTTGCTGAGCCCCTCAAGTGTTCTGGTGTCATTCTTGATTTGAACAGTCATATTTGGCTCAGAAAAAGACTTTTCCATACTGTCTGCAAATGAACCAACAAAACAAGTCTAACGAAAACCCTCAACTATAACAAGATCATAATTAAGTAGTAATCAGAGCTCTTTAGAGCAAAATAGTGACTGAGACTTCTCAGGCTAGAGGTAACTCCAGAGGGCTCTTACCTTCTGACCCAGATGTTTGGAACTGTTCACTCTCTCTTGTCTGCTCTCCTTTCATCACCTTCTTGTGCTCAGACAAGTGAGAGATGCTCTGGTCTTCCTGAACCTCCTCAGATTCACACACTCTGCAGGACAGAATAATGCTATAGAATAACGCTATAGAATAACCAAAGCTGCTTGGGTCATTTTGGTTTGATACAATTGCTTAAGATTAGTTAAAAAATTATCCTGTTTATGAACTTCCGTTCGCAAGCATTATTCCCTGCTAAATTGATTATTTATCTATTAATTTACTGGTGGTCAAATAGAGTAAAGCATAGAGCTATCGGTTCATTTAGGAAGCCTAATGAGTCCTCACCCAGAGCTGCATCTCTGCTGAGGGTCCAGATCAGCCAGAGTGATGGGAGTCCCTGCTGAAGCAGCATAGCCAGTGTCTACACTACTCTCTCTCTCCCTCTTCCAGCCAAAATCAGGCTGGAGCACTGGAGCCACAGAGACCTCCCTCTCCGGGACCTGGGCCAAGAGAAAACATGCTTAAATGAAGCATAAATGTCCTCAAAAATATTTTATTCACTACTAAATCAGCTTTGAAACCTTTATACTTGCAACCTTTATACTTTACTGATCAGTTATTAATATATTGGCTTACTATTCATTTACTTATCTTACTCGTTCAGTATATTCAGTAACTACTATGAAACCAATGTCCAACAAAACAAAAACTAAATCATAGTAACAATGTTCTTATTTCAAGACAATAAATCGTTGCATTGTATATGGAAAAAAATAAGATACCATGTGTGCGTGTGTGTACGCGTGCGTGTGTGTGTGCGTGTGTGTGTGTGTGTAAAATGCACAGGTTGCTATTCTTTTATGAACTACTGCAGTGTGAGCCGTGTAAAAAATAAGAAACGCCTCCATATGTGTTGTGAGTGCAGTAGTGTGTGTATAGCAGCTATTATATGTGCTGTATTCCAGCAGCTTCACTCCTGATTTAGTTTCTGATGGGATGAAACAGAGTCACACATGCACACTACGCTCTTAACATTACTATTTTGTTGCAATTGTAAAATAAAGTGTTGTGTAGTTTAACATGATAACTTATTTATATGTATTATTTTAAACATTCTTTTTTAAATTTTGAATCATGTGTGGTCAATAGTGTATAAAACAATAGTGACATGCACATTTTACACAGAAACACTCTTTAGATAAGCATGTCAATATATGTTCTAAGAGTCACTAAGATATAATTTTTTGCAGATATGAGTGTGAAGAGTGTAGACCTACTCACTTCAATAGAGTTGAATCAATTCACAGCATAATTCACAGCAAAAATTCATAAACTCACAATACACTTCTTCAAAATAACTTACCTTAAGCTGGGCACAGCGCTTGTCAGCTCCCATCAGGGCAGCAGTATACCTCTGCTCTAGCAGCCTAAGAGCGAAGAGCACAGCAGGAGCTGTGGTTTTGGCCCTGATGACTACAGGCTCGCTGGCACCCTCTGACTTTTTCCTGCTCGGCTGAGTGACCAGGACACTTCTGTCCGCCCAGCGGAGCATCCATTCCACCAGCCTGCCCAGTCTGGGAAACTGGGCCTCCAGCTTTGAATCCAGTTGCAACTGCAGGTCAACATCAGGCTGGGAGACAGTCTTAAAGGGCCAGTGCTCTGTTTGTGGGGCCCCTGGGAACGAGTTCTGAACAGGGCTCATTTCTGCACTGATAAAGGACCCCGCGGGTGGTGTCTCATTAGGGGCTCTGCGCCTTTGCTGGAAAAGACTGAACATGCCATGTTGCTTCCTTGGGGGAGGCTGAGCAGTCATGCTAGTTCGAACTGTGTGGGTTTCACTGAGGAAAGATGGTGCATTACTAATCGAGGGGGGAGGCTCAGGAGTTTCTGGAAGCATGTGAAAGCAATGGCCAGCACGAAACACAGGGAGCAGAGCATCCCGTTTTCTGCCAGCCTGGTGGCGTTTGAGTGTGGTCAGCATATCAAAGGTGTCAGAGTGAAGCTCTCGGTCACGCAGCCGTGACGAAAAGCTGCTCAGCAGAGGCAGCTCTGACCCCTCTGTGTCTAGACTGTCTTTTTCCAACACGTAGCTGAAGAAAAGCTCTAAAAAGCAGGAGTACTCTTCATCCTCAAGCTCAAACACCCATGTTCCCACTGTCGGTAAGGAGGGGCCGTCATCGTCTCCTTCCTCTGTAACTGACACCTGAGCTTGTCCCTTGCTCACAGACTTGGGACTTCCATCTTCTTTTTTTTCTTTTTTCAATCTGTCAAGTCTGTCCTGAGTTTCGAATGACTTCGAGCTGAAAAAACAATAACAGAAAGCAAAGCATCTTTACATCTTTAGTCTTTTCATAGTGCAGTTCATCTTAAGATGTAACAGTCATAGAGCATCATGCTACTTTAAAACAGTTTGAGCAGTTAATATCAGGATTGTGTTTTTTTTTTTCTTTTGCTGGTGTATAAAATAAACATATACGGTATTACACTGAGACAGACTTTACTGGTTTATGTGCATGCCATTATTAGCCATACTTATGTATGACTTATTACTATAGGAAGACCTATTAATTTATGTGAATGTAATTAATTAGCAAAGTTTGGGTGAGGAGGGTAGATTTAACAGCAATGACCATGGAGAAAGTACCCGTAAAGTGGCTGAGAATGCAGATCTGGGGAAAGGGGCTCTGATAACGTGTCAGCAGTGTCCCCATTGCTGCTCCTTAGGGGTCGCTCGTAGTCCGTCAGTGTGCTGTTACTCAAGCTAGTGCCTAAAGAGAAACGGCTTAATATCATGGGAGTTCCTCCCCTCTCTGCCTCTTCATCTCTCTCCCAGAGATGCCGCTCCAGTGGGGCCAGATACTTTGCCAAACGGCGCTCCTCACGGAAGCGCTGCCTCCACTGATCCTGAATCAGCAGCATCATAGTCTCTCCTTCGTCTTCTTCCTCCCGACTGCTTGGCTGTATGGCTGTAAATAAATATTACGGTACATAACAGTGATATATAAAAAAAACCCAGCCCCCTTATCAGAGAACAAATCTCCCTTCAACCTGAACTCAAACAGCCCTGTATCCAGCGTTGTAAGTGACGCACATTTTTGTCCTATATACTGTACAAGCCAGGGATGTAGGAGTCATTTCAGATTAATCCTGAACTAATGACAGTGTAAAACCTTGTTTTGAGGACTCCACTGTGCAAGGTCCTAATCTGAGCATCAGCGAGCTGTACTTGTCACGCAGAGGTACTCGCACAGATTCCACCTCATTTGGAAACATCCTGACCAGCATCTCTGCTACCTGGTCATAGGAGAAAAAGAAGCAAAAATGGGTTTAGGCACTGGCTTGAGTACTGTGGGACACTCATAGCGCTCCAAATATTCTGGTCTTTACCAGTGGAACAGGAGGCAGTTCGGCCACCAAGCTGAGGGTCAAGTCTTGCAGTGCCTCTTCAGCACCAAGGAAGTGAGAAAAAGGCAGCAGGCGACAGGCCCAGCGCAGTGCCTCCTCACACAGCTCGGACACACTGACATCTGAAACCTGCAACACAAAGCGCTGCATGTAGAAAATTGTAGAACTGATTGCCCTCTTCTAGGATATTATAAACTTTTATAACCTATTCATTAGAAATAATTCTCATTTTTTGTCTACTGCACCTGAGAGCCTTGGGACTTGGTCCTAGCAGTCTGGTACTTTCTACAGGAAACAGTGAGCTGGTCACGAACATGTAGCATCCAACACAGGCCACACAGCTCCCTGAAGCACACTAAGAAACACACAGAATAACATTAATTATCTTGTTACAGTGGATATATTATCTTGGCTATATTAGGAAGCAAGTGAATGGTGAAAGTGAAATATATTAGGAAGTGAACTCTTAAAGCTGATGTGTTGGAAACAGGTAAAATTGACAAGCATGAGGATTTAAAGGATCTTGAAGGACTTAAAGGATCTACTGCTAACATCGTGATGCCAGATGTGCAGCGTGTAAAATATTTCACATTCATTAATTTTGGAGATACAGCCTATTTAAGACAAAATGTAAAAACTATCTACTGAGCACAAAGACATTATCTCTTTTAAACACATCTGAGATGGTCAGCTGAGAACTTTTTTAGATGTGTTGCTTGGTAAGATTAATGCTATTGGTAGTTGACTGCAGTTTGATTGCAACACACACCTATGGTCTGTTTAGTAACACTGTCCATGACACCACGGCCACTGTGCCCAGGGCGGAAAAACCCACGGTGATCAGTTAACTTCTTCAGCCCCTCCAGAAGTATGCCATCTTTTGATTCAACATCCCTGTTTCTGATCTGTAAAATATAAATAAATACAAAATAAACAAATAAAAATAAAAAAAGTCCATCAAGTATCTGCTGAGGTGGCAAGATGAGAGGTAACTCAAGCGGTCACCTTGCGGAAGATCTGGCGGCAACGGCGCAGGCTGCTTATGTACCACTGGGCAGCAGGCCGGGAGCAATGTGCAGCTCTGAAGAGCATTAGCACTCGCTGCACCACTCCAGAAATGCGGCAGCGCAACTCCCTCTCCAGGGCCAGCAACTCATCTCCAACTGAGTCCTGAGAAGCATAAATAAGGATTGTACATTCTCTATTAAGGCAGGCTGCAATGTATTTAATGCACAAAAATGACAACAATGGATGTAAGCTAGTAGTGTTATTGAGCCCCTGCTTTATTTGCTTTTTGGACAGTGATCACAATGTTAACAATCACCTACTACTTTCTTTCAGTTCTGTGTAGAGTACCTGTGTGTTAGGAGCAGGTTGTGGACAATACAGAGGAGGTGCAGGAAGGTAGAAGGCAGAAGGCACAAGTGTGGGCAGCGAGGAGGCATGTTCTTTGGCACAGTCTAGAAGTTGGAAGAAGGGCTGAGAGACAACATCCACTTCGGCCATGACAGAGGACTTTAGGATCTCCTGCACCGAGTTCTGTAGGACCTCCATATCCTCAACTTCCACGGTATCTGAGAGAGAATAAGGTAACCAAATCATAATATGCTGTACATGAGGAATTGTGCTCAGTGTAATATAATTAAAATGAGTGATTATTTTGCTATTTGAATGATAAACACATAATCCACACATTACTACAAAGTCATGTTAGGAGATTCACTATGACTGAGAGCAATTAACACTCAAGTTGCTTTTGTGTGCATCACTGAAATAGGAAATACACACTAGCAGGATCTGTACATGTCTGTAGTCACAATGTTAATTTTAAGCAAACTATTGTGTTACTATACCAGCTAAAGCACAAACCTGTGCCAGTTTGGAAAGCATGGCCATTTCCATCAAACAAAGCCTTACAACTCATTAATGACTCCAGCTGAGTCTGAAAGATACAGCCAGGATGCAGTTCCAAAGGGAGATGCAGCTCTTTCCATTTAAGCCTAAAGTGAAACACAAAAACTCTTAACTGTTTTATGAATTTGGATCCAAGCCAGGTACTTTTATAAAATTAAACAAGAGCCCATATTCCTAGCTGGTGTAAGCAAAAGCAAACCTGCTGAAGTTGTAGTGCTGCTTGCAGTAGGTGGTGTAGGCCAAGCCAAGGGAGGCAGCAGTTTTCCAGTCACCCAGGGTCTGGGCCAGCCACCCAGCTTCAGGCACCAGCCCACCCAGCAGGAGGAGCTCCAGAGCATAGTCCACTGTCCAAACTTCCGAGAGATGCTGTGATCGCACCGCACTTGCCACCTTGCTCTGAGACAGAGCCACCATTCGCTGCCCTGTCACTTATACAGTATGAATATGGTAGATTTATTTCCATCTACAACTACCTGTGGACTATTTTGTGCTCTTATTAGGTTAATTTGTGCTGATACTCACATGGAGGCAAATGCAGAGGCGGCAGTACATCCACATTGTGTGGTGGGAAGATAGCAAGAGGCTGGTTGGTGAAGTAGGAGGCCATGAACCTGCCTAGAGACTGAACTACTGCATAGGCAGCTTCACTGTTCACTCGATGTGGAAGCCAGCCTCCAAAATGAGCCACATCTATGGAGGAGGACACAGTGATTACAGTTCAGTCATTGATCACATACAACTCAGCCCTTAAGAAACACTTAAATGAAAGGGGTTTTGACTTTACCACTGTTTTCTTGACTGTCTTCCAACACCTGTCCACTTTGTGATTGTAGCTGCTTAGCCAGGAAGTCACACATGGCTTGGGCCTCCCTCAGTCGATACTGGAACAGCTGACCAAACAGAAGAGCCAGGCAGTAGCGAGTCTCCAGGAAACAGGTCCGTGGACCAACTGCATGATATGAATGGACAAGTGTCTATGACAGAGGCGTAAGGCTAGGTAATTTAATTCCATCCACAAGTGTATGCTTATAAGTTAACATGACATGGTGAGAAGCCTACCCTTCTCTCTCTCTTCCCACAACTGAACCCACCAGGTCTGGACACACTCACTGTATTCCCCTAAAATGAAGTGCTGTTCTCCTGTAGACAAAGAAAATATGATTTCATATTTCTGAATTTAACCGGTCAAATTCCTGCTCTCTTGTTTTATATATAAGATCCCTTTTTTGTTATAATTATATTAAACATAGGAATCACTGGTTGACCAAGTCTGACCTGTTATGTTGTGCAAGGCAGGACTTTCCTCCAGATGTTCTCCAGCACTCTGTAGAACACCCTGGATTTGAGAAATTATATTTGAGATGTTCTCTAGTTCCTCACTCTGGTTGGCCAGGCTTCTTTGACTGTATAACTCTGCCTGATACTGTAATGCCTGCCTGTACAATTCCCTCCAAATAGTTAATAGTCTGAAAAGGATCAAAACACATGCACCACATTAGTAACAACCATAGTACTTCTGCACCATCTTCTTCAAATAAAAAAAAATCAAGAGAAGCGAGCACTTTTATTTTTAATATCACTGTGTATATCTATATTAATCTTAATGTCCGTGTTTTTGTTCTCCAAGAAATGTTATTTTGCATTATTTCTTAAAAAACATAAATTCTGTTTTTATATCATTTCATATAATTCGGTTATTTTCAATGTCTGATGTAATGTCTATTTATATGTGCACTATAAAAAAACCAATAAAATATTGTTTTAAAAAAATCAAGAGAACCTTTTGGAGGGTCTGTTCAGCAGCGGAGTCTGTGATGTCACAGCTTCAGCCTCTCTGTCTTCCTGTAACAATGTGATCAAGAACACGTCCGAAGGACAGTGAGGACAATCGTCCTGCCCCTGAAGCTCTGTCCTCTGAGGTAATGTATATGTCTGGTCCAGACTCTTAGATGCCTCTTGTAGAATAAGAAGAACTGCCGTAAAGTTCTGAGAAGAACAAACGTTGGTAAACGACGAGGGCAAAAAGAAACGTACAAAACGATGGACGAGGTCCACCACAACCCCAAAGCAGCTGCTGCTGCCCTTGTGGAAGGAGTCCCAAGGCAGAACGCTGAGCAGAGACCTGAAGAGGTCAAATACACTAGAGGTCCAGTCTCCTCTACCCTCGCAGTGAGGCTGCACCACTGGGAGAGCGATCCGGAGCATGCAGGCCAGCTGAACAGCACAGGAGACAGTGAACCTCAACAAATGCTCTCTCTGATCCATGGTCCCGCCATGAGAAACTCCGAGGGCCCAAGCACTAAGCAGGTTTCGCCGTACCACAGCCAGATCTTCCAGGAGGGCTGAGAAGCCTTGCTCCGAGTCTTCTAGGTCACCCCAAAGCTGGGCATGAATTGTATCAAACATTGAGGCAAATTCTAGCCTCCCACCATCTTCCATAACTGAGTGCATGCACTGACCGACATCCGAGTCCTCATCGTCATCTTCAACCTAGAAAAGAGTGAAATGAACCAACGAGAACAAGACGGTCAAAACCACAGGGCCAAAAAACTGAGCCAATACACTGAACAATACTGCAGCAGTAAGTAGATGGAGTCAGCAGCCTAAAAAAAGTACACTGCTTTATTATGGTCATTGAAGTAATTAATATTAGTATGGTATTATTTTATTTCATTCTTAATTCCTCCCATTATAGTTTACTGAATTTTAAACACAGCAGCATGCATGATGTCACTGTATGGTGTGAGGGCATGTATGAAACATTTGGCTGCTTAAAATAACGGAAAACTAAGGTGCGAAAAATCAGTGTTAACATCACAATCCATCGTCAGCTCACCTAGGCATGTTTCAGAAAACATGATACCATGGAAATGTTTATTTAAAAAATGACCTGCGCTGAGTCAGTCATCAGTTTCAGGCCTCCTGTGTCTCTTCCGTCTCTGAGAAATAGAGGTAGAGTCGATACGGGTGTTTCTTTGTTTTTCATGGCCAAAAGACTTGCTGTGAACTTTAAAGTGGACATGGACTCCAGTCTGTTCCTGGTCTGGGGCTGGTCAACCACAAAGACACACATAAGCACAAAATGTATTGTTTGAAAGAAACTGAAAGAAAAGTCTTAGGCCCCTATCCAAATAGTTAAAAGCCATTTTTCTCAGCATGTCATAAAATATCTTTCTGCTAGCAAACTTATCATTAGAATAAATCAACAAACAAGAAAGCAGATTTGTTTTGTTTGTAAAAAAGTAGATTTTTGTGAGCTGATGAGGAGAACACAGGTTCGGTTCCAGATTCCTCCTCGGTTCCTCCAGCCGTTGTTTGGATTTGTGAAATTCCATTAGCAGCTCCTGATTTAATTTAATTTTGGACTTATTGAGTCAAGCCAAGTTTCTGATGGAAACTACAGTAATACTGGGCTTCCACAAAGAACCCACTGATATAATGTACATAAAATCACTATTTAATGTATAATGTTATTTGTGTTTATTCTTTTTAGTTGTATTTCATATATTTAGTCATATTTGTGAGAAAACATTCACTGCTCATCTAAACAGATCTGAAGACTTTTGCCCAGTACTGTATTTGTCCTACCTGCTCTGACCCCAGGACCTTGCGCACTCTCTCTAGCCCCTGGGTCGTGTCTAGCAGGAGACCACTCATCAGTAAAGCAGGCGAGGGCTGGTTGGGCATCTTCATCATGGTCACCATGTAGCCATCTGACACAATGAGGTAAGGGATCCGAGGGTGCCAAGTCACAGAATAACGCTGTCTCATCGGGTCACAGAGAGACATACTGGAGCTGGATAGGGCATCATCTGGTGGCTGCAAAGGCACTGGAGGTCTGTGAAGAGGAAAATTAGTCACAACAAACATAAGCAGCACATGCAATAGGAGGTGCTTTCAGGATGCATTTTCATGCATTTGAGCAGACATGCATTAAAGGATGTTCCCACATTATTATAATGAAACATGCTGAAAATGGAGATCCTGCATCAGTATGCAGTCTCAAAACAAGACGTAAAAATATTCTTGGATCATTAGTGAAAGATTTCTTTACTGCTCTAGTACTTACATGTAACAGAGCACAATATGACCATGTTGGAAGAGGAAAAAGAGAAAGCAGATGACTAGAGGTGTAGGAAAAGAAGAAAGGGAAGCATGATGAAAGACAGGGTTCAGAGCAAGAAAAATAATAAAACCATCAATGAAAATGAGTTTAATGGAATCGGAGCTGGAAAACAGCACACTGACACACATTTCCATTAATGACAGTAAGACAGCATCCCAGTCTTCAGTTAATATCCTTTGCTATAAAATGCGGCACCAAGAGTATACAGTAAATGTTAAGCAGCAGCCCAATAGAGTGAATTTCCTTATAATCACACTCACCTATAAGTGACCAGCGGGTGAAGAGGCAGGAAATGTGCCGGTCCAAACTCAATGTCACACCCTGTGGTGGAGAGAGAGACCAAACCACCAAAGCGGGCCAGTAACAGGAGGGAGCCTCTCTTTAGCACACAGGCAAGATAGAGACCTCCTGGACTCCAACTCACACAGCCCACCCAATACGACCTGTGAGCAATAGCACAACATTGAAGTGGCTGTAGCTTCAAACTTGTAGAAAATACAGTACTGTGCAAGTCTTAGGCACCTGCAAAACTAAAACTGCAAAAATTAAAAACTGAACAGTACTAAATATACTAAATAATATTAAAATAAATACAAATAACACTATACTGTAAACAGTAATTTTCCGTGCAGTATATTGCAGTGTGTTTGCATTTATTCTACAGTTAACTTTGTTAGCAGAAAGACACTTCATCGCACGCTGAGAAAAATGGCTTTAAATATCTTGCATATGTGCCCAAGACTTTTGCACAGGGCTGTATTAATCCTTCTGGACTGTCACCTACCTTACATATTTGGATGGGATATCGAGGTTCTTGCTGCCACACCCACCCAGTGAGCTGGTTACAGTCACAAAGTTCTGGACGCTTATGGACATTACCTGAGTTGCCTGTAAGGCATGAAGACAAAAAACGTTGAAGATCTTAGAGAAGCCTTTTGTAATAAGATAAGAATGTATTACATACCACAACTTTTTAAATTTAATATGATGTTTCACTTACCCTTGGATCTTTCTGGTTGAGGATTATTGCTAATAGTTGCCCATCAGGTGAGAAAGATGGTACCAGGGCTCCTCTTGACTTCAGAGGTCGACACGGAGGCAAAAGCTGATTGAGTGGATAGGTCCTGGTGACCCACTGTACACTGTATCCTTCGGGGCTGTAATAAAGACAAATCTTCATTAAACTTAATCCAAAGCAGCAAAACACTGCTGCCTTTCACATGCCTTTGTAATCAAACCTAAGTTTGCTCTGCCAGGTCTGTTCCCACTGAATCTTCAAGAAGGTGACGGTCAGCTGTTCTCCACTGGTGAAGACGAAAGCACTCAGGCACACATCACCTACAACCTGAATAAGAGCATGGGACAAGAAAATGCTTCAAAAAAGCAGTTCTATAGTCTATATCACCAATGAAGTCAAAGTAAACTTTATCATCTCAGCTATATACATGTATACAAAGAGACGAGAGGGTGTGGCTCCAGATTTTACAGGGCATGACTCTAGAGTACAAAAAGACAAATAGAATACACCTCTATAAATGTAAATATAAATTTAAAAATATAAAGTCTAAAGTAAAAAATTTGCAATTTAGTACAAGGTAATTTTTAACATTCAGAAATTGTGCAAATGTTGCATCAGCAGTCAGGTGGAAAGCAAACAACACTGAAACGTTATTGCTTTACATGTGATGATCAGCAGCGGTTGACTATACAGACAAATTATGAAAAGAAAAAGTACAAATGAAGCATGGATGTATTTGCTGCATGTAGCTGCATGTGCTTGACAAAAGAGTAATGTGTAAACTGCAAAGGTGGAAAGCTGAGTCAGTTCACTGCTCAGGTGTATGTGTGTGGTGGCAGGCAGTGTGTTGAGGAGTCTGCTGGCTTGTGGGACAGAACCTGGGTTGCTCTCACCTGGCTCTGGACAAATACAGAGTGAAGACATGATTCCTTGTCTTTGGAAGACGGCAACTGTACGTTTTCAGAGGATTCTATCTGACTCCAGCGCCCCTTGATGTTGCTGTCTCTCAGGCTGTGCAGATCTTGTGGCACCAAGCACTCCCACAAGAAAACCACCCCCGTGAGAGTGACCAGAAGAACCCTCTGTCCATCTCCAGACACCAGCAAAGAGAGACGCAGTGAAGTGGCTATACAAGCATTAGACAGCAAGGTTAGTGAGAGATTTCTAAACACAGCTGAAATGATAAGAAACACAACAGCTAGACAAACCTTTACTACTAGAGGCCAGCTCATATACTGCAGACACAGCTGTAACCATCTTTAAGGAGTCCTTGTCTTTGTTCCACAGAAAAAGCTCACCAGAGACTAATATTCCAGCCAGCCACACACCTATGGACAGCACAAAAAGATCACAGAGATGTTGAAATATAGGTCTGCAAAATATGGACAAAAAACAGTATTGCGATTATTCTGGTAATGTGATCACCTTTCAATACATAAAAAAGCTGATACCATCATGGCACAATCAGAAAAGAGATTATTTCATATATCTGTCTTGCCCTTTAATTCTAAGGGATAAACGTGTTGGAAAATGGCACACACACGCGCACAAACAAACCTCATGAACTACTGAAATGGAAGGAAAACCAAAATAGAAGGAAACTGTGGAATATAGGCCAATATTCAATCAGTGTATTTTACTGTTAAGTTATTTTAGAAAATTGACTTATGTTGGATTACATGAAGACTATGATTCATCAGAACACCCTGTAAATAACCTGGACTTGTGATTTGCCCCTTTCTAAAACACTGTGATTTCCTCATTTGCATCTTGCAGCTTTCAGTAATAGACCGATATTACAATAATGATTAAAACTGTACAGCCCTACTTAATTATATCACAAAGACAGAAACACGTTATTTGAAGCTCACCATTCTGAGAGCCAGACATTGTCACCACTCTTGGCAACAAAGGTTGAAGTTTTGGGGTTTTCTTTTTGGTCTGGCCTGAGAGCAGATTGATTTCACTGATCCGACTATCATCCAGAAGGAAGACCCCTTCTTTCTCCTAGAAGACCAAGAGAAGCCAGGGTTATGTCATGTGACAGAAAGCACAAACAAAGCTTCCAGGACTTCCAGGTCCACATGAATCAGAGGGAAAACAGTCAGCCTCACCTTCCCAAGCCAGCAGAACCTTGGCCATGGCTTTTTCCGTCTGATGCTGGATGACAGAAGGACCTCGAACTTTATCTCCATATTTGCAGAATCTGAGAAAGCATTTAGATGCACTGCTGTCTCTGATTTTCAGATTAGTCCCTGCCATGTTCTGATTGAAGGCATCATAAGAGCAAGCTCAGCAGACAGCAAGACATTCTCTCCAAAGAGACCTGAAATCCAAGATCTAAGTTTAGTTGCCTTGTTAGTTGCCAAGCTGCACAGAAAAATGTTTTGGTACTTTCTTTTTCAAAACGTTCCGTCAGACACTGAACAGAGGTGTCCTCTGATAACACCAACGTTTCCACTGAACATGTTTAATTTAATTGATTTTAAAAGCCTTCATTAAATCGTAAATCTGTTTTTACCTCACGTTTACTCTGCCCTGCTGGACTGTTACAGGGACCGTTAGCTGTTGACGCTAGTTAGCCTGACAGCTAGTAACGTTAACTCGGAGGGAAACGAAGGAGTAAATGGTCAAAAATTACAGTAGTGTGCTGTACTAGTTTAATTGTCAAATCGGATACAGTCTTACCGTCATTCCATCATGATTTAACGGGCGTAAGTCGGTTAGTTTACGTTCGTTTACAGTGGAAAACGCTGTTTTTTCGAATCTCCCTCCGTCTCCAGAGATACTGGCGCTCAACTACGATTCCCAAGATTCCCAGCTCGTTTCCATGGAGAGGGACGCACCTTAGGACACGCCCACACTGATTACGCACTGAAGCCCATGCGCTACTCTACATAATCAACATCACCAGTGATCAGTTTATAATACACTGTATGGACAAAAGATTTGGGGCGCCCGATCATTACACCAACAGGGACACTACATTCAAATCCATAGACTTTAATATGGAGTTGGTCCCCCTTTTCAGCTACTACAGCTTCCACTCCTCTTGGAAGACTTTCCATTAGATTTTGGAGTTTCTGTGGGAATTTGTGTCCATTCATTCTGTAGAGCATTTATGAGGTCAGACACTGATGTTGGAT
>JBBPCY010000035.1:14751981-14791616 GCA_037974405.1 Brachyalestes nurse
GGTCAGACACTGATGTTGGATGAGAAGGTCTGGCTCACAATCTCCATTCCAGTTCATCCCAAAGGTGTTGGATGGGGCTGAAGTCAGGGCTCTGTGCAGCCAGTCAAGTTCTTCCACACTGAGCTCCTCCAGCCATGTGTTTATGGAGCTCACTTTGTGTACCGGGACACAGTCCTGCTGGAATAGAAAAGGTTCTTCCTCAGACTGTGTCCACAAGTTGGAAGCACGCCATATTTAGGAGATTAAACCAGGCTGCAAAGTGCCTAAAGATACAAGGTGCCTATATAAAAGTGTTCCAACCACTCAGCGTTCAGGACCACTGTATACTTGGGACGGCTGTTGGCTTAGGGGCTAAGGAGTTGCCAATCAGAGGTCTATTGGTTTGAATGCCAGGACTGCTAGTGGCACCACTGAGGTACCCTTGAGCAAGGTACTGCCCCCACACACTGCTCCCCAGGTGCCATGTTGGTGGCAGCCCACTGCATCACTTGGTGAATGGGTTCAAATGCAGGGAATGAATTTCACACTGTGTGCTGTGGTGTGTTCCCATGTGACTATAATCCGTTTCTGTTACATCTGTTTCTTCACTGGTCCAAGACTTTGTTCTACATATGTACAGTGGTGTGAAAAAGTGTTTCCTGATTTCTTTTGGATGCTTGTCACACCTAAATGTTTCAGATCATCAAACAAATTTAAACATTAGACAAAGAGAACAGAAGTAAACATGCAGTTTTTAAGTGATGATTTTAATCACTTGTAAAATCATAAAGTAGCTTTGTTTAATTACATTTTTGGAACACTGAATTTCACTAGCCACACCCAGGCCTAATCATGCCGTGATCTAAAGAAAATCTTTGACAATCTTTGAAAGTCCTTCAGGACGCCTGAGGAACTGTTCCTCAAAACTACATAAAAAATTAAAAGAAAATATGAAGAAATGAGAAGCAGAATAAGAGTTCTCTACAGCATTGTGAATATACACATATATATACACATACAAATGTCTGACAGATGTGGACTCCTTACAAAATGATAATTAATTAAGGAGCTGCACAAAGTGACAAGTGTGTCGTATTTGCTTTCACCCTCCCAGTGGTGGTGTCGTGTGAGCTGTAGCTTGTAGATGGAACAGGACATGACTAAACAGGGGAGAAAATGGGGAAAAAGGCAAAAAAATACACTTTACACATACAGATACAAAGCCAAGACATTATATCATATAATCTCTTTTAGAGTCCAGAGAGTCTGGAGATCAGCATGTTTCACTTTTTTGCATTTCAGACATTTCGAAAGATCTTTGACATGAAAGGTTGTCTCTTTATAAAAGCAGCTGCTGTTTCCGAATAAAAGTGTTTATTAGACGGGGACACTTTGGGACAGTCTGTCCAGCTATAGCATTAATATAGAGACATAAATTCAGCCTCTCACATGGTGTTATTTGAGGAAACAAATCTGCAGAATCAACATTTCTACAAAGTGGGAGGAGCTGTATCCATGGCCACCCTGATAAAAATTGGCCCCTGATGATGTAATTCACTGTCATTATACATTTTAGACTCAATGTTCTTTGCCATAGCCACCCAAACTGGGCTTTCAAAAGAAAAGAAGTTGAAATGGGTGCATGTGACTTGGCAAAAGCTGTATTAAGAGGCTTCATGTGCCTGTCTGGGATTATTGGCAACAACTGGCTGGGTTTTAGCTCTCTGCCCAAATCCAGATCTCAGCTCAAAAGTGCTCTGGCTTCAGAAGCTGGTGAGTTCTCTAAAGCGTGGTGGGGCTCCTGCACAGATGGATAACGTGCGCCTTGTTACTGCACTGCTGGCAGTGAGCTGGACTGTAGCTCTCGTCTTGAGTATTCCCCATTTCTTCTTCGTCTCTGATAACAGCTGGAACAAGACCATTGAAAACTGCATGGAGGACTTTCATTCTCATGAAGCAAAGCAAACCTACAAGGCTCCTGTACCTCATACTTGCCAATATCGCTCCAATTATTGGAATTTTTTTCGCAAGCATCCAGATTACAGTAACCTTAATGCAAACTCAGAAGCGTATCAAGGGCAACATCATAGCAGCCAGCAGAGGAGGTAACACTTTGGCCAAGAACAGCAAAGGAACACCAGCCGATTCTCCATGACATCTACAAAATTCACCAGATGTTCTTGGGTCCAACACCAAGGACACGGTGTATAGAAGTCCCAAGCCAGATCTAGATCATCTGCAAGAGCTCTGCTGAGGGCTGCCATGAGTGTGGTAGCAGTGGCCACTGTTTTCCTGATCTGTTGGTTCACTCATCTCATTCTCAGCATCTTCAGCACTGTCAAGGAGTCCTCTCTGGTGGTGGAGCTGGCCAGTTATATAGGAGCCGCTTATACAGGCATCATCCCTTACATTTACCTGTATGGGGTGAAGAAGTTGCCTTGCTCCTGCAGATGCTGAGGAGCATCGTTGTTCTCCCTAACCAGCTGTGAAAGGACGAGAGAAAACTGTAATGTGTGAAGCATTTAGACTTGCAATGGTGCTAAAAACAATTAAAAAATAACTTTGCACAAAAATCTACATTTAAATGAAATGCCAGTCATATTAAGTGTTTTGCATAAATTGTGTGTTTCGGTAACTGTACTGACTGAATGTAGACATTTTTAAAAAGAGAGGTAGTATCTCACTTTATTAGAATGACAGTGTAAATGAAGCTTATCAGTATCACAGCATTTCTCTCAATATTTATATAGATATAGACATCTAATATGATTAAATAGCCTCTAAATGATATGTTTAGTCTATTTACTGATAAATTATCGGTAAAATGATAAGGGTTTGTAAGATTAGCCTTTAAAACATAATCCACAAGTAACTGCTCTTAAAGACATTTTATTTTCTGTATTCATTTATTTATTTGCTTTACTCTGTTGGAGAATGACCTTTTCTGACTGACTTTGAGGTAAAAGTGCTTCATTCAAAACTGCTTATCTGGTTTTCAAGGTCAGAGGTCCCATTAATAATAATTATGGCCTTGAAGGGTCATAAACAGACGCACATACTTAATTATGTGTTATTATAAGCAATGACAGTCAGCAAGTCCTCTCTGCATCACAGGGACTGCTGGGACAGCCAATTTACTGTCCTGCACATGTTAGTGTTCTCACTGCTCTCAACACACCTGATCTGTCTATTCAGCTCTTCAACAACCCCTTACTGAGGTTTAGTCGGTCCTTTCAAGCAGAGCCATCAGGACCAGGGTTTGGAAACAGTGCTGTAGAGCACAATCAATGTTATAAATTAGATATAACACTATAAATAAATGCAGTAAAATATATTTAATTCAAAATTAAACAAACAAAGAAATGTTACAGTGATGCAAAACGGTCTATTACTAGATATGGATGAATTCATAATTGTTATATATACTGAATGTATTTAGGGCTTGTAGTTGCAGAACAATTGTGAGAACTAAATGATATGAAAGTGTACAGAAAAAAAAACCTCAGATGCTGTAGATAAAATACATAAATGTAAAGGTTAAATAAACAAATAAAACTGATGCAAACAAAAAAATATGCAAATTGCACCTAGTAACATTTTAAAATATATTTTTGTGTGTGTATTCTTATATAGATGTATTGTTATTTCATGCAGACATAGTAAATAAGCCTCTTAATGGTCTAAAAGACATTATTAAACACCACTGCAAAAATCTTAGACCAACTTGGCAATAATTCCAGTAACCATGTTTGAAGAAACGATGTCTGAACACCATGTATACAGGAAAGTACAAAGGTGGGAGAATCACAATGTAAGGGCTGCTTCTCAGCAAATAGCACTAAGACACTACACATTACTGAAGGAAAAGTGAATAAAATGATGTGCCAGTATTGCCGTTGTCCCCACACACTGCTCCCCAGTGCTATTGTCGGCAGGTGATTGGGTTAAAGGCAGAGGACTCAAGAAATTTCCTTTGGGACCAGTGTAGTATGCAAATTCAAATTTAAAAAATATCAAACGAGTGTTTCATCTCATCTACCGAAAAAAGGGAAGATAAGGCATATTTCAAACAGACATCCTCTAACATACAGACAATAACTCAATACTCTTTTCTAAAAAAGTTACCAGTTTCAATCTCAGGGCTTACATGTGGTCTCCTGGACTCAAAGCCACACTGTCACAGAGCATTGGCAGCGCAAGTCATTCCAAAGGACAGTTGCCCACATTGGGACAGACACTGAGCCTAGTTTGCCCAAATGGCCTCAAAAATATGGAAACGGACATAAGAGCTCACCTTAATGCTACAGATTATGTACAGAGAAAGACCCGCCTGCTGTTGCAGCATTTTAATCCTAAATAAGCAAGGGAACTTGGTGGGAGGAGATTTGTGTAGAGTCATGATCACATGAAGGCCCCAATGACATCATTCTCTGACACTGAATAAATGTAAATCTCTGTGTAGTTGCTGCAGGTGTTTCAGCCGGGAAGACCTTGAGATGGATGCAAAAGGGTGGATCAAATCTTCAGTACGAGGCTTCATGTGCCTGACTGGGATTATTGGCAACCACTGGCTGGGTTTTCGCTCTCTGCCCAAGTCCAGATCTCAGCTCCGGACGAACGACATCCTTTTTGTCAACTTGGCTTTTTCCAATCTCATCACAAATTATCTGGTGGACCTGCCAGATAGCTTGGACTTCCTAAAACGTTGGCCGATGGGCAAGACATTTTGTGGTGCTTTCAGGTTTTGCTCAGAACTCTCAGAGACCAGCAGCATCTTCACCACCATGTTCATCACTGTGTTCTGGCACCAGAAGCTGGTGGGTTCTCTGAAGCGTGGAGGGGCTCCTGTGCAGATGGATAACGTACGCCTTATTGCCGCACTGCTGGCAGTGAGTTGGATTGTAGCTTTTGTGTTCAGCGTTCCCCATTTCTTTTTTGTTGCTGTCAGCAGGTGGAATGAGAGCTCTGAAGAGTGCATGGAATCTTACCCTTCTCAAGAATCCAGGCAAACCTTTGAGATGCTCTACCTTACGCTGGCAAATGTGGTTCCAATTATTGGAATTGTTTTTGCAAGCATCCAGATCGCCATAACTCTACTGCACAACCAAAAGCGCATCGAAAGCACCACCAGAATGGTTACTGGAGGAGGTAACCCTGCTGTCGCTGAAGACCAAAGGGGAGATGAAGGAAGAAATGCCAGGACAAACACTAAAAGCACAAGTCCAAAATTCTCAGCCAAAGTTACTACATCCAGTGCTAGTAATATCTCCAACCATGAACCAAAAGTCCAAAAGAAACAAGACAGATCCAGATCATCTTCAGGGAACCAGGTGAGGGCTGCCAAGAGTGTGGTGGCAGTAGCAACTGTTTTCCTGATCTGTTGGCTAGTCCACCTCTTGCTCAGCATAACCAGCACTATTTACAGCTCCACTATAATTGATGAGATGATAAGCTATATAGGTGCAGTTTATACATGTATTATCCCTTACATTTACCTGCACGGGGTGAAGAAGCTCAACTGCTCCTCCAGAGACTGAACACCAGCTTGTCATGATTCTTACTGTTGTTCCTAACCAGACATTATAATATATTACAAAAGCCAGTCAAATAAAGTGAAACTTTCAGCAAGATAATTAAGTGGAACTAAAACTTTTCAATTTTTACTTTGTTGTACTAGCAAGCAGGGCTTATTTCTCAAGGGATAA
This sequence comes from Brachyalestes nurse, assembly GCA_037974405.1. Classification (NCBI taxonomy): domain Eukaryota; kingdom Metazoa; phylum Chordata; class Actinopteri; order Characiformes; family Alestidae; genus Brachyalestes; species Brachyalestes nurse. The sequence continues at coordinate 14,757,666 of JBBPCY010000035.1, forward strand.
AATGGAAAACAGTGCCTGAGATCACGTGAGGGATCACAGACTAGCCCATGTGCTTAATTATGTGCTTGTTATGAGTAATTATTGTCAGAAAATCAGCAGGGAAACCATGTTTACCACACAGGGAGACAAAAAAGTTTTGTATTTAAAAAGTCAGTTAAATGAATGTAAATAATGCAAAACGTGGTTTGAAAGAATGTTTATTCTTAATTTATGTTAATGTACATTACAAATTTGAACACTAAGCTACTTCAATTCAAAAAAGTCAAGTATTTTATATAAAACCCCCAAATTTTAAAAAGGTATCCACTACAGAATCTGCCATTCAGCTCAAACCAATGTGCCGTCTTCATTTTAAATATTGACACTACCAGACCATATGTCAAACATAAAAAGGCTAAATCAAAACAGAAACAGATGTGTGAACAGCTAATGAAAGACCTTCCATGGCAGACATCCTGAGCATTAGAGATGGCTCTTGAATTAGACCTTATTTTGAGAAGCGCTTACAATTTCATTGGCACTTTCCAATTAGACTAATGCAAAAACATGATAAAAAAGCAGTAATTTACATTAGCTTAGAATTGTCAACAGCTTACCACTGCAAGCTCAATCTGAAACAACTTCATCCAATAAGAGCTCTTTTCTTGTTTTCTGTTCAACAAAGAAGCAGTAACTACTCCCTCTTAGTAGTCTCCAGGCAAACACCTTTGCAAAATGTCCATGGAATCTGTTTAAAACCTACCAAAGTGTTTCAATTCCCATTCTCGTCAACATAGCACCTTCCAAGGTAGAAATAAGGTTTGGCAACTAGATCTCTGTATGGTTAAACAGAGATGTAAAGTCTTTCCAGGCACTAAGGAGGTAAATGTATGTATAAGTAAGAGGTCTTTTAGAACTTTGCAAAGGTTGCATAGTGAAAGATGCAATCGTTTTGAGTATTTTCCCCCTTTCAACAATTCTTAAAGTCATAAGTGCCACCTTCAAGTAAGGAAGTAACAGAGCGGCAGCAAAGAGACAAAATCCAATTCTTCCATACATTCATGTTTTGTAAGATGACTCTCACTGGTCTTAGTGCAGTTTCTCTAGTTTGGCTTGGAGAGATTTGAAGTTGCGAATGATCTCCTGCAGGGCAGAACTGGGGCTGAGAGACTGAAGCTCCACCAGATAGCCACAGATGTTGTCCAGACATACATTGGTAAATCTCCGTCTGAAAAGAAAAGGAAGATACTGGGTAAAGGGTGATGCATAGGTGCATGACTGGAAACCAGGGAACATGGAATCCGGAGTTCTTACCTGTCATAAGTGGGCACGCGGCTTGGGTCGTCCACATATCCCGACAGAAGCACATGAATACATTCCACTAAGTGGAGAGGCTTCTTCAGGCGCTGCCAACATGGATCCTGACAAAAATAAATAAATAAACAAAAATAAAAGTTTAGGTGCATGAATTAGAACTGTAAGATCCTTTACTAGTATGTTGCTTGCTATTCCACTTTATATATATCTCTCACATACATCTCATTCATATTCCCCTCAACTAATTGCCACTATAAAGTTAATTAATCTGCCATTTATCTGGAAACATGTACACACATTAACTAATACAAAACACTCCAGAAGTTCTTTGTGCTTTAAAAAGTTAATCAGTTAAACTGAAATAGAGTGACAGAGGATTCTGTACCCGGCTCTTGAAGAGCTGATCATACACCTCCAGCAGACGAGGGAGCTGAACACCAATCTCCTGCATGGTAAAGGTGACAAAGCCCACGTCCCAGTTCAGCTTACACACCTCCTGCTCCAGAAACTTGACCAGGAACTCTGAAAAACAAAGTAAATAAAGTAGTTCATAAAGAATATTTTATATTTACGGCATTTAGCAGACATCCATTCCCTAACCACAGAGGACAGTCTTCTTTGAGCAACTTGGGGTTAAGGGTCTTGCTCAGGAGCCCCGTGGTGGTATGCGGAAGGTAGGATTCGAACCCATGACCTGCTGATCCAGAGGCAAGTATCCTACCCACAAGGCCACCTCCACCCCATTGCTATTTCAAAATTGTCCCCTCTTTTAGCATGAATAAGTCAACCTTCAATAATGGATGGAGTAGTTTGGGGGGAGGGGCGTGTAATCTTTGTATTCTGTCATCAGATCAAAACATTTTCCAATTAAATACTAATTATTGAATTACAAAGCAAAATCCTGAGGGAAATGCAGGCATGCCTAAACAGGCATAAAATGCACAGAGGGAAACAAACAAATTATAGATGCCAAAGGAGGAGACCTCAGAGACACTGTGTAGGAGAGGAAATTGTACCTAGTGGAAAGTATCGTGGTGTTCCAGCATACAGCTTCCCAAGTGATACCAGCTTCAGACTCAAGGCACGCATGCGATCAGCTGGACTCATAGCCACACTGTCACTTAGCTCTGTAATTTTAAAAATAAAATAAAAAAAAAAGGAAAGGGTAAGACCACCTTGATCACAATATTAGTAGCACGCTTAACGTTCCCTAACCAGACACTTACCTTTCTCCATTATCTCCTGCCACAGAGAGTGGACCAGGATAGGATCAGAGTGGCCAGCACAATGAATGATGGCCAGCTTGCAATCAGATAACCGGAAATGGTCTGCAAACTCTCCATAAAGCTTTGAGTGCAATAGAAAAAAAGTCAAGGTTAAAATAATCAGAAACCTTCATGGCTTGAGATATGGAAAGACAATATGAAAACTATCCCTCCTCATAAACACACCCTGATCTCCATCAAGTTTGTCAACTGTTGGCTGAAGAATGATACTGAGACGATCATGTGCTTACCTTGGTGATGTCCATTAGCTCTGAGTCAAGCTGAGAAATTGCCCCCTGTACAGAGGGATGCTGCGAGTACTGTCTGATAAGTGTGTCTTGGATCTGCACCTGAATACGCACCACCTGGATCAATGGGCATGCACACACAAAGAAGGGATTGTGAAAAATCTGCTGTGAAAATCCCTCTATACTTCAAGTAAAAAAAATGTTTTAAATAAAACATAATTAAGGCAGGAAGACCAAAAACATCCTGCATTAAGTAAAAGTTTGGCTTGCTCTTTCATACCTCCATCTTCTCTTCAAGCTCATGCAGAAACTCGCCATCCGCTCCCATCGAGGAGATGCAAGACGAGCTCTTTGCTGAGAGAATGGCCCGGGAGATGTATTCCAATCTCTGTTTCAAAGAAATCTCAGTGCTGCAGACATACAAAGATTAGGTTAGTCAGTAAGGCACTGTGTTTCCAACTTATGGCCTCATCTCCTGAAGTCCATGGTAACGCACCTGTGCATGTCAGCTAGTCTGGCCAGGACGTGAGCAGCTTTGCCAAAGCTGCGACTCTTCTCATAGTAACGCCACAGGAGGTCCATGTTACGTACTTTGTTCTGGTCCTGTTTTATCATGTGCATTAAATGGTCCTCGAGGTAGGGAGAGTTCACCTACACAAACAAAACACATTTAGCAATCTCTTCACAGCAAGTAAGAAGTAAAAAAGGAAAGAAAAGAAAAGGAAAGAAGTTAAAGGATTGTATCAACTGGTAAAATACATAAATTATTACAAACATCAATTAATAAAACTCTTACCTCAAGAAGTTTGTCAGTGAGGTCAGCCTGGATTAACCAGTTGTAAAGAGCAATGTGGAACAGTTCATCTTGCGACCTCTGAGCCAAGCCAAGCATTTGCTCAAACTGCCAACAGTAAATATATTATTAAATCTACAGGAAATACTCAGACTGGCAAAGCTTTTCAGGTTTAAAAACAAAAGTTCTCACATGGGCAGCAGCATCCTCGTTGCTGAGCATATTTGGATCAGATGTCATGACTGGGGGCCCAGGCTGTTTGGGGACACTGGGAGACTGAGGAGCTGCTTTGCTCTGGTTCACCAGCTCCTGCATGGTGTCTGTGACGCACTTATAGCATGACAACCTGGACAGAGACACATGCAGCTACAGTAAATACTACGTCCAGCGGCTAAAAAGCTAACTTAAGGATTGGACTGAAAGTTTCAGCATTCTGAATATGCATTAGGTAAGAGAGTCTACATCACCTTTCCTGGAAGGCTTGCTGCCCAACAGCATCCTCCTCTGGCTCCCCATTCTTATAGAAATGTGGACCTAAACGCTGGGGGTCTTTCTTATCAGCCGCTGTAAGGCATAGCTCCACGACACCCTCATAGAATCGAACTAGACCGGGAGAGAAACGACAACCATCATGTTATCCAGAGATTAGTAGTAGTATTAGTAAGATTGGTAGTGAATAAATACCATTATAATGGTTTATATGTGGTTTATGTAAATTCACCTTGTCTGTACTGTGAACAAACGAGTGGTAGGTCTGTATGGTGGCTGATCTGTTGGTACAGCCGTAATGACTCCTTGAGGGTGCGCTCCTTCTCTGCCTTGCTTTGGATCTGCCTGGAGCTCTGCAACAGCTCATTGGCCTGGGAGAAGAGTGGTAATGTTTAAGTAAAAGCATTGCAACCACACTGCAACAGGTCTAAAGGAGAAGAAAAATTGTTACCTTAGAACACACACTGTCATCGCTGCTATATAAAAGAGGGCAAAGCTCTCGCAGATGGCAACTGATGGCATCCACAGAGGCACTGTCTTTGATGTAGACGTTGATGAGGGCAGTGATGAGCGCTCCGGTCAACTCTCGGCCACGAGAAACCACATCTCTGAAGCTGATTGCCTTCAGCTGCTCCTGGAAGTCCTATAGAATAAATTCCACAAGAGACACAGTGAGATAATAAAAGAGATCACAGCTGAGTATGACTCAGAGAAAAATGGTGAGAAGGAAGAAGAGTCTATTTCTACAAAAGACAGAAGTGGATTAAACCTGATAAAGCAACCAGACCTGAACTGAGAAATTTGGATTACAAAATATATTTGTGTTAGGTGCACACCTTGGGTAACTCGGAGATGATGAGGTTGAACTGGTGATCGCACAGGAGCTTCCAGAGAGCCAAAGTTTGAAAGGAGCAGTGAACCAGTTGCTGAATTCCCTGCAGAGACGCCTTCTCATATGCCTGGGCTTCAGCTGTGAAGCAACAGCAGCACCACATTATGGTCATTTGTTGCCACACTTTCACAAACACACACAAAAAAGGGACAGAAAACATACTGTGGTATTTCCTTTGGAGCTCTTGTTGGACTTGTTGAGAGCTAGCACCGTCTGGACGCATGAATCCCAGCAGTCTTTGCTGTAGGTTGGCAGGAGAGCTGAAACTGTAACAGGGGAGGTAGTCAGCGTCACTGTATCTCTACTAAAGAAGAGGCCTAGTATGTGGAGATTCATGTAAACAGGGCCCTACCTTGCTGCACCTAAAGAGGTGGGGCTGAACTGCGAGTTCTTGTCAAGGAACTCTTTCAGACCTTGCAGCTCAAGCAGAACTCCCTCCAGATCTGATGAACTTGCTGTGCTCTCCATCTAAGACACACAGGACAAGTTAGGAATCAAAGCATTATGAGAACATTGACACATTAGACACTGCATTCATGAAACCTTAAATGAATTTAACTTGAATTTGAGAAACAAAACCAACATATGAACAGCAAATGGATGTAGAGTGTCATAAAGCACATCAAGCTGATAAATTGTTTTTATCATATACAGTAATCCCTCGCTTTCCGCGGGGGTTACGTTCAAAGAGCACCCGCATATAGTGGAAAGACCGCGCTGTTGTGTTTTGGGGGGAAAAAAAAGCCTAAAAATGCCTTTTTTATAGTTTAGTTTAATGCATTACCCTTAAAGAAAATGTAAAAGTAAACCTGTATTTGCCTCTTTTCAAGGTAAACCCGAGATATGCAACTCGGAAGGTTGCATGACAAAAGTATTGGGACACCCGGTTTTCGGAGAATAAAACCTGATATACTCGGGCTAAAAATACAAATGAGGGCTCGTTGGAAAGGTTTCCTGGAGATCTACCGGAGTGTTTTCCCCACCAAGATATGCCACTCGGAAGGTCGCAGGACAAAAGTATTGGGACACCGCGGCAAGGTGAACGGGTCCCCTTGTGTGAAAACATCCAGAAAAAATATATTTATTTCCGCAAAAAAGCAAAAAAAAAAGGCGGAGGCTATTTGCAGTTTCCGCGTTATTGTGGGGTAAAACTATGAGTTCGTTTCTCAAAAAAAATCTGACTGAATCTGCGAGTCCTGATCCACATAAAACTGATAGGCTTAAATGTCATTCAAATACCAAGGTCAACAAAACAAACAATGGATAAAAACTAATTACAGAATCAGTACATGCTGGATTATTTTCTTAGTATACACTGAAGATACAACATAGTAATAACGGAAGTTAATAATTCGTATTAAATACATCTGTAACATTTGCATTAGCAGTTCTATATAGAAAGTCAAATTAATTAACACTATCAACATGTAATGCAAGTGCATACTCACAACTGTCATAGTTTGGCTTCCTTTACTAATTAGATTCTCTACTGCCAGACTCCCATCCCAGATGTTCCTGTTTTTAAATAAGATGTTAATACTAACTCAGAAACAAAGCCAAGTATATGAATGGAAACAATCCCAGGTACTTTTAGCTTGCCTCACCCAAGTATGCGGGCAAAGTAGACACTGATGCCATTGTGTTTCCCAGAAAAGAGCACCTCAGGACCAGACGACACAGCAGGCATGCCAGCACCACCAGGGCTCATAGGAGATGAAGGGATGAACGGGGTGGACGCATTAAGTGGCATCATACCTGGCACAGAGAGGAAAAGGAGCATATTCTTAACACTTCATATCTAAAAATTTTAAATACATAAGGATCCTGAGGATTACAGAATCATTAGCAGCAAAAGCAACACAAGGCAGAAAAATTGTGCCTGTAAGCATATGTAAGCATATCAACAGACAAAGCTTTTTCTAATTAAAAGATCTGGATAAGCAGTGGTTATGTTGGACCTGGTAAAGGAGTAGGAGCAGAGATTTGATACCTGGAGCTGGTGTAGCTAACAAACTGGGATTGGGAAGAGGACTACCAAAAGGCATAGGGGTTCCTACAATTATAACAAACTATGGGTTAGAATTAAACTAACATATCTACAGTTGTTAATGTTCCAAAATTAGTAGTGTTCCAAATTTACTAGGATTCCTAAGCACCTGGTACAGGGGAGCCGAGGAGGGGTCCAACATTGCTTGGTGCACTCATAGCAGAGGGGAAACGCATCTGAGCTTCTCCCCCATACCTGCATAAAATAAATAAATAAATATATATATAAAATTAAAAAAATAATAATTTTTAAAAAATCACACATATGCACAACTAATCTGAATGAACAATTCAGGCATTTAGGTCAATAGTTTAACTGTCGCAACGATGTGCAGACCTGAAGAAAGCTCGAGTGGCCCACAAGGAAACCTCTCGGTCACAGGCAGCACTGGAGCAGGCCAAGATAAGAGCAGTGGCACATGCTTGCTCCTCCTACAGGGGAACATGGAGTAGAAGGTAATGAAATTATAAAATTTGCAAGTAAAACATACAAAACTTGTGTAAACGTGAATGTGGAGGCAAGTGAATCTGCATTTAAGAAAAACACTGTAAATCTATTCGTACCCTGTGGAGCTTAAAGAATCTCTCAATTTCTTCACTCTCCCCTCCTCCACTGCTTACCAGCAGATGGCGCAACTGGTCAACTGGTCTAAGTTTGTGAAAGATGTGACTTCCCTGTACAAACCCAAAAAGATGAACACATTTAGGAACATTACTCTGAAAAGCATGAAAGCTGTAGATCTGAAGATCTATACCTGGGCAGAGAGGAGGACAAATTTCTGAGGCGGAATATTGTGTTGCTGAACCACTACTGGTGAATCAGTTACTGGAATGAAGTCCTTATTTAAAGGAGTAACAATTTTAGGTGATTTAGTGTCTTCTATGGCACAGAGGGTCCATGTGTGTCCATCTATATTTGAGGTCATCTGCAAAAGAATAAAAGGTACAATCTCATTACAATAACAGGCAGGCATTAAAGTTTAAAGGGCATTATTGCCTGTTCAATTATAAAGAAGCAGCATAAGAAAAAAAAAATCTAACTTGGGCCTCCATGAGGGGCTTCTTAAAGGGGAAGGAGTCATGGTTAATACACCACAGTATATCACTGTCCTCTGTCTCTGATGCAGCCATCAACAAAACACCTAATCACAAACAAAACAAAAATGACATTTTAATACGAGCAAAAAAAAACTTTTCCTAAGTGTATCACAATTATTGGGTCTTACCTTTATTGTACAGTGCCTTGTGTATTTTGGCAGGCTTTTGCAGTGTAGAAGAGGCTGAGAAGCCTGGGGGCAGGCGAACATGAACCAGAGCCAGAAGGCTGGGCCGGGCCGTGTTCTGTTTGGCATTAGGGGGAGCGAACGGAGTGGTGCTGAAGTACAAACGCACACCTGCATATTGCACACAAATAGAAGGGCTGTTATGAAATACACATAGCCACTAGACACCTGAGGATAAATAGGTAGATCCTTTTAGCAATTCTTGTTGGTTTCTTTCCAAGGGCTCTTACCAGCATGAGTGACAGCCAGGAGTTGGCAATCTGAAGACTCAGAACGATCAATAACAGCAATCTGGACGATGGGTTTGAAGACAGAACGATCAATAGTCCTAAAACAGACACACAAGTGATAAGACGAATATCACTGGCTGTCACGATGGTTTGCACTCCATATACACAATTTCAAAAAATATAATAAATATCCATAAAATTTGCATGACAAGTAGGACTACCTGGCAATGTTCCCAGCAGCCGAAACAATAGCATTCTGAGACATGGCTGCCACTCGACTCATTCCCTGCCCATCAGCACCCAAATCATAAACCTGATGCAGGCACATTCATTAGTTAGCAGAGTTGTTAAAACATACACATTCAAAAACACAATTAAAAAATGTCTAAAGTCACTGACCTGCAGCACTCCTTGTTCAGATCTTGTGTAGAGTGTGTTGCGCGAATTGTCAATAGCGATTTGAACAAGTGGATCTATGATGGTGCATAATAAAGAAGGAATTATAAAACCTGAGACGTGTGAGATCAACATATGGTATGCAATGAAGCTCATTAAACTTTTCTAAAAATTCTAAAAAACATTTAAGGATTTTGTTCAAAACTATGAGCAAAGAAGTACTTACCATCTTCAGAGAAGGAAAACTGCAGCAGAGATGGTATAAGGAAAGAAAGACTGCTCTTCGAGTGGTTGATCTTCCTACACCGCTGGGTAAACCAGCCAGCTTCAGCCTGGTATCCAATCTCATAGAGACAGCCGTCCTTGCCGGCCAGGAATATGCGTCCCTGATCAGTGGAAGAGATGGCCAGCATGTAGGTATTGTCAGTGGGGATAGAGTAGAGTGGGTCAGGCAGAAGCTGCATGGCTCCTGACATACTGTCATTTAATCCTGTGGAGTTAAAACAGTCATCAGTTTACTCCAAAGCCAGGTATTTTCAGCATGTCTAGTATTTTAGGTTCTGTAGGTGTGATAATAGGTGTTAGGATGAGAATGATCCAAAGGTTTCGAAGGAGGCTCACCAGTTTGGGCCTTGGGGAAGCTCAGGCCTAGAATCACTACATCCACAGGTGTGGCCAGCACTAATAAAAAGTGGATGTGAGGCTGGAAAATGCCTGAGGGACAGCAAAGAGGTTACAAGATGTAAACAGGCCACACATAAAACTCTGAGTATAAAGACAACAGATGTACAGCTCATTTAAAGATAACAAGAAGGTGCTGTGACTGAGAGTTTGAATGCTGAGCAATATATCATTTGACACCTACTCACCTGCCTTTGGCTTAACTAGCCCAACTGAAAGGATAGTTTCACTCAGTCCATCAAAATATGCCACATCTCCACTAAATAAGAGAGGAAAACATGCAGTGATGACTAAGTTGGCTTAATCAGTCTGGTAAATCTTTAATTAGTTCTCACCTCCATGTCAGTACTCACCCATCCTCATAATTCCACATGAATATGTCATTATCTATCGTCAGCCATGCCCTGCTGATCTCAGGGAAAACTCCCATCATGCAATTGCACTGCATGTCTGCAAAGTGATTAAGGAAAGATATGCCTGACATGTATGGTTTGAAGACAGTGTCATTGATGAAGACAGGAAGCAAGGCTGGAGGTGACAGCTGAAAAAAAGATTTGCATTGGGAGTGACGAGGATGAACAGGATCAGGAATAAGTTTAGAGAGACAGCTCGAGTTGGACCTACAGGAGTAAAAGTCAGAGAGGCAGAGACTCTATGTTGGGAGAAGGATGCTGAGGATGGAGCTGCCAGGGAAGAGGAAAAAAGAGGAAAGCCTAGTAGGAGGTTTAAGGATGTGGTGAGGGAGGACATGCAGGCAGCTGATGTGAGAGAGGAAGCTGCAGAAGTTATAGAGACCCCTAATCGGGGCTGCCAAAAGTAAAAGAAGCAGTCTGATATGTTATGTATTCACAAACATATTATATAAAAAATGAACGCAGGCAAAAGAGAAACTACTGTGGCATCCAAGAAATGCATGCCATGCATTCGATCTGTCAGGTACAAACTGAGGATTACATATGAGAGGATACGGCTAAACTGCTCGACGAGCTCCGGAGGCAGAGGGACCCTGCGAACAGCACTCAGCTCTGGTAAGCTGGGCACATTGATAAGCCCTGGTCCTTGTAGAGGATAATCCATGTCTGATACCCCAGACAAAGAGGGCATATCTGAGAGAGAGGTCAGAGAAAAGACAAACATCAGAATAAACTGCCACAAAAAAAGCACACTTAAAATGCAGGTTAAAAATAACTCCGACACATAATCAATTAAAAAAAAGTCAAGTGAGTTCTTACTGTGCGAGGGCACATTGAGCAGCTCAGACAGGTCAGGAAAGCAGCGGTCTTCCTGCAGGTGTCGGTCGATGAGCCGACTTGAGTTTTCCAGAGCCTCTTGCAGAGCAACTGCCATGCTGCTGGGGCCCAGGCTCGACGGCATAGCTGCAGTGATGGAGCTCGCCTACAAAAGAGTGCAGCAACTTTTTAATGACTTCTATATATTCCAGCGACTGTTACATGCAAAACATTGCCAGATATACTGTCACTGATACATTTGCTGCAATAAATGTTCCTGTTTGTAACTTGATTTTTTTTCAGAGAACAGTCGGTAAGCAGCACAAATTAGGCTGGCTACTGTATAACAAAAACAGTCATGGTATTCTAATGCTGCTAAAAATACCAATTTCAGTGTTGAAATTCAGTCTAAGGAATCTAGGACAGAGGAGGAGAGAGTTTCAGTCAGTGTACAAAGTGTCAGGTCTACATCTACAAAATGTCATTCAGTGTGGTTAATAGGAATGTAATAAAGCAGAATTAAACAGAATAAAAGAAACTAAAGAACACACAGAAAATCAATTACTTGTAATAGAAGTGTTTTATTTAAGGAGTCTGGGGAGTAAAATTAACCATGACTAACACCTCTGAACGTATAAACTACTGTATGTCCTGCTTCTCTTTGAATGAAGACATGAACCAAACTAGTAAAAGGAAACTTCTCTCTAATGGGACCAATAGGAGCAACGATGAAAACTTCCAGTGTTAAGTATACTAACAGCTACTCAGCTGCAGCAACATCCACGTATACCTCATTCTTAGTCTCACATGTGTCCATAACCTAGAGGATCAGGGATTTAACCTAGAAGTAGACTTTATTTTCCTTTTAAATGAGAATCTTCATTCAGAGTGCGGCACAGTCCACGACTAGGATTACTAACGTTACCTGCCCAGGCAAACTGGCCTTTAGAGAACAGTCTCTAACTGTCTGAACATTGCCTAAGACGTTTATATGTCTTGCTGTTATTGCTGTTGTTGTTTATTTGTTTGCATCCCAGAGAGAAATCGCCAGCAAGGTGAAGGTTAGCTTAGTTAGCTTAGCTTCGTCTGAAAACCCCAAGCAGCCGTGAAAACAAGAAGACTGAAAACTTTCACGACACAAATGTTGAGAAGCAAATCTGAGATAAAGTGTCTCCGACTGACCCTCCTCAACGGTTCTAACGGCTTTAGAACGTCACTCACGGTTTAAAAACGCCTTGCGCCTCAAAATTCCACACTCTCCCGCCAAGCTCGTGCGCCTCGCGACCAGTCTCTCACGTTTGGGTTTCCGGCTCAATTATTTACCACAGAACTGTCCTTCAAAATAAAAGTGTCTCTAAACGGGACTGGACAAAAGTATTGGGACACACCTCTTAATAATTGATGAATGATTCCAAATGGTATAACAATGTGCAATAAATAAAAAGGTATAACAATGTGCAGCACATAAAAAGATATGATAATGTGTAGTAAATAAAAAAGGTATAACAATGTGCAATAAATAAGAAGATATGACCATGTGCAATAAATTAAAATGTATAACAATGTGCAATAAATTAAAAGGTATGGGTGTGTGGGTTGGTGAGGGTTTGGGGGAACGCAGGGAGCAGTATGTGAGGATGGTGCATTGCTCAAGGGTACCTCAGTGGTGCTACTGGCAGTCCTGGGATTCAGACCCAAAACCTTCTGATCGCTGGGTCAACTCCCTAACCACCAGTCCACCAGCTGCCCCAATATGCAATTAAGTTTTTGCAAATGGCTTGATGTGGAAACAAATCCAACCTGTTTACATTTAATCAGTATCAACAATCAATAGAGATTATTGTTATGTACTTTATTAAAATCTACTAATATTCTTTAGAAACCCAACCAAAATCTTCCCAGTTTGGCAGGAAAAATCCTAATCTGGCAACATGGTGATATGCACTACAGTAATGAAACTATTTTTCCTCTTGCAATCATGTTACAAATACTAATACTAATCATTTTTATTGCTCATTTGCTGCTTTTGAAGAATAACATGAATTTTCCTGATGCATGTAAATCCATAATTTTTCTATCACCTGATTGCATGATTTAGATAGCAGTTTAGCGCAAGTGTGGGGCAAAAACCTTCCAAAAACAGAACCTATGGTGGGATTACACACCTGATCAGTACTGGGGCACACCACTTAATTACTGAATTCAGGTGGCCGCTCACTTCGAGTGAAGGGACCAAAAAATCATACCACTGCATGTATTTCAAAGTTTTTGCATTAGTATTGAATGAAAGAACAATATTAAAGACATTTGTAAAAGCTTCCAAATTTGTTATATACGTGGCTGTCTGTTCCCTCTGTGCCTGTAAAGTATTTGCTCTCAAAGTGAAATATGGTTGCAAAAACCTCTCACAACCTTTCAGGCTAAATCAAACATTCCCCAACATTTATTCAATTTTTGTTAAAGTCTGAAAAATAATAAATAATAAAAAATACTGATCAATACTTCACATACTTATTTTTAGTCCTCCTTCTCTCACATTAGGGTGGCTAGAATGATATCTGTGAAGCAGGTAAGTATTAATTTTATGCTAAAAATGACACACAGCAGCTCAAGGGCATAGTGTGGCTGAACTGCATTTATGTCTGCAAGACCACCTTTATGGCCGAAAGAGGCAAGCATTGTGTTGCCCCATTTATTTGAGAAAAACTTTAATGTCTGTTTAGTTACAGTATAATTTAATAAATAATGGTTTTAATCCTGGTACCTCAGTTACACCTATTAAGCTAATCACAAATGTACTTGCTGATATTGTGTCATATAAACAGGTATATAAAATAATTTTGTTTTACCTTTTCTCATTTCCGAACATTTGAGAAACGTGATATTAGGTGAACAGTTTGAATAAGCATAAAGTGTTTATTAATGCTGCACAATATTGTCTGTTACCTGTTATTGCAATATCGGTTTCTGCAATAAAGTAATCCCCCAGCATTTCGCGGGGGTTACTTTCCAAGAGCACCTGCATATTGTGAAAAACCACGTTGTTGTGATGTGGAAAAAAATAATTTGTATATTATAAACCCTAAATATGCCCCCAAATATGCTCCCAAAACACGTTAATTACATTTTAAACTCAGCTTAACATGTTACCCTGAAAGAAAATGTAAAGGTAAACCTGTATCTGTACTGTACTGTTTACACTGAACTCCTGCAGTGATAGAATGTAAATACCGATGTTACCCTTGTATAGACTGTGCTGTAATTCATGTATGCTCCTTTTCTTTAGTATGCGCTGTCGTTTTCTTTGGTATAAGCAAGGTAAAAACAATAATAAATTCCTTTAATTAACAGTAATAAAAATACAAGGCTTTAATAAGAACAAAACGAAAAACAGGAGAACACTCGAGACGCTCCAATCAACAGCAAGGTGAAATAAATAGCGTTATCGGATTGGCTACTTTCAAATCTCCCACCTCTGAGTACAGCGGTATTTCACTGTCCCAAGACAAGCTTTCTTTGTGTTCTCTGGACAGTATCAAAAAATGTGGTTATTTTTATATGGAAACATGGCTGAATTTATGTTAATATTTATGTTATAAAATTAGCAAATGATAGCTTTCTTAATAATTTAGAAGTTAAATGTATGAAAATGTATATATTGCCATGAAAAAAGCAGTGACCTAAGGGCCTCGTCTGTCACGCCCCAGCACAAGGATGAGGGGGCGTGGCGGACGAGGCCCAGACTTCACAATGGTAAAAAAAAAAAATGCGTAGGATATCGGCAATTTCTGTGTTAGTGTGGGGACCTACGTTAAACTGTACTGATATCAGAAGACTGCAATATGCAAATGAGCCTCTAAACAATCATAGTATTTCTGACAGGATGACCATTCACAGCTCCAGGTGAGTTACTGGATGGTCTGATTAATCGTGGCCCTCACAATCCAACAAAAGTCTAATTTTTAAAAACTTTAATCATTAAAGGTGTTGGCAATTCGGTGCATGAATGATTTTAATGTTGTGACTGGTCGGTGTAAAGATACAGGGATAGTGTTTTCCTCATTATTATTACAGTGATGGCAAGCCATGTTTTGATCTAACAATTCATCACCAAACCATCTAAGTTTTGCCTCTGTGATCTGCTGCTGTGAACTGTTCTGTTCATTTAAATGTTGGAAAGCAGGAAGGAGGAGGCCTAAATATCCCTAAAAAGCAAATGATAATTCTGACTTCTTGCTTCCTTTGTAATCCATTATCTTGTAATTATTTAATTCATCTATTCGAATTTTTCGAATAGATGATCATGTTTCTTTCATGTTGTGGTCAGTCCACCCTGTTGACAAAAACCTTAGAAACTTTTATTATGGAATGTCTTACTTTCTTCCTCTGAAAGGTGGGGGTCCAATCAAATCATGATGGTCAGAAGTTTTATACCAGACAGGGTTGGCAACTTTAAAATTCAAGCAAAAACAAACATCTCCTGATTATCCTAACTATGACTAAAATTTAGGCAATCCTGTTTAATTATCTTGCCAAAAAATTTGAAAAGGCCCACAGAAAAACAAAACCAAAAAGGGATTATACACTGCACACCCAGCCATGCATGTTAGCATTAGAGGTTTCAGGACAGTGAAGACCAAAAGTCTAACCTGCTGGTGATGGTTAAGGTTTGGGGTTTTTTTTGCATAAAAAACCTGTTTAAGGTGCTATGATTTTGGCTCATGATCCGGTCCTCTGCCTTTACATGGAAAAACATACAAAGTAAAACAATCAAATCAACTATGGGTTTTGGGCAAGTAGATGTGAGGATAAGTTTAGCTTTAGTCTTCCAAGAAATGCTACTGAAAACAATAAAAGTCAGATGCAAACAAGACAAGTAACAAAGAGAAGTAAAAAAATTTATTGCAGTATTTGTTCCGCCAGAAGTGCTGGGGATCCCTTTTTTCTCTCTAGGGTGACCTAATACATCAAAATCTACATTTACAAAAAATCTCCCCCTGCATGTAGGCCACAGATACTGCATGCTCTGCTTTTAACAGAATAAATTATGTCCAGGAGACTCCATTGTACAGCATGAGTAAACAAAAAAAAGGAGTAAAACATAAAGCAGAGGAAATATTTAAAAGTTTCTTTCCCTGGACACTGAGCTAAGCTAAAGAAATCCATCCGGTGCTAGGTTTAACTCCAAGAACACTTTATTAAGAACATCAACAGACTAATTTCCAACATTCACTTTAAGTTTATTTTTTAAACAGATTTTTTTTGTCAGAGATATAAACATTTTTGTTTTCGTTTGTTGTTTTTTTTTTGTTAAACTATGATACAGTGGGAGTAAAAATCACACAACCGAGTTGCTGCACAACAGCGAAGGAGCTCCCACACAATGTTTTCCAAACATTTCCTTCTGTATGCGTTTGTCCCATTTTTTTAACTTAAAATGTGTCCTGTATTCTCTGCGGCAGGTCCTGCGTGTTTTAAAATGCTTTCCCTCCCCTCCGCCCTCTCGCCTCGTCGTCTTCGTCAGTGAATCTCCAGGTTTTCCGAAGTCTGTAGTATTCTTGCCTTGCTGTCTGGGTTTAGAAAATGTTGGATCCCAATAAAGTTTGGCTGCTGAGAGTTTATGTGGGAGTAACTGTAGTTTAATTAGCTGGAAGTCCCCTCCTTGGCTGCATACAGTGAGCGTAAAGTCTGCACCATTTTGTTAGTCAGCTTGTGCGCACTTGTCAAGGCGATTTTCTTGTAAATGATGTCCGACTCCTTGATAGTGTCCACCCAAGGCACCAGTTTGCGTCCGTCCCGTTTCTTTGCCTCGGCCCAAGTGCCGGAGTAGGAGCCGGCCATCCAATGCACGCTGTAACCGTTGCTCGTTTTCTGGATTACGCGCGCTATCTGCGGCCGGTCCTTGTACTTGGGGCAGCAGATAGCGATGACGTCCATGGCCTCTACCGTTTCGTTCATGTGACCTGATGCCTCTGCGGAGTCGCCACCTCTTCTGGATCGCCGTGATGACTAGAGCAAGAATTTGAGAAGAAAGAAGAAAAAAAAGAAGTATTACTATTTTTTCCAAAATGATACAATTACACAAGGATCTAATAAAAACATGAATGTAAATTGTTTGAAGCCATTTTTCTCAGCATGTGACAATGCATCTGCTAGCAAACCTTAGAATTAAAGCCGTTGTATTTTTTCCAAAGTAGTTCATATTTTGTGAGCTGGAGTGGTTCCAGATTTTCCTTCAATGCTTCTCAGTCATTGCTTGGATTTGTGAAATTCCATCAGCAGCTCCTGATTTAATTTAATGAAGGACTGACTAGTCAAACTAGTTTTCTGTTAAGTAATCCTGGGCTTCCACAAGCAAAACACTTATCTACTGCACCTAAAAGCTGTAATTACTGTACAACAGTATTTAAATTATTATTTTTTGTTTAGTATTTAGTACGTTTAGTAATATTAGTGGAAAAATAGAATATTTTCGCAAGTGACTTTGCACAGTAATGTATGTTTATTTCTCCAACAGTAGTGAACAAAATCAGTCCTCCTGGACTTAATAGTAGGGACTTACTCCAGGTGTCTTCTCATCTCCGTCGCTCTCCTCATCATAAGAGTCAGCAGCATTGTTCTTCGGGCTGGAGCCTCCCAGAAGAGAAGTGATGGCTTTGTTTCTGGCGTGGGCGCTAGCAGACGCCTCACCTTCTTCGTCCTCTTCATCAGGGTCCAAGTGCTCCATCAGTACCTTAAACTGTAGAGCAAACGGAGAATATGCATGAAACTCAAATAATCAAGGATCTTACCAGGCAGCGAAGTTTAAAAATGTATCACCATAAGCTGCAGAAGCGCAATCTAAGAGTTACTGTTCTCTGAGTTTATACTGCTGCTGATCACATAATAAGCACACAATTACATTCTAGTATTCTGTTTGCTTCCCACCTGACTGCTGATGCAACATTTGCACATTTTTGGATTTTAAAAATGAATTGTACACTAAATTGCAATTTTTTTCTTTTGAGTTTATATTTATGGTTCATTCATATATGCACATTGTCCCTTTTTGTTCACTGTGAAACCTGAAGCTCTGCTGGCTTGTCTCACTGTATACATGTATATAGCTGAGATGACAGTTTACTTTGACTCTAATCACCAAAGTCAACAGAGGAGAAGAAAAAACTAACTGATCATAAAACTCTAATGTACAGTTCTATTGCACTGATCAATGTGATTATTCTCTGCTTTGACAATCAAACGTGGGGGGGGGGGGGACAAAACACTTACGTCCAAATATTGCTTGACAATCCTCCTCTTAACGTTCCAAGTAAGTTCTGCATTGGACAGGCTGTTGGTTAAGAAGTCGAGTGTCTGCCGCGGATTGAAATGCACGTTGTTTTTCCTGTTTACTGCCTTGTCATACACTTTCGCCGACTCTGTAGGAGAGTATTTCTGGATTTTGCTGTTGAGAAAGATATGGGTTTAAACAAAGGCTCTGTTTCCATTTATAAGTAGTAGACAAACAGTGTGGCTACAGTGTTAATTGCCTCAATGGATGACATACCTATCAGAGAAGCCGTAGAGATTCTTCAGGTGCTGCTTGAGCACTAAAAGTAGCAGGATGCCCTGAGAGGCATTGGCAAAATCCAGTAGGGGGATGGGGTTGTCTGGTAGACGGTCCATAACCTTTTCAACGTCTTCGACATCCAAGTCCGAGTCAGAATCTGAATTCACCGCTGCCCGCTTGGGCTTCTTGGACCTGTGAATAACCTCGTCATCTTCATCGCTGCTGCTTTCACTGCTGCTTGTTGGCTCGTCATCATCTTCCTCTTCAGAACTGTATTTCTTTTCTCGCACCTTCTTCTTCTTCTTCTTCTTTTCCCGTGGCCTCGGCTCCTTCAGCAGTGACTAAATGTGCAAGGGTTAAAGAAAAAGAGCATCACTTCACATAACAGCAGAAAAACAAACATGGACACAACAAACAGTCACAGAGAGATGTTCACCTCTTTGAAGGACTGCAGCAGATTGCTGCCAGATACAGACAGCGTGATGTCAATGTGGTGCATGATAAAGAGAGGTTCCTCCTGGGTCTGGTAGGGGAAATACGCCAGGTTGTCAGCGATGAACAGTAGCATGTTCACCTCCGTCTTCTACAAGGGAAAAGAAACAGTTGGCAGTTTGTTCAGAAGACTTGTTAATGTCACAAAGCCACAGTGATACTTCATCCTGGCCCATATGGGTGAAACAACTCACTGCACTGTCGTCAAATAAGTTCAGCAGGGAGATGAGGAAGGCTCGCCGGTGCTGTCTGTTTCCTCGCACCATCGTGAAGAGGTGGGAGCAGAGGGCCGAGTTGCTCTCGTCCTGACGGAACCCTCTAATGATGGTGTCCTGAGATGCCGTGATGGCCTGCTGCACCTGGTAGGACATCTTCATCCCTGCCACAGCCTTCATCTGGTTTTAAAACACCACCACACAAAGATTGCAAGATTAATTCAGTATATGATGCAACACAGATAGACAAAGGTAGGTCATACAGTGCAGTGCAAAAGTCTTGTTTAAAGTCATTGCTCAGTTTATGACAAAGTATCTTTCTACTAGCAAAGTTAACATTTGACTAAATGCAAACAAGAATGTAGAACAATGTATGAGGATTTGTTTGTAAAAATGTGGTGGATATTTTGTGAGCTGGTAAGAAAGCTTCCAAATTTCTCCTCAATACCTCCAGCAGTTGCTTGGATTTGAGTAATTCCATCAGCTTCCACAAGGAACACATTGATATACTGAACATAAATCCACAATTTACTGTATAACAGCGTTGTTTTATTTATAGCTTTTAGTTTGTTAGTACTTGTATTCATGTTAAAAAAAAAAAAAAAACCTCACTGTTTATTTCAACAGCTTTTAAACATTTTCATAGGTGCTTAAAACTTTTGCAGAGTACTGTAAAAAATTTGATCCTGAATGCTGCAGGGCTCTGGTCACTCACATGAATGAATCCTGTGTACTTCTTATCAATTTCTACCAGCTGCTGGTCTGCTTTGTTCCTCATTGTAGGTTCTGGATCAGTCCCCATGGCAATCAAATAAGGTACACACTGCAAAAACGTGTACAGAAACAAATTAGTCCCATCAGAATTTAACATTATGTATTATAAGTGCTGTTTGAACTCATTTTACAATTCTGTACCTGTACAGGATGAATGAGACCCTGGTTGAGCGTGAGGGCGATGACGTTAAGGGCAAAATGTCGCACGCTGGACTGCGTGTGGAAGAAAGCCTCCAGCACCTGCTTCAAGTACAGCTGCATGATGGAACTGCTCATGCCTGAGGAAATGTCTCCCATTTCCTTGAGGTCCTCTTGCTTGGACAGCTTTTTCCCTGCAGAGGTATAGAAGAGTCAGTCACAGTCTAAATGAAGCGGAGAACTGAGGTTATATGATGGGAACTCACATTCTCTATCTGCCTCCTGCATGCGCGAGTCCTCCTCTTGCAGATATGTCTGCAGATTCTTCAGCACCTGGATCTTCAGGTTTACTGACTTCTTCCTGTCAGAGAGGAGGCCATTGTACAGGCTCTTCACATCAGGGACAAACATCAGTGCAGGGTGCTGGATAAACAGGAAACCTGGAGGAAAACAGAGAATCAGTTTAATTACACATAAGTAGATCCTTTGGGCATATATTACAGTGTACTGATTTTAAAAGAGCATACCTAAACCTATGATGGCCTTGGTCTGCACCTCCTCATCTTCGTTCTTGGTGAAGTAGAGAAGGAGCTCCGACACCTTGTCCTTTATGACGACCTGCAAGAATCACATGGACCATACAAGATATAAGTTATGTACAGTACCTTGCAAAAGTCAACACCTGAGAAAATTGAGAGATGCTGATAAGGTTTCCCAAACCCATTTAAAGGAACCAAACTTATGTCTTCTAACCAGCTTGTAAAACTATTGGTAAGTATTTTTTTTTTACCAACAAAACATATCTTGATATTACTTAATGCTTTCTCATTTAAATTTGTTCTAATGTTACTTGTGTATTAGCTGGCAGAAAGTTCCTTACTGCTACAGATAAACGGCTTTACCCAGTTTGCACAAGAGCCTAAGTCTATTGCACAGTACTGTCTAAAGCCAAAAACCAATGATTCTGTAAGCTGTAGGTTCCATTACCATACCTTATTATTGCCTTTGAACTCCTCACGGTCGAAGTCAAAGTGCCTGCACAAAGCCCCTACAGTGAAGAGGGAGCGGAGCAGTGCTGGCTTATTGGACACAAGGACCGTGCTGTTTGGGTCCTCCTGGTGCTGCGTTTTTAGCTTGTTTAGCGCCCCTGTGGAACATTGGCTCATTAAGTTTGAGTAAGGACACAATGCTAAAGAATACGCACAAGTCTACACAAATTGAGAAGTGTCTCAACTGCAATACTCACCATAGTATCGATTGAAACAAGACCAGACAAACTTGTAATTGTGAGTGACCTTGTTCACTACTGCACCAAGACAGCTCACACAATGCTGCACAACCTGATGAGGAGAGAGACAGAGACCTTAAAAGGGCAGTCAGTGCACGTTCTTGGTACATTTCAACTATATCTCCCAGCACTATGAACTCCAACCCAGCCATGACCCTACACTGACCGTCATGCCATGTTTGATGATGAGCTTCATCAGGTCTTCCTCGATGGTGGTGAGAAAGGTCTCGCTGGGGTGGTCCATTAGAGGCACAACCAGCTCCAAGATTTTAGCCACATTACAAATTACCATAAAATCATTATGGTTCTGGAGTTACAAAAACAAAAATCATTGCAATGACAAATGTGCAGTTACACCAATTTACCACTAGATGGCAACAACTCAAAAGATAAGAGTTTAAAAGTTGGCTCCTCACATTGCATTTGGTGGTTAAGTAGGGCTGCATGGTCATGGCATGTTTCACCATTAGCTGCGCTCGGATTTTGCTGAACAGGTACAGTGTGGTGATGCAAGCCACTAAGCGGTTAGAGTTCCCCCCTTTATTCTCACAATCTAAAAGACAGCAGAACAAGAAAGCATTAAAAAAAACAAAAAAAAAAAAAAACACCACAGTTTGGCCAAATATGCCACAACTGAAAACTAGACGTTCACAGTACCATCCGGAGATTCTTCATATTTGAGGATGTGCTCCACTAGATTGTCAACGAGCTGAGCGCAGGCCTTTCTGGCCGGCTTGTATGAGGCGTCTTCCTCAGTCTTCAGCAGCTGCACCAACATTAATGTACACATCACAGTGAGAAAAGGGCAAAAGGACAGTGGGGGGAAAAAACAGACGCCATTATGTGTTACCACATCCTGCATGAAATATTATGAAGGGCAGTACTCACATTCTGAAGCAGCTGTTCAAACCAATCGTAACCAGAATCCCTGCATGCAGATACCTGTCAAGAGATAGCATGAATCATGTATGAATAGAGATACTGTCAATTAGAGATGGTATGATAGCAGTTTTTCTTGTCTGATACTGACAGTAATATTAACCTTAAGTACTAGCTAATAATAATTATTTCCTCTGTAGCTATAAACTAACTGAAGGACTTCAGATCGAGATTCAAGATTCTTCGTTTGTCACATGCATAGTCATACAAGTACAACATGCAGTGAAATGTATCCTGAACCACTCCTTTGGACTGTGCAAACTAAAGACTATAAGTAAATTTTAAACAGAAGAGCATCGAATTTGAGACAAAATAAAATACGGAGATAAGTACAAGTAGATGTAAGTCTAATGAAAGTACAAATTAAAAATTTTAAACAAGATGGGCTTCTAAAAACAGGGCATCATGCTTAGAGAACTCAAACACTCTAGTAACCCACTGGAGAAGGGAAAATTAATTAAATAAATAAATAAAAACACACATGACAGTGTGTGCTCTTTCACGCCAGATCTGTTGCAGGACTTGATCGGATTAATTCTTTTTTCCCTCTCCGAGTTCCATTTTAGTGTTTTCTGCTGTTATTAACCCACTACCTAGAACCTTTTTGGTGCCATCTGTACTGGAAATAGACACACAACATACATAGATATCACCCAAGCAGTATTTTTCCATTAGGCACTTAAACTGTTGCTTACCACATCAGTAATATTGAGGATCTTCCTGGTCATGGCTTCTTTATCATGGTTTGGCGTCGGTGTAAACCAGAGCTTCTGGAATGTTTCATTCACCAGTTTCTGAAGAGCAAATCACACCAAGTGTTAAAGGGGAAAGGGATCAAATTCAAGGTAGGACCATAAGACCATAAAAAAGTAATTAAGCAGATGAAACACATCAAATAAGACATTCACCTTAATGCCTTCTTCATCATTGACCCTTCGGATCATCTTCACACACATCTCTGTGATCTTGTTGAAGGTGGGCTGCTCCAGACAGATGTCTCTCAAGATCTTAATCACCCTCTTTCTCACACTAATGCCAGTGTCCTGGAGAAAAAGAGTCCAAGCGTGAGATTTCTCAACTAATCCCTTGCACCACTTCAGTATGAGGTATTTCCCACAACCTATAGGTGGCAGCAGAGTGTCACTAAGAATTTTACCTAGGGTGAACTTTCATACTCTGAATGAACTTTAATCTGGAAAGAGAGCAAGGTTTCAAAACAGCTGTAACTCTCATTGTTTGGACTGCAGTGGGAGCTATTCAACGTAAAAGCCTAAAAGGCAGCACAATCTGACATAGGCTGCATCTAATCCTATTACGGTTCGTGTTTACAAGGCAACTTAGGCCAACATGAGCGTACAACAGACCTACACTTTAAAACATCTTTACCTGGAGGCTTCACAAAGGTCCTCTGAGGACCAAAACTGTAAGATGAGTAAATACCGGTGCACTTTGCCTATGCATGGTATTTAGCAGTTGCAACTTAAAACTCACCCCCTGATATATAGGGCTATGCCTGTTGGCCATTAAGTGCAGAAAGTATATAATACAGATATTTACACTTAAATGTAATACAGATATTTACACTTTTTTAGTTAAATGTGCTCAGATTTTTACCACTTATTAATTTATTTCATAAACTGCTGATTTTTATTCTTGTTAAGTATTTTCAAGTCAAGTCACAGTGAACAACTATAAATGAAAAAGTCAAATAAAATAAAAAAGTTTTTATACCATTGAAAGAATATTTACCAGTGCATGTCTGACATCTTATTAACTGGTTGTGTGGTAATACAAAGTCACATTTAGACTGTTGTTTAACTTTACAGGGACTCGTTAACCGTTTCATCCCACTTGCTGTCACTTATTATCCCATTACATTTCTAACAGTTGTCCGCTGATCCACATCATTAACGTAAAAAAACTTAAAGTAATAATATTAGCTGGGTTTTTGTAGGTGAGTAGTGATGAAAAGGTCATTTTCTGGCTAATAAAGGTACTCAAATGTTGATTATACTGTAAATGTATTTGTTGGCAAAGAATACTGAGTGTGTTTTTAGCAAATATTAAGTGAGTAGCATGCAAATGTAGAAAATCAGTGTATACACTAACTTTTGACCAGTAATGTACATTTTATAACCTTGTGGCATACCAGGGGAGTCAGACTGCTTGAAATGCTAACAGATTCTAAAACGTCTTACATTTAATGCCAGTATCTTACAGAACTTGTGTTCCAAAATTCTCACCCAAAGGAGAATGCAAAATTATCTTGTCTCATCATTATCATACAAAACTGGACAAAGCTTGTTCATGGTCCAATACACACGCAAACAAATGCAGCAAAACTGAAAACCGTGGATAAATCTGTGGCTCAAAGACACGGTCACGATTCTATCCTGCAGCAAGAGCTGGAGAGGCACTTCACTATAAACTGGAAGGCAAAGCTGAAATTGTGAAGCAAGTGCCTTGAAGTTCTGCTTCTTACATTATAAAGGCATTTCTTTATACAGTACCATCTCCTCGGTCAGTTGCACAAGAGGAGGCCGTGCAAGGACTGTGTGCTTCACCCCCCTCTTGGTTTAATGCCAAATAAACACTGGTTCAGGTGCTGACCATCTCACACTTTTTTTGGCACAATTATCTATTGCTGTATATCTTCTCAATCCTTTGTATTGCTTGCACACTTAACTCTGCCGGTAGAATATAATATAATCAGTATAAATCAGTATTCACTCACTAGTGCTGTGCTGTTACTGCTCCGGTCAACTGCACTGTATGTTGTCCTGTAAATTTTTGTACTGCTGCTCTTGGTTTTTGGGGTTTTTTTTGCTCTCTCTTGTTTGTCCTGTCCTTGTGTAGTAGGGTGGTGTTTTGTTTTTGTTCTTTGTGGATCTGGTTTTGTTCTTTGTGTTACAATATGGCCCTTGAGGATCACTGTTTAATTTCACTGTGTACTGTGTGTGGTATACACCTACTTAATTTGGCACGACACCACAGGAGTTTAGTCATACACATGAATCACATTGGAAAAGAATTAATATCAATCTGCAGCTTAATTAAAAGGCTAAAGATTGACCAGCTTCCCCTCATGAGCTAGCGGCATTGTCACATACCAGTATTCTCTCAATGAGCATGTCATAGTATTGCTCGGTCAGCTGGGGACGACTCAGCACGAATCGCCCAAGCAGCTCCACGGCAGCCTCCCGTACACTCGTAGAATTATCCATCAGCCTCCCGTGGACTCCACGTTGCATGTCCGACTGCAAACATACAACACATTACATCTCAAACACAGCCAGAATCAACATTTAAAGCTGAACAAGAGGTCAGAAATAAGGCAGAAAAAAACCTAGCCCATAAAACAGGCCCTGTTCTTTGCCTTGTCCATTCCATGAGCTCCCATGAGTCCTGTCCAGTTACTCACCCGGGCAAGAATGCTGGGGTCCACAGCCACTACCTCAGACAGACACTTCATTGCTTTAGTTCTCACAGCAATAGCACTTTCTCCCAGCACTCTCAAGATCTAGGAAATACAATGAAGCAGGGACGTTTAACACCTCAAAAACATGTACATAACACACTGCAACAAAGGTATTCATGTATTAACCATTTTACACATTTTGCTTTAGAAGTTTTTTTTTTTTTTTTTTTACTGAAGGGCACATTCATATTTTTAGCAATGCATGAAAAAAGTGTGTAAAATCAATACATTACCTGTGTTAAATAAATATCAAAGCTCTGTGCAAACGGCCTCATAGAGGCCAAATATCGCACAATTAAACAGCCATCCTCGTAGTCCACTGTATCAGAGTTCATTCTGAGGAACAGAAAATGTATCATTAAGGAAGACTTTCTCTCACCAGACAAGCAGCTCAACAGGGGAACATGAAGGGAGGGCTGGGAATGCTTACTTTAGTGTGCTGAACTGTGAGGGTGTGGTCTTGATAATGGACCGCAAAAACTTCTTGCGTGCCTCCGCTCTCTGCATAATCTCGCCTGTAGTCTCAATATCCTTAGCGTGGTGCTGGCCCTCTGACGAGTCTTCATCTTTTTGGTTCTGGGACTTCATCGCCTTCTCTGTCTCCGTGGTAGTATCCCTGAACCACTGAGCAATATAGAACTTCCGTGCAAACTGGAATAGGACAAAGACTAGTTAGGCAAAGGCCTTCTGGAAGCTTAAATATTTATACAGCCTAATATCACATGCAAAGGTCATTCAACATGCTTTACAGAAATAAAATAAAAAAATACAAAATCAGGAAGAATTTAAACCAAACTAAAGAAAAACATTCAGTTAAAAGAAGAAAGAGAGGAAGAGGTACTGCAGGCTTTCTCTCTGTAGTGTGTGAAATCATAGTACTCACCAAAAGAGAGGGGTCAGTATCAACATTTCCATCCAGGTAGTCCAACAGGGCCTTCTGCAGCTGCTGGGTCTCATCATTCCCAGGTGTCTAAAGGACAAATGAACAAAAATGAGAAGACCTGATGGGAGGAAAAAACCCCCAAACAAACAAACACAAAAAAAGTAATGTAAATAAGATGCGGAAATGACTCAATACCTCTTTTAGGATTCTGTCTATGGAGCGCTGGTCCATTTTGCTGGTGACAGCATCCTTCCGTAAGCGGGCAGCAACTGTGCCCAAGTAGTCCAGGGAAGCCACTCTCAGTGCCATTTCTGTCTGTTTGTTACTGAACTGGTGCACCTAGAAATAAGAAACGGGGATGGTTCTCATCTTGTTCTTCAAAGTGTGATGCCCTTGAAGTTCTTATAAGCAGAAACCATATTGCATTTTCATGAGAAAATGCAAAGTGAAATTGCAGTTTGGAGATAAAACCAGTGTTTGGAGACAAGCAAATATTGGTTTTATGGGAAAAACAGTTTGTGTTAAACTTAATTTAATATTTAAACAACCAATACTTAGCCCCTGATCAACCAATCAAAAAACAGAACACCGTGAATATTTAAAAAAATTTAAATGTTATGGAATTTGGCCAACATTCAATATGGACTCAGAAGAGAAGCGGCTCCAAAAAACAGGTGGAATGAGATAAATAAATGAAACAAAAAACAAATTGACAACTAAATAAATGAACAAGAAAAATAATATTGTAAAAACAATAAAAGCAGGGCCAATTACCAGCAACCGGCCCAGGAGACTTAGGAGCAGTTCAGCTGCAGGCCACTCAGGTTTGTTGACTGTTGAAAGGAGGTCCTGCACAAAGTTTTCAAACAGAGGCCGGTAGTCCTCCTCACCCTGTTTGCTACCACACCTGAAAAACATGAGGCAAGGTTAAGGAAGTCGGGTTCATTAACGTGTTTCATCAGAATTTAAGTGCTGTGCATCTGAGAAAGCCCTCACTTTTTGAGGAAAACGGATAGGAAGTTCTGCGCCGTCCTCATTGCAGTCTCATACGAGTTTGTGATGAGAACATCTTGGTCCACCTTAAAAGGACAATGTACATGTATTTATTTTTAAACTGTTCAAGTAAACTGAATCATACTTTTTATGGAAATGTAGCATTACTTACTTTTTTGTCATATTCATCATCTGTGCTGTCCTTGTCAGAAGGAAGATGTACCACACACTGAATGAGCTGAAGCACCAGAGCGGTCACCATCTGGATGTACATGGGCTCACCATCAACATCACTGCTGTTCAACCTGATATACAGAAAAGGTCACAGTTTAAATGAAATGTGGCATTTTACTTTTAGTAACCAGTTTAAATAAACAAGATAACTGGTTAGGGAGTTGTCCCTACAATCAGAAGGTTGTGGGTTCGAATCCCTACACTGCTACTGTCATCACTGAGGTACCCTTAAGCAAAGTACCGTCCCTACACACTGCTCCACAGGCACCCCTCACTGGTGGCAGCCCACTGCTTCACTTTGTGAATGGGTTAATTGCAGAGAAAAAAAATTTGTTCACACTGTATGCTGGGCTGTGGCGAGTTCAAGTGTGACTATAAGGGGCCACTTTACTAGGTAGTTACCTGAAGTTTCTCAAGCTCCTCTTGCTGGTGGGCAATCTGGCGAGGGAAGTAAAGATTTCCTCCAAGATCAGCTGCCTGTGCTTCTCATACCGGGAAAACACCTGAGGAAGAAGAGCAAATTCAGTCATGCTCAAAAAAGAACTCATCACATATGGATTTGTAGGTGTTTAAGTGTGTGAGGCGGCCTTTGCCGAAGACTCACCGCTGTTACCAGCTTAATGGCGCAGAGTTGCAGTTCGCTGACATTCTCTACAAAGAATGGCGTGATTCCCATGGAGGAGACCTGCACAGGAAGATACAAAGATTAGCAATGAATGATCATTTTTATGGAGACAACTGAAAGAACACTTCCAGCCCTGGTGAAAGTAGCAGTGGCTCACCTGCAGGATTGTAGTGTCAGTCAGAAGCTGGATCTCCAACAACTCTGAGATGTTGCTGACAATGTCACATACTTTGTTGTAGAGCATGACTATCACTCTCTGCTTGTGCGTGGAGCATTTTGCTCGTTTGGCCTTCGAACTCAACATCCCACCTGTCAAAAATAGGGATGGAGAGGGCCCAATAAGGGTGTGGGCATTTATGCGAGATACCTAGAGATACTAAAAACGCTACCCTCCAATGGCAGAAAGTGACAGGTGACAAACCCAATACAAGTAGAGACGGAAATGGTTTTCTGGGAAAAGAGCACCAAGTTCTTATGACAAAAACATCCAAAGCTTTCAGGGGGTTCATCACTGACCTCCATGAGGGTCCACTCTGTAGACAGGGTCATATTGGGGGTACAGGGTGTTCTGCAGATGGAACTTGGTGTACTGTAGCACCCTCTCAATCACATCCTCGATGTAGACGGCCTTGGGCATCCGCAGCGAGGTCATAATGTTCAGAGCGGTCAGACAGGCGTCGGCCGATTTGGTCACCCGCTCCATGATGAGGTCACGCCACAAGCGCTCCTCGTCCTCTGCATCATTGTCCTGGTATAGGGAAGGGGGAAAAAGTCAGTCTGACTGTCCGCCATTTACAGCAGAGCTGCAGTTTACATAAAGGAAAAAGTGAGCCTTGTTCTGTGAAAAGCTCAACTATACTCACATGGTTCATATGTGTGGAGAGCTTTGCTCCATCCTGTATGTTTTTCTCCAATATGCTCAGCACCTTCACAAGTTTGTCAGATGGAATCTGCAGAGCGAAGAACTCAATGTTAAACCTTGATATGGGCACATTAAAAAAAGTAAACACTGATGACTGAATGTCTGAGTTGTGTTACAACTCATCTCCCCCTCCACAACAGCCTACCCTGTATGTGATGCCCATGGCTTTGATTTTGGCTGATTCGCTGCCCAGCTCACTCAGTTGGTGTTTCCCAAGGAGCAATTCCTGAGGGATCTCGTCCTCGTCTGCAGCTAAGGAAAGAATTGAAGAATGTCTTTATTTTTGATGTAAGGGAAGAACAACATTTTCTTTCTGCATTTGTACGCACTACATCACAACAGAGCAATTCAAGTTCATATAATAGCTACACTAAAGGTCAAAATAAAATAATATTCAGTGACTAGAAGTTACATACCTAAAGATAAGTCCACATCCTCCAGGTTTTCTAAAATGTTATCCACACTTGCTGAAAACCTCTTAAATGTTGAGGAGTCCATCATTTCTGGTGGAGAAAAAGAAAATATTGACAGTGGAATATTGTTAAGACTGCAGTACTGACAGTATAACAGTAGAATGCTGTAAAGCATATCTTTAACTTGCAACAATAATTACAGTATTGTATGACTGTACACAATTGACTGATTTTCAACTATTTTTAGCCATTACAACAAACAGAATGTGAACTGGGTGCATTTGCATTGTCAAAAACACTGTTAATTCATGTAAAAAATTAAGCAGAAAAAGCACAGTACAGTAAACCTCCACTTTAACGCGGATCAGCAGTCAAGGTTTCAGTCTATCACGGATTTTTTCTGAGAACCAAACTAATAATTGTTCGCAGAAACCCCTGCACTAAACACAGAATCTGCAGATATCCTCCACATTTTTTTTTCCTTTTGTCCACCACGCCCCTTCGCCCTCGTGCTATTTGTTTATGTTTGAGCAAGGCTGTTAGGAAGGCAATCAGACACCTGAAAGGAACGAGCACAGACACAAACAGCATGAGGACAAGGGCGCATGGCGGATGTGGCCTGGACGTCACAGCTTTTTTCGTGGTAATATATAATTTTTCATGCTTTTTAGTGCTAAATTATTAAGAAAAATATCATTTACTAATTTTGTAACAAATATTGATGTAAATTCAGCTACATTTCCCTGTAAAAAAAAAAAATAACCATACATTTTTGGTACTGTCCAGAGAACACAAAGAAAGCACGTCTTG
The DNA here is from genome assembly GCA_037974405.1 of Brachyalestes nurse. Classification (NCBI taxonomy): domain Eukaryota; kingdom Metazoa; phylum Chordata; class Actinopteri; order Characiformes; family Alestidae; genus Brachyalestes; species Brachyalestes nurse. The sequence continues at coordinate 14,788,267 of JBBPCY010000035.1, forward strand.
AGATTTTGAAAAAACGCTGTACTCAAGCGAGAGGTTTGAAAGTAGGCAATCCGAGAACGCTATTTATTTCTCCTTGCTGCTGATTGGCTTGCTCCTTTGATGCATCTGTGACAGCTGCAGAGCAGAATTTCCCCCGTGGAGCATCTCACGTGTTCTCGTGTTTTTCATTTTGTTCTTCTTAAAGCCCTGCATTTTTTTACTCTTAATTAAATGAATTTATTACTGTATTTACCTGCTTATACCAAAGAAAATGAAAGCGCATACTAAAGAAAACGCATGTGCATGAATTACAGCATAGTCTATACGGGGGTAACATCCGTATTTTACATTCTAGTACTATGGGAGTTCAGTGTAAACTGTACAGTATGAATATGGGTTTACCTGTACATTTTCTTTAAAGGTAATGTATTAAGCACAGTTTAAAATGAAATTAAAGTGTTAAGGGGGCATATTTAGAGTTTACATTATAAAAATAGACATTTGTAGCCATTCCCCCCCCCCCCCACCACATCACTGTCTTTCACTACACGCGGGTGCTCTTGGAACGTAACTCCCGCGATAAGCGGGGGGTTACTGTATATCACAGATAACTGAACTTACCTTCTGGAGTTAGCTTCGGCTCATAAGCTTTCCTCTTTTTCTGCTTCTCTTTCATCTTCATTTTTCTGGCAACTGAAAGACATGAGCACAATTAGGTATTTCTCAGCCACCTAGGTACTATGGGTGGTGGGTGTGGCTTGTGGCAATAAGCACCGTCTTTCCATGTCAGACACTCACTGTCAATCATGCTGGGAGGTGGTGTATCCTCCTCCGAGTCATCTGGACTATGGTCTCGGTACCGACTGCCTGAGCTTCTGCGGCCGTCGTGGTGGCCGCTTCGCCTGCGCTCTCCAGAACCCCTCCGGTCCTTCTCCTCACACTCCCAGGTCCGGTCCCGTTCCTTCTTTGATCGCTTGGGGGCCGCTGAACAAGAAAACAAGAAAAAGTCTAATTAGACCATAATGTGGGTGTATTCAGATCAACCAGTTCTTCTTTAACTTTACAAGAATAGTACTAATATTATTAACAGAATCATAACAATTACACTAACTGCACACTAATTATATAATTATACTATGTATTTATGCAACGGCTCAAGCAACTTTACAATGAAACTGTAACTATAATAACCAAACAACTATAAAATGGAAAAAATGAGTTAAAAGAAAACATTATTACCAGCTGCTAAATACAACTCTTAAACCATTAAGAAATGTTTGGCTCTCACAAGGAAGTCCATACTGAGGACGTTCTTCTAACCTTTAAGCTTAGAATAGTAATAATAGCAGCGATTTGTTAAACTTAAAAACTGTTGTAGGTGTTATAATGAGCGCCTGTTAGCTATTGGGCAGTCCAGCAATCTTACATTACAAGCAATGCATTCATTAAACAATCTACCCATTATTTTGACTCAGTCAGAAAATACTGACAGAAATCAGTAAGAAATTACACAACTCAGACATTCCAAATCACTTTTCAAAGTACAGATCAACTATGAAGCCTAATATGTAGTTTAAAGCAAATATTTTGAGCAATTAGAACTTTGTGTTTGTACAACCTTTTTTCCCACCACATGAAATTTCATTTTCACATGTAAAGAGTTTCAATGATATTGCCAAACAAACCAAAGCACTTCAGATAGCAATTGCATATACACAAAAAAGTAAATAAATTCTTGAATAGTTGTGTTTCTCTTACTTGAAGACAAGTAACGAATTACTACACTTAAATTACGATTTTTTTTTTAGCATTCTTTCCGTAACTTATGTTCAAAACTAAAGCAAAGCATGACATTACATGAGGATAAAAAGTCTTGAGATTGTTTACATTACTTGCAAACAATCTCAAGACTTTTTATCCTCATGTAATGTCATGCTTTGCTTTAGTTTTGTATATAAAGATTACATTTAACTAGATGCATTTTTGCAAGAAAATTGCACGATGGCTATAAAACTGGCTTATTACGCTTTTCATTTAGCGTCCCGCGTTTTACCTCTGGCCCACCGAGGTGGCGATCAAAAAACTGAACACACATCCTCTGCAGCGGATATTAACGGTCGTTTTGACTTGCAGCGCCAAAAAACAGATGGAATTAAAATAACTAGATTTGTTTCCACAAGAAAATGTGAGGTGTGACTGCTATAAAACGAGTTCTCGGAGATACACAAACATTGGTTTTACTGGGTCAGGTCAGCTCATTGCATATCTGAGCTTTAAAGTATTTTCATGCTGTGTGTTTTGCTTTTGTTATTTCATGTTTTGGATTTTTCCCCCACCTTCCTGGCATCTTTACCGGTGACTCAACCATCCTCTTGCTCTCCCAGTATAATACAGAGCCGACTCAACCACAAAAATCGATTTTTACGATCATTACTCCGGCCCTGATCATCTGATTAGATGTGCATGCGCACTGAAGGGGATGTTAACAGATGTTTTAACACTGGAACCATGTCCGTATTCCATAAACTGCAGGAGAACTGGCTCACGAAAAACAGTGGAATCATTTTTATAAAAATAATTTTAAAAAATTATAACAAAAAAAAAACCCACCACAAATCACATCAATGGTACAGCCAAGTAAACTGAAATATTTCCGATTGTAATTGTAAATCTACAAAAAAGTAATTACTCATATCAATATATTTACTCTTACTTGAATAATTTATTGCATAATTTCCTTCACTGCACTCCAGAAGGAAAGCAGGTTTAGGTGAAGCTGGGGTACGATGCTAAAAGGTCTGAAATGTATTCATTAAATATATTCACCTGTAACCAGGGCTCCCACACCTTCCTAATACATCAAATTCACTGACTTTCTGAAATTTCCTCAAACTTGAGGACCCAACGTGTCAGGTTTAGACACAGATCAAGGATAGTTCTTTCTCGGTCAACTTGTGTTTAACTGGCAACATCCGACTTTAAGCAGTCACGCACGCACATGAGCGCTGCACTTTCTCAAGGTAGGTGGCGCATGAAACAGACACAGGCGGAAGGACACACTCGCAGACAGCGAAATGTAGCCTATTTAGTAACAGCAGCTTTCATTTCTATTTTCGAATATATCAATTCAAGCACTTCCATTGACACAGTGGGAAGCGTTGGTGACGATAACAGAGGTTATACATCACTTCGTCATTCAGGTAGATGCATTACTAATTTCTACATTTATGAATGTTTATGTATCACCATTGGCTCTAACTGGTTTCAAGCTGACCAAATGGTCCTTTTTTTCTACTATTAACCTGTTAACCCTCCTACAATTTTTCCCCGACTGCTGTACCCAACTTCAAAAGCTCACAGCTCCCTCATGC
>JBBPCY010000035.1:14803203-14819009 GCA_037974405.1 Brachyalestes nurse
ACTTTCTTTACCAGCTCGGCCGAGGTTCCGGGGGGGTGAGGCCAGCTCATAGGTGAGCTGCTCAGTGAAGATGTTTGTTTACTGTACTGTGATTTAGAAGGTTCGGAAAGAAAGCCATGCACAAATTTTTTAAATCAAACAAGTAAAAAGGGCTCTGTTCAGAAGGCTAAAGGCGCTCTGTTAATTGCGCCGATGTACATCATATTTACGGGGGTGTCCTGTGATTAAACAGTTTGTGCAAAAATACCTGTTTCTCACACTCTGTCATCGTGTGTTTGCGCATGCATGCATGTGGGCAGGGGAGGGGATAGATTTTTGAATAATATTCGAATAGTTCTCATCGATTTTCGAATAGTGTTTTTGCCAAAAAGTCACATCCCTATTCAGAACAAGAACAACAGAACAAATATTCAGAATTCACAACAACCAAAAGCATGAACTGAAATCATGGCCTTAACTAGTACTTTCAGTGTGTAAACAAAAACTAAAAGAAAACGCTTTAATTTTCCAATTTGCATTGTCAGTGTGCAAACACAAACTTAAAACAAAAACAAACAAAAAAACCCACACTTTTTCAATTTCATCAGATGAGAGTAAGGAAAATTGCTTCCAAAGGTAAAGACCTGAAAATATCGTGAGGTAGAACACTAATGTTGCAAACATTTTCAGCAATAGACTAAATTTCCCAGTTCCTCTCAGTAATTATTTTTGCATACGTTTCATCGCTCCCCCAAGGTGTGAGGTCAAGTGAAGCGTCTTTAACAAGCCACTGACAGTAACATTCTTGAGTGTCTCAGCACTCCTGAAGATCACAATCCATCCAACTTGTGACACAACTAAGCGAACACCCGGCTGCTCAGTATGTCACTCTGCAAAAAAAAAAAAAACAGCACGAGCCGTACTGTTCGGTCCTTCTTGAGACCCAACACTGTCACAGCAACAGCTAACTACATTCCCTCTGGATTCTCTTGGCAAAGACAGCAGCAGGGCTCACCTTCATATTACACACACAGTGAATTTCACCAGTTTAACACTTTGGAGCCCACAAAACAACTATTACACAGCGCATCTTTATAGAAGTCACAAATCATGGTCTCAAAATACTACCAAGAACATTCTCCTCAAAGATGGAAAACGTCATTACAGCTAGTTGCTCAGCGTCTGGTAAACAATCAAAAGCAATCAAAGGTGTTTCTCATCTGGCCTTGATAAGCACTAAAAGTTAATGAGATATGAAGTCTTTTCTTCATAGGTCTATAGTATGATAGGATGTGTGGCTTTACTTACAGTCTGTGAGGCTAGCAATCCCAGCAAGAGTGGTAATGGGAACATGAGGCATATCCCCATTCATGCTGAAGATGGGGGTGGGGGGTCGTGTCGATGCACAGGATGCTCAATGTCTCTGTTCTCCGACCAGGCTTCACATCTCCCTTCTGCTGCAAGAGAGGAAGAAACATTCAAAATCACAAGCAAAACAGATTTTCAACAATTTCATTTGTTAGGAACATAATAGGGAATCTTGGTGAACGTTTTGTTAAACCTGGCCTACAGCCTTCACGATGCAGGCACTTTAACAACACTTTGGGAGGGTGTGGGTTACTATCACTAGTTGCTTATTTTGCACTACACCATCAAACTGTTCCCAATTACATACCAGTGTCAAGTGGTTTGGCGTAAGGACAATGTGACCATGGGGTGGGGGCACAGATAAGCACAGATACTAATGTTTACTAAGATACTAAGATTTTTTTCAGTCTCTCAATTAAAATTTGTTGCTAGTGGACGAGGTTAGCAGATAACACACTATACTAAACTACACTGCCGTTCATTAAAGGAATACATAACAGGAAAACAAAAAAAACAAAGATCCTAAGCCTCAAACAGGTAAATGCATACAACAGAAAGAAACAGTTAACAGTCCAATGAGAGCTAACAAACCATTAAAAGAGCAATACAAGCTTCTGATGTGATGAAAGCACTGATCCTTAAAACAAAAAGTAGATATGTGGTAGGTATGAAAAAAGTAGTGGGCACAAAACCATATACGAGTGCAAGATTAAGCACTGCGTTAAAGGCAGGCATGCATATCAAATAAATTCTCTTCCAACCCTTAGGCCTAAAGCATCAGCAGAACACCATTATTCAATTGCCTTAACTATATCAACACTTTACACTAGAAAAACAGGCTTCTATAAAAGTTGAAAAACAACCAAGTGCTTCCAATGCTGAACATGCACTTACAGAACAGCCCCAAAGTCTGGTAAAAGCTCATCACACTAAAGCAACCACAAAGTTCCTCATCAAACAAGAATGGGCACTTTCAAGTTTAACTTACATCTCAAATCTGACTGTTGCAGGCAAATGTTTTTCTAGGACTGGTGTAGGTGGCTGACAAACTGTTGTAGGCATGTTCAAGATCCTATCGTAAATGTTCCTACAAACACACATTAAAGACAGGACAAAAACTAGTGTGAGGGTATTGGTCAAATACTTCTAGAATGCATACTAAAACAAAACTGGGCATCTAACATGGCAAGTAAAAATAAACTGATGGGACCTGGAAGCTGAATAAGCATACCGATACATGCCTGCGTAACTTTCACTGACTCAAAACTTGGCTGCACCACAATAAAACAATCAAATAGCAAAGAGCATCTGTATACAACATGGCCCACCATATTTCAGTGTCAAGCTGCAATGAATTTACTGTAAAGCCCCAACAATTAAATCAACATGGGGCAAATATTCAACCAGAGACCAATACGTAACTCACAGCACCTTGAAATGCTGGGTCTATGGCATGTAACCATCAACACGTATAAAGTGTTGCAGTACAATGCGTAAAGTGCATTTTGCATTTGAATGTATAATAGGCCAATAGTGCATGTACAGATACGAGCACTTAGTGGAACTGATCAAGCTGAGTGTAGCCTAAGGTTCCCAATTGTTAACTACAGACAACCCATGCAAAGCCCATGTTAAACAAATAAACAAATCATTTAAACTGGGTGGTAGTGATTCTTCTTTAATTGCAGGGATGATAAAATAATGGTTTGAATAATGTTCAGACTCTCCAACTCTGAGAAAGGGTCTGCTAAGCAGGAATCCAAATAAAAAGGGTCACAATTCCAGACCTGGCCTGCGCACAGGTGAGGCCCCTGCAGGACTGCAAGCCTCTTAAACAAAACAACTGTCAAACCCCACTCAATCATGAATCTAGTCCTTTAAGGGGTGGGGATCAAATAAATAAACAGAAGATCTCAAATTACAGCAGCCGCCCCCATCCCAACCTCCACAACAGCAGCAGCGGCAGCTCTGTTGCCCATCCGGCTGTATCTGGGCTGGTCAGAGAGGGGCGGGCGAACCGCACAAAGGATTATCAGATGGTGGGGAGAGAGAGGGGAGAGAGGAGGGAGGGAGGCCAGTCCCCGGGCTGCAGGACGGAGCACACACGTCCTGGCATCAGCCAGAGGCAGTTAGCCCGTTCACAAACATTTACACCCCGGGTCTTCCACATCAGCTGGGCTGACAATGCTGTACAGTGTTTACAGTGTGAAAGTAGATCCAAATTATGAAAAATGCCATTTTGACATGAACAGAAAGTTCAAACAAGCACTTAATGCAAGCTAAAAATTTAAGATGCCCCTAAAAACCCACGTCTGTGGGAAAACTCCATGTTTTGTTGAGTTTCCATGCATAGTCAGAACTGTTAACTACATTAAAAAATACACTGCTAAGAATAGATCCTGCCATCTAAAACAGACACAATTTATGTTAAAGGATCTCAGGTGGACTTCTAAGACTGAACACAGCACATGAAGAAGTGCTCAAAACTTTTCTCTCTCAGCAGTTTTGTAAACATCTAAAGTCATGTGGGTTTGCCATTCATTCTCAACTAGCAGGGCTTGGGAAGATGCAAAAGAGGATCTGAGAGGAGTCTACATGGGCACGGGTGTCTCTTCCAGTTTAAATCTCTCCTTTAAAAAATATCCAATGCTCAAATTTAAAATCCAAACACACTAGAGGTTGGAAGAGACACACTGGGCTCACAGGCGAATACAAAGTCCTCGGTGGTGGAGCACAATAGCTTGCTGCTATTTGAAAATACGAGGCTAGCGTTAGCTGCACGGCTAGCAGGCTATTTTTTTGTAAACAATAGAAAAGAGCACGGATAAAAAAACCCTCTTTCACGAATGATTACACGTGTCACCTGCTGAAGAATTCAATAAACACCGTTTATCTGTTTCTGTTGCAAATACACGATTAGCACGGGTGAGCTAAAGCTACATAGGTAGCTGAAGCTAAACTAAACCTCAATGATGAGAACAGAGATCCACAGTTTTCCGTGTGTGGCATCCTTACAAAGGAGCGCCCCTTTACAACAGAAAATCAAACCTGTAAAACTGGTCGTGTATGCAGATAGATCAGCTGTGTGCCATGCTGATATTACTGAACGTCAACAATGTCAGACTTCGGCTAGCTCAGTTATGCAAGAAAACATGTAACGCGTTAAAGCACGGTTTCCCTTAGCCTACCCCTGTTCGCTAAAAGACAACTACGGTCAGAAATCGTAAATATACATCACACACAACTACAAAAACTCGACTCCAATGCAAGATCTTAAATTAAGGTTAATAAAACGGTCCAGCTTTATTTAGCCAGCTAACATTAGCCAGCTAGAGAGAGCCAGATGAATAGTCATAAAGTCGGAAAATAAAAAAAAATACAAAGTAAAGGAAATTGTAGTTAGTAACCCAAAAATGTTAAAATCGCAAAAAGGGAAAATTCCACAGTCTTACAGGAGTAAACAGTCCATATGCCGTTTGCATCTCAATGTATGCTAATGTTAGCTTAACTCAAAACTGCTTTCACTGAGCTAATTCAGTATTCAGGAGGGCTGGAAACGGTGTCCCGACACTTAGAAAAATGTACTGAAACATTTTTAAGGCAAAACCTGACCTCCATAACGCCATAAAGTACTGAAATGAAAGTTGAGCCCCGTGTTGTTGGAGTGTCGATGCTAACTGAAGCGTCTCCCCCCGCCTCACCATTCAAACCACAACAATACGAGAGACTGACAAATCTGTACAGACATACACAGCTCGGTTCAGAGAGGCTGAGAGCAAGCTGTGTGAACCTTTACCTTGTTCTTTTGGTTTCTGTATTTTTCCAAACCTAAACATCGGGTACATTAATTAACAACGACTTAATTATTCATCTCTTCGACTATCCACGACCTTGTATTACTGTCTGACTCTTAATAAGCAATCCTTAAGAGTCAAACGCACCGTGTTTTGGCTGCCTGGTACACAAGAAACCACCAGTTTCGACTGAGCTCGGACACTTTTCTAAATTTCTCCTGACGGATAAACTGATAAACATTCATACTAAACTGCACTTGTCCACTTATTACCATACTTTGCTGTTATCTAGCGAGAGGAATTGGAAAAACAACAATACAACGATAATACAGAGCTGAGATTCCAGTATTAATGTGGCCTGATGGTGATGTCTGACAATCCAATGTTTACAGAGTCTCTGCTTCACAAATTTGTTTCTCTGTGAGTTAGTTTAGTTAGATAGATACTAAGTTAGGCAGCTAGGGCCTGGTAGAGAAGGTAGGCTATGCAGATAAACTTGGTTTGAGTCCAAATAAATTAATTAATTAATAACATATCAAAACAAAAACACACAAGATGCAAGGAGCCAAGTACGTTTCAATGACCGGGTTGGCCTTGCGAAAAGAGGCTAGGCTAAAGCTAGGCGAAGTGAAGCCACGGCCTCGAGTGAGGTCACTCCCCCACGGCCCGTCGCCCAAACACGGGCGGGCCAGGCAGCGGAGCGGCCCGAGAAATGGCAGAGGCTAACTGGCTAACAGCGACGAATAAACACGAACAAGTTTGTCCGAGGACTCGGCCCCATAGAGCTGCCCCAGAGCTATCGTCGCTCGCCGCGACGCCAAACGAAGCGGACGGGTGTGGTTATTTACCTCAGGTCTTGATGTTGGCCTTTTTTTGGTAGGGGGAGGAAAATAAAAAGGAGAAAGAAACGGTAGCGACCGAGCGTCGTCTCTAGCTCCCCCCTCTCCGTTCACAGCCGCTCCGAGTAATATAACAAGAGTAATCCGGGTCGGGAGGGTTCGCTCTTCTTCCTCCTCACTGCGAACATGAAGGCTGGAGGGAGGTAAACATTCCCCGCGGCGCTGCTGCTGCTGCTCCGCCGGTCCCGCTCCGGCCGGCGCGGCTGAGAGGATGGCGGCGTGCAGAGAGCTGATTTCGGGAGATATTTTAGTGCGGCGGTGGCGGCGCAGGAGGAGGAGGAGGAGAGGAGAGGAGAGGAGGAGGAGGGGGGAAGAAAAAGAGAAAACCCTGAAAGACTATTGACGCGGTGATAAAAGGATCCACTCAGACTCTCTCCCCCCTTCTCTGGCAGAACAAAATGCCGACCGGAAGCGCTGCTGCAGGAATGACTCCCTCCACCGGCGCCAGCCCGACCAGCAGCAGCGCGCCGCGGACTCCAGAGGCCCCTAAGCCCGGGGTGCTCACTACCACACAAACCTGCTTCAGTAAAATACTATCAAACTACTAACAACCACACAGACTTGCCTCTATATACTATTATTATCAAACTACACTATTAAATGATTGCCAACCAGACTGCCTCACTAAATACACTATATCAACTAAAATACTGAAATACACTACAGCCTTGCCTCGCTAAATATATCAAACTATCAAACTACTGCTAACCACACATACCTGCATCACTAAATACACTATCAAGTCAAGTTCTTCCATCCAACTTGTCTTTACGAACCTTGCTTTGTGCATTGGGAGCACAGTCATGTCCCCCAAACACTGTGTTGACAAAGCTGAAAGCATGGGTTTTGTCCAAGGTGTAATTAGTTTACATTATTATAGTAAGGACAGTATGGTAATAATAGTAGTAATAATATAGTAATATAGTAGGGAAGGCTGGATGTTCTCAATAATGTACAAAACATTAAAAAGTAATTCAGAGTACAAGCTAATAATGGGAAACACAAAGGAGACCACACACATTAATCTGTTTTCTGCTCTAAGGTCTCAAGTCCTCACCTTTCCTCAGAATACTTTACCATAGTAAGGATAATATAGTAAGAATAGGTAATAATTGTAGTAATATATGAATAATACAGGGAGAGCTACATGCACTCAGTACAAAGCATTTAAAGCTACCATGTCTGGAGTATGTTTAGACTTGATTAAGCACATAGGCTGCTTTATGTTTTTTGTTATATGTTTTGTTTTACTTCATTTTCACTGTTACTGGTAGATAGTCTTCTTAGTTAAAAATCTTAATAATTTAACTTTTCCTGCTCTCTTCACCTGTTTTGGTCCATTGCACCATCACAGTCCCTTGACCAGGGCCCGTCACCTGTCGTACATGTAACACTTTCATTTAATGAACCTGGGGTCTCACATAAAAAGATATAGTGGGACATAATAAGAAAGTATTTATTTCCCATAACCTACCACCAGGACTGCAAAATCACATTTCCTGATTCAAGCAATTATCACAGATTGTACTGGCTTTGTATTTGGAAAAACAAGCTTCTGTTAGGAGTGGACGTTTCTCTACTGTCTCTTGTACCACATTTCTTTCTGTCTGTCTCCTTCCCACTACAGGGGCAGGTAAAGTTAATTGAAGGTGTTTCTGATGAAGATTGTATTCTTATTTAATTAGATATTCTTAATGCCATCAATTCAGTATGAGCTACGAAGTGGTTTATTCAGTGATTCCCAGTTCCAAACCACTGAGTTGCACTGCCTGGTTTCATGGTGTATGGGCACTTGAGTCATGTAATGACATATCTCGAGCTTGAAAAAAGAACACATTGTTGATGTTGTACAAGGCAGGAGTTACCCAGCTCTAGTCCTCTAGTCCACTTAAACATTTTTGATTTTATTCCAGTGCAGGTAAAACTGGATTACAATAAAGGAAAAAAAATTATGTGGAAATACCTACGTATACACACGCATACACTATTACTGTATATATATAAGTTTGGCTTATTTTTTGCGGGGGTTACGTTCCATGAGCATCCGTGAATTGTAAAAGCTGTAAATTTGTGATGTGGTAAAAGTGCCCCAAAATGCCTATGGTGTAAACCCTAAATATGCCCCGATATATGCTCCCAAAACTATTTAATTTCATTTTAAACTCAGCTTAATACATTACCCTTAAAAAAATTTAAGGGTAACGCTGGGTTTTGATGCGGAACGCTGGACTGCAGCTGCCAGAGATACGTCACAGGGCAGCCAATCAGCAGCAAGGAGAAATAAATAACGCTCTCGCATTGGCTACTTTCAAACCTCCCACCTCTGAGTACAGCGGCATTTCACCATCCCAAGACACGCTTTATTTTATATAGCTGGTATAGCTGAATTTATGTTAATTGTTATGTTACTGTACATATATGTGTATTTATATATGCATATTTGCATATATATAGTTTTATATGAACACACACATGCTTATTTGTTTTCAATTAGTTATAAATTAGTTATATATTAGGCATGTAAATACACATAGTAATGATTTGTATGCTTCCTTTTGATATTTTGTTATTAAGATATTGCATAGACCAATATGAAATGAATGCACTGTCCTATCACTTCTGAATCACAATTTTAATGAAAAAAAATCCAAAACCGTCCTGTTTACTGTGTAATTACCTAAATACCTAAACTAAAAAGCATCAAGCAACTTCTGGTCAAATCTTATGAATGTCATTATCTATATATACATAACCATATACGGTGTAGTGTTTAGGGTGTTAGCCCTGTGATCAGGATGTCAGGGGTTTGAACCAGACTGCTAGTGGCACCTCTGAGGTACTGTTGAGCAAGGTACTGTTACTAACTGCCCGCTGCTTCACTTGGTGAATGGGTTAAATACAGAGGAATAATTTTGTGCTGTCCACATTGTGTGCTGTGGTGTGTTCACATATGACAGAATGGTTACTTTCATTCAGTGTATCACTTCGATGATCCTATTCTGAAATGTAGGGTTATGCATAAAACAATCACAAAACAAAACAATGGTGCACATTCACCTATTTTTCTAATCATTCTGGATATTCACCTGTACAGTCTGAGTTTAGCACCTGCATCAGTTTGACTTCTAGCATCTGAGTTGATCATGTTGTTCATCATAGTCCATGTAAAAAGGCCAGTTTTGTGCCTCATAATTACACATCATGCAGTATATTTTTTATATCATTTTTATTTTCTTACATTTGGAAAAAGTCAGTTATATCCATTATTGCCATGTTTCATGATGAAATTGACCAACAAAAATGGTCCACAATTATTATTGTTACAACAAAACAATGTAAGACTTACATTAAGAGTGTGTTTGTTTTCTCCTGTAATGTTTGTTCATGCAGATTTCTCTCCCATCTTTTTATTTTAGCTATTAATTTAAAGACTTTTAAAATTAACACTTACCATTAAAACTACAAATAATTCAAAAGAAAGCGATGTAGTTTGATGAAAGGAAGCAGGGAGCTGTCTGTGGTTCTGTTGCTAACCAACAACAAAAAAGGGCCCAGAAATATTCTGTAAAGTTAATTGTGAAAACTAGATTAACTCAGATTTGTGAACTCGCATAGACCTATGGTGTGTTGTGGAAATACACTTAATTTAATAATTCATTACCAAATATTTTTTATTTTTGGTTGACCTGGAAGTTAGCTTCATGTTTTCCCTCAACATTTCTGCCTCAGCAGTGGTCAAGGTATCATTTTTGATCTTGTTTATTTCTGAAAATAATATCACGTGATCAGTGTTTGGACCCGCTAGCTGCTACATGCGGACGGCCCTGTGTTTTGAATGGAATTTTCATAAACAGCTCAACATCGCCCTCATCCGGGACAGTAGCGGAGGTTCAATAACAACCAAATAAATTGCGGGTCTAATCAACTGCGTCTAATCAACTGTATTTATAGGAGAGTCTCTCAAAAGTCTCTCAAAACAGATGTCAAATAATAATAAAATGCTTCGACATTTACTAGTTTTATCAGCATTAATTAATTTAACATTAATTATTCTTGTCAACAAAAATTGTCACTGTTATTGTTACTACTACCACTACTACTCTCTAGCTAGAACAAATACCAGAGGAGGATGAAGTATTGCCATATTTCACTTTAACAATTAAAAGACTCATAACAAAAATCTGTTTTTGTGTTTAATTTTTGTTTGATAAATAATATTTATTGTGATTGACTCTCCCTCAAAACGCAGTTCAGATTTAAAAATGTAAGGGTAAAGCCTCTGAATCTTTAAGAGTAGATATAGCTGCGATATGTACTTCTACTTTAAGTCATATACACCTATATATATATACTTTCAAATACATGTGAATTATAGTGTCCAAAGTCAGGCCTGAACAAGCCTCTTCTCTAAAAACCAAGAGAAATTCCAATACATTAATAAGCCAAACAAGCAACAAACAGGTTCGACACTGTTCATGCTTTTATAGTCAAACAATGAAGCCATGAACTCGTCTCTGGTGTTGCTGTGACACCACAAATGTAAGATAATTTCAAATACAATTCTATATAATACAATCATTTTTCCTGTTCATAAGGAGTATGCAGCACAATTACTGAGATAATTTTTTTGTGGACTGAGTAGGTCCTAAGTAATGCCATAGTAGTAGGAACAGTAGTAGTAGGAGTAATAATAATAATAACAACAATAATAATAATAACAACAACAGCAGCAAGAACAGTAAAAAGGGGACTTGTGATTGGCTAAGCAGTGTAACAACTACAATAACAACAAGTTTAAAATGATCATTCTGTAATACATGAACACCACAGCACACAGTATGAACAGCATGAAATGTTTCCTCTGCATTTAACCCATTCACCAAGTGAATACTGTGTGGGGATGGTACTTTGCTTGAGGGATCCACAGAGGTGCAACTAGCAGTCTTGGGATTCAAACCCATGACCTTCTGCTCATAAGGTGAGTGCCCTAACCACTAGGCCACCAGCTGCCCCTATTTTAAATTTATTAGAAAACTGATAGTAACAATGACAATGATAGTCTTTTGATGAAAGATAATAAAGGTAATTCTCCCATGAGTACTAATTTGAAAGCTGAATTAAGTTCTAATACTGAATGTTCCTGCTCTGAGAGGCCGTGTTTGTTGTGTTCAGGGTTCAAGTCCTGTTGCTGGTCGTGCTGTCGCTGTGCTAATTTTGTCCACAAGAGGGCAGCACAAGCCAACTGTTCCAGCAATGGAGCCAAGCGGAAGATTCTTCACATACAGAACTTACGAAAGGCCTTTAAATAAAGGTTTTATTTAATGCATTTATTTCTTGCTAAGTGACCAGTGTTTTTACCTCTGATGCTGATCGTGGTAAAATAATGAGAGATTTATCTTTGGGCCCTTTTTAGTATTTTAGTATGTGCTGCCACAGCTAAAACAGAATATTCATAACGACTTTATGTTATACCTTTCTGTGAAGGAGCTTTTAGAGGCAGTGAACTCTTTGGACGTCTGGTTCACAGTTATAATTCTCAGGTGTTTTAGAACACAATTCATATCAAACCACTCTGAATGATTTTGTTAAATCTAAGCGATTTTATTATAAATTTCCATTAAATGTGTGTTGATACTCATGCTGGGACCTGACTACTAGTACAACTATTACTATCACCACCATCAATAATAATAATAATAATAATAATAACAATAATAATAATAATAATAATAATAATAATAATAATAATAAGCTTTGTAAGCATTATCAATGGTAGGTTTACTTTAGCTACTTATTCTTTCAGAGCACTCATTAAATAGTTTAAGGCCATGTGACAGTTTATAATGGTGTTTATATCTTATTGTATATATTTTATGTATAATTAAATAAACATGTATATACATTATACATTATTATAATTTTACAGTACTGTGCAAAAGTCTTGAGTCATCCTCCATTTCTTTTGAGTTTGCTTTTTTCAAAGACATGGTTCCTAGATTTTGGTGCCTAGGAGTTCCAACCACTCAGCATTCAGCACCACCAGTATACTGATCACCACCTGATCATCTGGAATGATCTGGACCTGTTTCTTCACTGGTTCAGACTTTAAGTTGGATTGTGTGGCTTAACAAACCAAAAAAAAAATCAATTTTGAAAGTCCTACAGGAAGTTTGGAGAACTGTTTCTCAAGATTTACATTTAAAAAGTCTTTGGAAGCAAAATATGAAGAAATGAGGGGTGGCTCAAGTCTTTTGCTCAGGACTGTGTATCCATATACATTATATATAGAGTGATATATTAAATACATTGTAACTTGCATGTATATCCATCATAGCAAGATTTTGACTAGAATACTGACTAGTTCTATTAAATACCGTCATTCTACCAGCAAAAATACAAAACAAACAATCTTTTCTTTTTTCCATTTTATTCAAAACTATATTTACCATAGCCAAACCTACAGCTTCATGTACCCCATGTAGGTTTTGAACCACATACTGCTTTTTCTCATGTGTGAATCTACGGGCAAACACCCAGCAAGATGAAAATCATCCCAATAAACACGGCGCAGAGGAGAAAATGCAGAGTCACAGTTTCCATTTGAGTGAATTAGTATACAGTCAGCACTGGATTTCACCCACTTCTCAACACATCTCTGGAGACTTCAAGTAAACATTCATTCAGAGTATCTACAATTAATCAAAGCATCTACATACAATATTCACTATTAATGTTAGCAAATGGCAGCAAAAGTAAAATCTTTCAATGTGTTTCCATCCCTGTTACCGAGATGTCCTACAGGACAACAGGGAAAATAGAGAAATCAGCACTGTGGACAATATGTATATCAAAAGGTCAACATTCGGATTCTGCCAGCATTGTAACGAAAGAAAAATACAACAGGAACCTGCTGAAGGACGGAATACACCAAATACACCAAACAAAACAAAGGCTTATAAAGCTAATCCAGTAAAAGTTCTACTATTGGCTTCAAACACAGAGGCGTTTTGTGGAGTCCATTGGAAGATGGAACTGTCCATTAATGATATGTTTGTAAATGATTTTCAGTAATTGATGGAAATTAAGAACCCAAAATCTGAAACTTAACTGTAGATGGATTAAAACAATCAGGCCTAAAGTCTGCCGTTTTGGTCAGAATCTGTCAGGACATCCCATCCCCACCAAAAGCGAAATTTTGGACAAAGACGTTGGACGTGTCCAAATCACCCAACAGGCACTTCCCTCTTGAACATGCGAGCTAATTTGTGCAGCTGTGTAAAAATATACAACCTCATTAGACATCAGATTATGACCTCTAATGAGACGGGTGCCTTCGAGGCATTTTCCATTCACTTTCTCATCCATATATGAAGCAAAACATCATCGTTTGAAATGTTCTTGGCATTTTAGCAGCCAATCTTCCTTCACCTTTCTAAACCACCTTCATTACTTTGCGTAATTTCAGCATTAACTTAAGACGCTTTGTGCCCAGTCTTGATTTAACTATAAAGTTACTGAACATTTTCCCACTGGAGATTGTATAGTGTTGACCAGATCACTGAATCAACAAACTAAACATGTAACACAAAAGGGAATGACAAAAAACAGCATGGCAGGCAATGAAAACAGAAATTACAGTCATCACACACTGATAAAAGGGACGCACTGAATTTACATGAGTCAAATATGCACATATTTTCCCTATGAATTATATAATTTCCCTATGAATCCCTATAATTGGCATAATTACTGCCAGAAGTAATTAAATGGACATTCCAGTCTATAATTAGAATTTACTGTGATATTTGTTGTTACGTAGAATTCTGTAGCAAAACATTGCATCCCTCAGCCTCACCGATTGGATAGATTTTGTGTTTTCATCAATCAGCTTTCTTAAACTACAATACCCAGAATGCATTGCATACATATTTCATACCATCTTATTTTAATAAAGAAATGCATGCTAATCAATACACATGTGATGAGCTTCCTAGCAGTAAACGTTGTCTATCCAGCTGCTACATCTTTTACATTTGCCAGAAAGCACTTAAGAATCCTCCCACCTTCAAGATACATCATCAGAAGGGGGTTTAAAATCTTAAATCTGGAAAATCTCACTCTGAAGACTATTGTGCAACTGCTATAGGAGGTAAGAAGGCATATTTACAACAGATGCAACAACAGATTCAACTACAACACAAAACTGTGCTGATGTAATATATTTTATATTATGTTTAGTGTATAGAAATAATTCATGTGGAAATGACGTGCACATTTCAATCAAATAAATACAATGCATCATTTTTTTCAGTGAATAAGCTCATATAACCCACCTACCCACTCACACATGCACACACACACACACACATATACAAACACACACACACACACACTCACACACACAGAAAATCCCTGCTTGGGCGTGAACTACGAGAGGACTGGGAGTCACTACATCTTGGTTTCACTGTCTGGAGGTTTCTCGTTCTCGTAATCATTCTCTTGAGGGATCATCTGGTAAGGCTTCTTCACTTCGTTCTCCTCTACGACAGAGTTTCCCATCTCCACATCACCGCTCTGCAGCTCGTCCTTCGACAGGAACTCTATGATGCCAGCTCCTATTGAATCTCCCAGCACATTGGTTGTAGTGCGCAGTCGGTCACTGCAAGAACAGAAGAGAGGAAGATATATTCGTATATTAAATGTTTTTCATGACATTTACTCAGTGTGCTCACAGTTACACATGCATCCTCACCGTTATTAGAGACACTCAGAATGCAAGAACCATGGGCATATATAAGATAAGATCAGATAACCAGACATACCTTTATTAGTCCCACAGGTGGACAATACAAAAGCAAATTGGTAGAAGTATAATAACCAACAGAATAAAACAGTGTAATATAAAACAGTACACTGTACAAAAAATATATGAAAACAAATATATATGTTTGTGTATGTATATGAAAAAGATCTTTCAGTCCCTAGTAGCAGCAGACATTAACACAGTTATATTGGACTAGATATTTGCACGTGAAAGAACCACTGCACTTATCAGTTCTTGGTGTGTGTATGTGTGTGTTTGCTTGTGTGATCAATATGATGTGTATGGTGTACTATAAGAGTTAGCCTTAATCTAGTGGTCAGTTTCTGGTCTGGTTGGTTATGCTTAGATATTGAACCACTATTGAACCAACCAACAGTGACACTGACAAGCACCACTGTGCCTGATACACTCTTACCAGCACCACACACTCTACAATGCTACCTTACTGTCAACGTTGCTGCTGTACTGAGAATGGCCACCTAAATCACAAATGGATTGTAAATGTGGTATATATGCACAGTGTTGTGCACGAATGCGTATTTTTTCGTGAACGCTGAACTGAACGAGTCGGTTTATAAATTATGAACCTAGCAGTGAGTGACGTTTACTCTCGCGAGACTGAACGCAATTCACGTTGGGAAGTTCGGCTCTTTTCAGAGAGCGGGCTCTTGTGGCACGGCTCCCAAAGTAGAGCTGGATATTTCGGCTCCCAAACGGCTCTTAGTTTATTCTCATCTGTAGCCTCATATTTTAGCCCAACTTGGCAAATATGAACGCTTTGTGTGTTGATAAAAAGTGGGGTTCGGCTCTCGAAGGGAGTTGGCTCTTCTGATTCACGACAACGAATCGACTCTTAGTAGCAAGTGGTGCTGCAAGTCCGGACGCCTCGGCAGAAATACACAGGGTAAATAAGCTTATAAAAGGAGGATATTTAGTACAGCT
>JBBPCY010000035.1:14819109-14849334 GCA_037974405.1 Brachyalestes nurse
GAGAGAGAGAGAGAGAGAGAGAGAGAGAGAGAGAGAGAGAGAGAGAGAGAGAGAGAGAGAGTGAGAGAGAGAGAGAGAGAGAGACACACACTTTGGCCTGGCATGCTGCCCAGCACTTGTCACGTCAGAGCAAACCCGAACGCAAGAGCGGCAAAGAAAGGGGAAACTACTTCAAACCAACAAAATATTTTAATTGATCCCTTCCGTCCTGCAAGCTCCACCATGTCCCCTGCAGTCTAGCACGCTAAACTCAACCTACCCCATTCACTCATTCCTCACCTTTACTCACGCACTCACAGTGCTGGACAGTATTGAAAATTCAATATCACAGCACTCCCCAAATACATCACAGTGTCACAGTACCAGAGGATGTTTGTGCTAATAAAGTCCACGTACCTTTCCTGCGGCCTGACTGACTGCTGTGCCCATTTACTCTTCTACTGTAAATGCTAACACAGAAAACTGCCATCCATAGACATATACTATCTAGGTTTGTGTGTTTGAAATGTAGAATCCATTACAGTCAAAGGAAAACCCAGTACTGCATTAACATTTAACTAAAGTGGTGGTGCATGACGGGAATCAGCAGATTTTTGCTTCAAACACACAAGCTACTACTTCTACTTGTCTGTGTTGCAATCTTCTTACATAAGAAGAGCTCCCACAATAATTGTAATAAAATGTATGTTCTCTGTGAATCTACTGAGTGATTACTCTGCAATTTGAGTAATAAACAAGTAATCCACAGGTTAGTATAAAGCCATGTTTTGCAGTCTAAACAATGTCCACAAGGGAGAGCTCTAAACAGTAATAGTAATAATAATAATATTAATAATAATAAAACAGGCTATAAAAAAAAGAGACCCATACCAACATTTTAGTTTAATTTCATGCACATGAATTATAATGTAATGCATGGTACCACCAATCAATTATTAATATTAAAAATAGATTATTTGTTTACTAATACAAATCAATAGTAAATGCCTATGCATAAATAGTGTAAGCCAGGTAAGTGCATTTGCGCCACATGTGAATGCTGTTACTAAATGTACACAAAAATCTGGTAGGTTACATGAGTCATTGTGCCTCTTCACTTACACATTAAAAAAGGCTAGTTTAGCCCATTTAAAAGAAAATAGACCATTTATATTTCAACTGCTACAAGGTAGTAGAAACTGTCATTACACAGATGTAGACAATGTATCGCCCACCACTGCCAGTTCTCTCTCTCTCTCTCTCTCACACTCCAAGATGAAAGGTGTGTATGACCACAAGCGGTCACACTTATCTTTGCAGACTGAGGCAATTAGTGAAAATTGAAATCCAGACGACCTTTCAATGTAACAGCATGCACTGAGTAATGCACACACCTCTCAGAAATGGGAACAGCTTCACACTGCACGCTTCTTTAGTTCATGAATTGCAAGGGCACACAATTTACACTCCCAACAAGATCAACGGCACATGTTCTGAATTTAACACAAATACTGAGCATACTCTGACACGTTAAGACTTCCAGACTTCATCCATCCATCCATCCCTCCTGAAACACTGGAGCTACTGTGCTGAGAAATGAACTGATGAACTGATGCTTCACCTCCAGCGCTGTGCATTAAATCACTGGCATTCAACTACAACTGTGCAAAAGTGAAATGAACCCACCAACCCACACACACACACACACACACACACACAGACACACACACATCACAACATCGCCTACTTATTCACAGCATCCAAACGAAGCAGCCCAAAAGAAACAGCTTTGTTTCGCAGCCCATTTAGAAAGAAAATGAGAAAAGGAGAGATTCTTTACCTCTTTTTGGCTTCGGGAAACTTTCGTGCAGGTGAAACACCACTTTCTCCACGAAGTGCTGGATGTTGCTGTGCTCGGGTCCGCGGACAAACACCATCCAGTCGTGGGTGAAGCCCTCCGCCGTGGGCTTCCTGCGCACCTGGGCGCGGTGGCCGAGCTCCAGCTTCACCTGAACAGCGCCCTGGAGCAGACACGGGATCAGACCACTCAACTGGTGCACACTGCTCTCCTGCAGCCCAGCCACGCAAACACGTTGCCCCTCATTCCGGCACGAACGGGGGGCTAAAGGGACTCTTTTAGGCTTAAAAAATGTGTCCCATCTCACTTTTTCCATTCTTCCCACCTTTCTAACCCCAAAATACAAGCGCAGTGCCATGCGACGGAGCTGCTGCGAGCCCTATAAAGATATACAGCGATTGTTTTCTTTTAATTAAAATTGATTTAAATGCAACCCGTCGGTGCAGCCACGTAACGTGCGAAAAAGCTCCAACTTTAATGCACGGTGGGTCTGGGAGAGGGTCTGGAAACAGCGTGCGTTTTAGCGCACGAGTCCTCTTTTCTCTTCTTTAGCGAGAGAGAGAGGGATAGGGAGAGACAGAGAGAGAGAGAGAGAAGAAAAGCAGCGCAGAGTGAAAGAGACGCAAACGTGTGCGGGCGCCTCGAGCGAGGGGGAAAGCCGTACTCACCGAAGCGGCCATCCTGGAGGCCCCGGGGAAGAAGGCTATTTCATGGAGAGCGCGAGAGAGCCGGGCAGAGCGGACGCGCGGGGCCGATGGCGGACATGGTCTCTTAATTGAGCTCGAGCCGAGTTTCAAAGCCTGAAGAGCGCTGCGGCGCGCATGCGCAGTGGGGCGAGGCGCATGCACGCGCGCGCACGGTGCGCCGCAGAGCGCGAGCCAATGAGAAGCGGCCAGAGCGCGCGGGCTGGACTTTAACCCAAAACCCTCCAGAGCACTGAGATCAGTCCTCACACCTTCTTCAGGAAAACAAACACATGTATATATAGTATTTTTTTTTCAAAGTATTGCTGAAAAATCCCGTTTACAATAGCATGAGTTCCGTGCAAGTTTAAACTGGTTTATGCTGCTCCAGTGCTGGTTTAGCCGGTAGTTTAACCTGGTCACGTTTAGTCATTTGACACTGTTGCTCACACCTCTCACTCTAGAGCTTCAGCCGTTTTTTCCATGCCAATCATCCCAAATACAGCAGAAAAGCACCTAAGAAAACTCAGTTATGCAGTGTACTAAACAGTTCCTCTCCATTTTGTTGGTATTATTTTTTTCCTTCAGCATATATTTCATTGAAGAGCCAGTCGTCTTACATGAAGACACTTTCAGGCTACTCTGCTCACCTCTGTCTTGCAGGAACACAGCCATGTGAACCAGCATAATGACTGGGAACATCTGACAAAATTAACTGGAATGAACATGGAATGAAAGTTATTTGGATGGACCAAGTGAACTTGCCTACACATTCCTAACCTTTCAGTATGAACTGTGGTGTTTTATCCATGCACATTCATTGGATTATCACTGGCAATCTTTCAGTTGCAGCAGTTCGGTTGTGCATTTGAATAGCGACACCTCAGGCTGCTTACTCTGCCTTTCATTTTCAGTTCTTTAGGCGGTGCCTGCCATGTAGACCAAACATGCCCATACTTTGAGTACTTATAACACTAAGGTCACCCAAGGATGCTGTATAATAAAGCCAGGGCTGGACTGGCCATCTGGCGTACCGGGCAGTGCCCGGTAGGCCGAAGGAACGCTATCGATAGCGGCGATGGTACATTTGGCCAGCGCGATGGTAAAATTGGGCCGGTCAGACCGGCGCGGAATCCCCCCTCTCCCACCCAACGGGAACGACAAGCTGGTGGGCCGGTCTCGGCTCAAAATGCCCGCGCCGATTTTTTGTGCCAGTCCAGCCCTGCTGTATATGCATACGTACCCATTCTGTGTATCTCCAGCAACTATATGCAGCAGTGATAACTCACACTTTCTTTTCAGTTTATCCATCCCAGTTTAGGAGCTAAGATTTTTTTTTCCAACATCCAATTAGCTGTGTAATTTATGGTAAGGGGATTTTATCTGGAATGACTAATTTGGCCAACCTAATTACGTTTCTATGTTAAAACCAATTGAAACGACATGAAATTTGCCGGAACAAAATAGAGCAAGACCCATGAGCTTACGTAAGTGTGTCACTAGGGTTGGATATAGAAACAAAATCCAATATAAGACAGAAGAAGTAATGGAGGAAAAAAGTGTCAAAGGAAACTGAATTTATCAAATATATTGTTATTGATTCAGGTAAGGTCCAAAACAATAACGTATCTAACAGGCTAAGAGGGGTTGAGATGTGAAAGGAGGAAGATGTGGACTCACAGGAACCAATCGACTGCGATGATGAGGGTGATATCATCAGTGGGGAGTCCTACAGAGGTCAGCACGATCACCATGGTGACCAGACCAGCCTGGGGGATTCCAGCTGCTCCGATACTGGCAGCCGTGGCCGTAATGCTGCAGCATGGAAAGGAGAAGCACTGTTTTATTCACATTTCCGGGGATGACAATATTATAAGGTTACATCACAGCTTCATAAGCCTTTAATAAAAACTTACACAAACCGGCTACATCCAACTTGCGCCAGTTTTCAATTCAATTCAATTCAATTTTATTTATATAGCGCTTTTAACAATGGTCATTGTCACAAAGCTGCTTCACAAATGAGAGAAAGTTGTGTATGAGTGTGTGTGAAAAGTCTCTGATGAGCAAGCCAAGGTGACGGCGACAGTGGCAAGGAAAAAGGCTGCTAAATAAACATTGATCATTCTGACGTACCCCAAATATATCAACGTAACAAAGATACTGGTAATGTTTTACTATAGGGCAGCTTTCGTAATTCCTTTCATGACAGACTTGATGCATGAATTGGACACTTGATGGAATAAGCCTGTATAAAGGTTCATGTATCTTTACGAAAGGCTTATGTAGGAGTCATATCATCTTACGAATGCTGTCTATTGGATGTATAGTACTGTGCAAAAGTCTCAGGCTGCTGTGTAAACTGTTTAGTACCATTTGTCTGAGGGAATTTCTGCCAGCAAATACACAAGTTAACATAAGAAT
The DNA here is from genome assembly GCA_037974405.1 of Brachyalestes nurse. Classification (NCBI taxonomy): domain Eukaryota; kingdom Metazoa; phylum Chordata; class Actinopteri; order Characiformes; family Alestidae; genus Brachyalestes; species Brachyalestes nurse. The sequence continues at coordinate 14,824,054 of JBBPCY010000035.1, forward strand.
AAATGCAAACAAACAAGAAAGCATTAAATAATATCAGGATTTGTTTTGTTTGAAGTTTTGTGAGCTGGTTAGAAGAACACAGGTTCAGTTCCAGATTTCACCTCGGACCTTTGCTCAGATTTATAAAACTCCATCAGGAGCTCCTTATTTAATCTAATCGCATCGAGTGAGTTGAACCAGTTATTTGTTGTTGTTTAATGAGAACTTATATGCAACACTGGAGGGGTCTTGGAATGATTAAGCAAACACACAGACATTGTATTACTATTATTTGTATACATTCTAACACTAGTTTTAAGATAAGATGAACCTTCATTAGTTCCAGAAGTAGGGAATTTGCAGTGTCACAAGTGTCATATTTGATCAGTTAAACAGATTTTAAATAGTTAAAACGTTTCTCAAGCGTCTAAGACTTTTGCATGGTACTGTACAACTGAGTGAGCAATGTCTAGCTTTCTTCAACCAGGATGATTTTTAATGTTTATGGAGTCACTTCGAGATAAAGGCCGTGTACATTAAAGGCACTGAGTGGATACCATAGTAATAATACATTATTCCCACCTAATAGTTATGATCTGCCCGAAGTTCATGTCCATGTTGTTAACCTGGGCAATAAAAATAGCTGCCAGAGCCTCGTACAGCGCTGTTCCATCCATGTTGATGGTGGCACCCACTGGCAATACAAACCGGGTCACTCGTTTATCAACTTTGTTGTTCTCCTCTAAGCACTTGAATGTGATGGGCAGAGTGGCTGAACTGGAAAAGGCGAAGGAAGACAAGCAGTGGTGAGAGTTTTTAAAACATGACCCTTTTCAGAAATCTCATATGAGAAGCTGCTCTCGGGGCTCACCTTGACGACGTGCCCAGGGCTGTGATGAGGGCCTGCAGTAAGCCAGTGATGAAGATAAAGGGGTTCTTCCGTGTGATTACGAAGTAGAGGGTGGGCAGAATGACCATGCCGTGGATGAGGAGGCCTATGATGACCGTCACAGTGTACATGCCTAGCTGCCCTCCCATTTCAGTGATGTCATCCATCTCCACAATTTTACCAGCGATCAAGAAGAGGATACCAACTGGTGCATACCTTCAAGAGGAATGAGGTGAATAATCAATGAAAAAGATAATCTCACTTTAAATGGAGATCAGAAGGTACAACTAAACATTAGTTGTCAGAAACTGACATTATTTTCCTGTTTTAGAAGAGAAACAATTTGGTCCTTTGATTAGGTTCCCAATTCCAAAAAGAAATTACTGCTTATTTTTGTGCTTTGTCTCACCAAGCCCATCTGATTCAATTAATTATTTCAGTACCTCTTTAAAATAAGACTGTAGCATGTTAAAAAATACCAAATAGCTGATTGACAGTTTCACATTCTGCCTGAGAAAAGGACAAGATAAGCTCAGCGTCAAGCAAGATCTGGAATATTGCCAAATTGTGAGGCTGCATCGATGTTTGAAAACTGTTAAAACACGTTTATAATTCTATAGCCTAGTGGTTAGGGTGTTTGCCCTCAATCAGAAAATCGTGGGTTTGATTCCCAAGACTGCTAAGCACCTCTGAAGTACCCTGAGTAAGGTACCTTCCCCACACACTGCTGCCCGCTGCTTCATTTGGTGAATGGCTTAAACACAGAGGAAGAATTTTGTGCTGTTCACACTGTGTGCTGTGGTGTGTTCTCGTATGACAGAATGGTCACTTTCATGTATAGTCTTAGTGTAAAGTGTTACCATTAATTCAGGGTTTCTAAACCCTGGTCCTGCACATTTTTGTGTTTTCCATAACACACCCATTTCAGCTCAGTTAGGGGGTGTTTATGAGATGTTTAGTTGTATCAAGTGTTGGAAGCAGTGAGAACACTCATCCTGCAAGGCAATGTTGTGAAACACTGCTTTAACTTCCAAACAAGCTCCTCATTCACTCAGACAGGACTGTGTAGTAGTGAACACACAAAAATATGCAGAGCATGGTTTCGCCAGGACTGGGATTAGAAAGACCTGGATTAGATTAATGAATGAATGTAAAACAGACTTCTCCATGATTCAAAGAAATAGCACAAAATGTACAATCGGGCTGCTTAAATTCAGTTTGTGTTGCAGCTGAACCCTCAGGAAAATTAAGATAGTCAAAACTCCCAACATTTCTCGTTGACCAGAAAGGGCAGTTTTAGGCCTTTTCAATGCAATTTGCAATCTACAAAAGACCTGCCCACTTCCATTCTACAGTGATTTTACGCATTATAACACTCACCACATGATGATAGCGACCAAGCGCATGATGGCCTCATTGAGGGAGTCGAAGAAGTCCCTGAGGGCTTGGCCTTCCTCTTTCATATTTCCAATGATTAGGCCGAAGCACATGGAGAACACCACCAGTCCCAGGGCGTTGACACCATTGGTGGTGCCAGAGATAGGGATAATCTCTTCACGGGTGATCTCTTGAGTGGCATTGGTCAAGTTAAAAATACTGTCGTTTACTGTGATCTTGACATTAATTATCCTTTTGCCATACTGTGTCTTGAACTAAACGAATAGAGCAAAAAGATGCAAAATTAGAAAAGTGGAAAGAGTAACTCAAAAAGTAACTTCTAGGGCATCCCTGGGATTATTCACATTGTTGACGAAATGGTTTCCATACGGGAATCTAAGGCTTTAATTTACACACACTGATGGTTACTATTCCCTTGTTCCCCAAACTTATTTCCAGCTTGGGTAAATCTCCATAACCATGAAAGAGACAATATTCTTCATTAACGTTTGTGAAGTGCATGTTCTCAGATCCAGCTGGCTCTGATATTTCCCGGGGGAGAATGTCCGGACCACAGTGTCTGTCCCCACTGTCAGTGTCTTCCATGGCATTGTGTGGCCACAGCAGTCTCCCTTTTCTTGGTTTCCGTACCCAACCCCCAATAACATCTAACCATGGTGCCGCCGCTGCCCTGCCAAAGCTCTACCCGAACAAGTCCAAAGCTCAGCTGTGTCCTCTTAAACTTACAACCCAAACCATCAAGCTGCTACATGGTTCACACACCTCCCCACTCAACATCTCAGCTTAACCATTTTGCTGCCACGTGAAACATGATGATACTTTGTCACTGGCGTTTATAGATTACTGTATGCTAAGCCAAGGCTTCCACACAAGCAGTGCGTATCCAAGGGTGATAATGTATTCTTTGGCAAGCTCTTTGTGTGGCTTCTGAAAGGCCAGAAAGCATTCCCTCATTAAATCTGATGAGAAACTGGTTTCCTGCTCAACGGGGAACCAAAGCACAAAGAAAAACTGTTTTTGGAGAATAATACAGAGTGACTTCCCCCAAACACTGTTCCCTGACCAGACTAAAGTGTTGGATTAAAATGTATTAGAATATTTATTTATGGAATAAATATTATGTCTGAGAAGGCAGGGAAACACTACAAGCACTCTTCAGAGAAGATCAGCCATCTCAGGAAATTACAGCAAACCTCTACTCCGTATACATACCTGCTGTGTGCAAGCCTGAACCAGGTTGGGAGGAAACATGTTCCTAAATAAGAAAGACCACAAAGACTCCATTAGGTACAGATGTCAAATCATAGCCAAAAACTTATGCTCCACCAAGACCCAGTATTTCATGCAGTACCTGATCAGGTCCAGGAAGGCATCAGCCGGACTGACTTGCTCAATCTTCTGCTGCTGGGTGAACTCGTCCTTGGAGCCTTTGCCTGGGTGGATGATGAGGACCATAATAATGCCGATGAACACGGCGATGAATGTCGTGGTCATGTAATAAATCACGGCCCGCATGCCCATCTTCCCTGAGGCACGACTGTCAAGTGCTGCCATGCCTGGGAAACGAAAAAAAGTTTGTTTACCAATTGTTTGATAGCAACAACTAGTGACACTAACCTGCACTCATTAGAAAAGGGTTCTCCGAGTGATAGAACCATGATAAAAAGAGACGAACCTTTTACACAATGCAAAATTATACCAATTTAAGAGTTCTTGCTGGAACGTTCACATTATATTGAGGTTCTTTATACTTTAAAGAGTCTTGAAAGAAGCATCCACATCATGTAAATGTTCTAGCAAGAACCATTAAATGTGTATAATTTGCATACTCACATCTCTTTCCTCAAAGGGTGTCACAAAGTGTTCTTCAAGTGATAGAACCACATTAAAAAGTGATATGAAGATGAAGAACCTGTTACATAGTGCAAAAGTATAACAATGTAAGGGTTCTTGCTAGAACCTTTATGTTATGCTGAGCTTCTGCACACTTTAAAAAAGTTCTTCCACTCAAAGATTTTTTGGTTCTTCTAAATTATCATGCAAAAATTCTTACTGACAGAAAAGTTTTAGTTCCTATTTATGGGAAAAAAGGAAAAAGGTAAAAAGCCTTGAAGTGATAAAGCACTTTTTATAATGTGAAAGTTCTTTGAGCCTTTTAAATAAATGTTCAAGACATAATTCTTCTCAAGGAACTAACGGTATAACCACATGTGGCACCTTGTTTAACATAATGCATCAAAGAGTGAATGTGAAAGGCGATGTAATGTTCAATGCATAGCTATAAGGGTTACAGGGAGCATAGATGGCAGAACCTCCATGGAATACAATACTGGCTGCTCTCATGCTGGTAGAGTTCATGGATGGTTTGGAGTATTTGGAAGAACCCAGCTGTGAGAAATGTAAGCTGAGCTCACTTCACACTCTGCATAATTGAGATGTCCAGCACGTTATACAACACTGCAAGAAATCAGCTGTAGTAGGTGTTCCCATACCATCACCAGGCTGCTTAAAAATGGGTGTCACCGGTGTGAAAACTGCGTTTTAAGGGATTCAGTGGGGGGGTCCAAAGAAGAAAGGCTATTGTAGAAAAGGACTTGACCTGACAATACTCTGGGACACAGTGAGCTTACCATTTTCAGTGCTAAGGGCTGCGGCGCTGTGTATCCACATTCACAGGCACAAAAGAGAAAGCAGCCATTGTGTAAGAGAGATGTATGTGTTCCTTTAATCCTGTTGGGGCCGTCCCATTAGAGAACCTTCTCTTTCAGCTCTCTCCGTTTTCTCTCATTCCAACAGTCCCTCTCAGCCACACCCATCTCTCTCACAGCTCTTCCTCAGGCCTCCTCTCTCTCTCTCTCTCTCTCTCTCTTTCTCTCTTTTTCTCTGTGCCTGGGCTGGGAAACTCCTCCACCTGCCCGAGGCCCAGTGGCCATGCATGCAGCTCTCTAAGCGTCTCCAAGGCAACACCAAACACAAACTCACCCCTTCAATTTGAGTGCGAGAAACTACAAAGACTGCACGAGACAAAACGTGGCCCTCTTACATCTCACCCTCTAGGCCCTTTTCAGTCCCTGCTATAATGAAGGTATTTGGTGATGGGCAAGTAAAAGTGAGGAGATGCTTTCAGCTTATGCTTCTATGCCAAATAACATTCCCAGAAAAGATGTGGTTCTACATATATAAGATACTGTCAATAGGTGCAAATACCCTGTATTGATTTATATACTGTAAAAAATGTCTAATTCTACTGCTGCTACCTCAGTCTTTGCAGTTTTTGGACACTTATCTGTTAGTGCTGCCATTACCGCACTGTATGTTGTTCTCTCCAGTAATGTATTGTGTTTCTGGAGAAATGCTGTTTGATTTCACTATGTACTGTGTATATGGCTGAAATAACAATAAACACCTATGGGACTTGACTTGACAACTGTTGAGTAAAAATGGGCAATTAAAAAGCCATAGAATATGGTTTAGCTTGGAATGACAGCAAGTAGCCAGATGGGCTGACGACTACCATTTCTGACAGCATGTATGTTGTACCATGTGTGTAAGCCTACCATCAGTTCATTAGTATACTATCTGTGACCACCGTTATATCAGTACAAACATCTAGCAAGTCTTTCCTTGGCCCCTGTGCTTCATACCAAACCCCTCAAGCAACTAGATTTATGGTGAATGGCCATGGATTGCCACATAACAATATGGCTTTGAAGGGAGAGGTGGAGGGCACTTTCTGTCCTTTATACGGGTTAAACGAAGCAGGAGGACAGAGAAAAAGGGAGGGGGGGGACCAGTCAGGAACTACATGCCACTGATTAGCTGCGAGCCCCAGGCCTAGACTCGACATGACAGCGGGCGGCTTCTCTCCACAACCTCTGCTTCATTCTTCCCTGCCACTTCTAATAGTGGCAGCACAATGAAGTCACTGTCTCTGTGCCAGAAAAGCAGAGACCAAAGAAGACACTGGGAAAAAAGGGGGCAGTGAATTTCACACGGGTTGAACATGCGCTACCTGTGCTCTCTGATAAAATCAATAAGGCTCTGTAACTACACCCAGATTTCATCTATGAAGTTTGCGAAAGGTGTTATTGATTTGTTGAGCACTATGATGGGAATGACTGCAGTCATTTTGTTAGTTTGAGGCCAGTATTTATTTCATTTAATCCTTTCCATTGGGAAAGCATGACAGATTCCTCATCTCTTAAAAATTAAACTGGCTGTTTTAGTTGCCATGTCTGTAAGATTTTGTTGGGATTATTTTTTTGGTAATAAATGACAGTTCAAAAAAGATTTTATCGCTCTCTCATATCCACCTGTGATCAGACTGGACACCAGCAAGGGCAGGACCAGCATCTGCAGCATGCGCATCAGCAGCTCTCCGGGGAAGGAAAAGTATTTCACCTCTCTGTAGGACATCCGGTACGGCCGCAATGCAAATCCCAGCATGATGCCTGAAAATGACAGAAATTTATAGAACCTCACAACTTGCATATGTTGACTTTTTGTCATTGAATTGATGGTTTGATGGTGTCTTTATATTAGTCATACCTGGCTGATGACATTTGTTTTTCATTTCTATCTGGTGCAGACTAGAGGCCTCATGTGATAGCAGTTTTTTGCCTCTAGTGGGTGCTCAGTCAGCCCTTACAGATAACAAAATGCATGGTATGGCCCCATATACAGTCTTCAGACGGGCCTCAACTGAACATATTAAAGCTCTATGCAGTTTTAATCTCACCCCTTTTAATAAAAATCCTTCACACTGAACCATTTCTAGCCATTAAATATGGCCTTTGACTCCTAAATCTGAAAGCACATTGTTTAGTAAAAGTAACTACAGTATATTAAAGCACAGAAAACGGATTGGTCCGCATTAAGTGTTACTGTAAAATACTAACACACACACCTAAGACCTCCTCAGTACAATTAAATTCAGTGCACCAGGTCAAACCACTGTGCTGTGAATGGACTGGTTTGGTCTCCATGGACTGTGGAATGTATTGATAAATATAGGGGCTGACAACACTGGGAATCACAAACTGAAATAGTGTTAACTTGTTGAGCAGTAGATACTTATATGGTTTCAGTACTAAACAAGGCTAAATATTGAGAAATGTTTGTTATCATATAAAATTAAACATTCCTGAAATGACTGGAATAATGGGCTATAAAAGTTATTGTCTTTCTTCAGCAATCCATGCTTGTTTGGTAACAGTAGCACTCTCTAAATGAAATGCATTTCTTGGTCTATTAAGTGTGTATAAAGCATGCACTTGCCAATGACGACCGCCCCGATGGTGAACAGTACAAAAGCATTCTTTCTCAGGAATGACTTCACGTCGTCCTTGGTGATGTCTTCCACTTTCTTCTTGGCCTTCAGAGAGCGCAGGTGGATCCCCTCGCGAATCCGCTGTACCTGGCTGCGCGAGCGTGGGTTCTCTCCGTTGCTTTTGGTCATGGCTGCTGTATTGGGGACGCTGGAGCTTCCTCTCGCCTCCTGGGTATGAATTAGCGGAGCCTGGCCAGACAAGGCGACTCCAAAAGCTTCCCACTCTGAGAAGGTCTGTGTGACAGATGTTAGGGCATGCTTTATTGGGGCCATTGTATCATTTAGAAACAATACGTTTGAAAGCCTGTTACGTTTAAAACAATAAGTTTGAAAGCCTATTACCAATATGTTTGAAAACCCAAATTATGTAATGGCCATTAGAAAGCATGAAATCATATTTTCTATTGGACAAAATTATGTATATTAAAAAGAGAACAAAAATATTGCCCAAATAACTGTTAAAGACTAATGATTCTCATCCAGAGTTGTCTTACAGTTCCTGAAGGTTTTAATACATAAATCAGGTGTGTTACACAAAAAAACCCTGTAAATAGTTAATAAATAACGAACAAAGAGTGTACAGAACTTTCCTAGAGAAAATCCTAAGTTTGGGATGCATCGCTGCAAACCAGTGGACTATTGGACCATGGGCAAAGTGACAAATTAAATGTCAATAAATAAGTGTGTTAGCTGTTGGCAAATTGGCTTTATTGTAAAATACTATTGTTGAAACCACAAAAAAAATCACTGCACGCCTTCATCCTTTTGGCCTGCAGGATAAATTTCCATAGCAGTTCAAACGCACCACTGCAACAGTGAAGAGAATATAAAGGCAGCGCATTCAATGAAGGCAGGCGCACAAAAACAACAGAGCTCATTAGGGCTTGTTCAGCTTGACAGCCGTTTCAAAGGCAAAAAAACATACGGCTCCTGACCCACAGGTGCGCATGTGACTTCGTAATCAGCTGTGGAAAACAATTACATGGTCCCACTATGTATATTCATTGCAATTGAATTAGCACTACAGAACTGAAGCACTCTCTTCTGTGCCAAGCATCTGGATCCTTTTCAAGGTGGAAGACAACGTATCATTTCCAGACATGACTGCACTGATTTCACTGAGTTCCTGCTGCACACAAGCAAAACAAAAGCAAAACACTATGGACTAAATTCCTGGCAATGTATTTCTAGTACATTTTACTGCTGTAAAAAAAGTGCCCACGCACAACTAAAAGTGTTTTATTCTACTTCCACATCCATGAAATCCCATAAACATGTTTAGAATTACAGCATGCTGTCCGCAAACAGCTGCATGCACGCTTAAAAACACATCACAGACTCATTAACTGACTTAAAAGTAATGTGAAACAGATCTTTACGCAGAACCAAAGTGCAGCTCTGTCACTTACCCTTCTCCACACCCTTGATCTCCTCTCTGTGCTGATGCTTGAAGACTGAGCTGGTCTTCAGAGGAGCAGCAGTAGAACTTGGCTGTGCTGCTGGTGGAGTCTGAGTGGTGCTGAGCAGTGAAGATGATGCTGCCTTCAGTGGCAAGTAAGGGGAGGAGATTCGAAGCCCATCACAAGGAGGGGCGCAAACTTGGTAAACAGTGAAGAAGCAGGGGGGCTTGCCCTTTTTTGTCATGTTGGTCTGGCTGCAAGCCAACAGTGAAAATGAATTCATGAGTGAATGACTGTTTGGTATATTAGGAAAAATGAAATCATTTGAACCCCTTTGTAGACATTGAGCCTAGGCTTGGACTGAACCTCAGTGCCAGTGATGGTTTACCATTAGAAAAGTCCATTTTCTTTAGGCTGAAGCTTAACCTGGGGCTGGGAAACTGTTCCTTACACTGTAGGCTTATTATTCAGACTTATTGTTCAATAACTACAATTAAACTAAGGTATGTAAAAGTTATGAGTGCGTAACTGAAGCATGGAGCCACAAATGCTTCAAAAAGGGAATGTGGGTGGGGCTGGTGGACTAGTGGGTCGGAAACTTGCCTCTGGACCAAGAGGTCATGAGTTCAAAACCTACCTTCAACAAACCACCACTGGGTCTCTGAGCAAGACCCTTAACCCCAAGTTGCTCCAGGGACACTGTCACCGGTAATTAGGGAATGGAAGTCGCTTTGGATAAAAGTGACTACTAAAGTTATATTCAGTAGGGTAACAAACTGTACATGATGTGAGATTCAACACAGTCCTTCTCAGAGAACAACAGCTTAGGTTTGCGTTGCATGGAAGTGGAATGTGAGAAAAGGAATAACGTCTTAATTGTCAGGAGTTAAGTGCCAAAAACAAACATTTTCTCAAATGTGGAATGCCGCCATCATCCCCTTTCCCTCATGCAGGGGCTTGGCTTGGCCAGCCAGCTGAAGGGCTTCAGATAAGGCTTCTTGATGAAGGCTCGAGAAGAGGGAGAAAAGCAAGGCCACTAAATAACCTCTCCCACACACTGAACAAATGGCACTTTCATCAGGACTGTTGAAGTTGCCCAGAGAGCTTCGGGGGTTGGGCTTTATACAGATTGTCAGCCATCTTTTGAAGACCTCCCCTGTCTTTTTACTTATATTTAGCTCACATAGTTTACTTAGCTATACATATTTCCTAAGATGTATAGCTCTAATTTGGTCGGTTACTATCCCAATGTAACTTACACCACAGGCTGATTTAAAAAAAAAAAAACCCAACACAACCCAACAGATTTATTGACATCTTGTCAAGATGCTTTGCTATGAAGCACTCTTACACTAGTATTTCCTGCTCCAGGGGGGGCTACCTTCCTGCAAACTTCACCTCCAATCTTAACTGGCCCTACAAGATCAAGACTCTTAACAACGTGGACCAAAAACACTCGAATAAGCTTACTGTTAAAATAGTACTAGGATCCCATGGGACACTGGGACGGATGAGCATTCTGGTAGAAGTGTGTACTTTCTAGATGGTTTGTGGCCAGAACAGAATACGCTGCCGTTGGCTACACACACACCAGTGCCATGACATCTTTTAACTTGCAGAGGAATTTGCTTTTGTATAATTTGCTTTGGTGTAATGTGGCATTGTTGTCAGTGCTGGAATGTCTCTGGTTTTGTCTCTCCTGCCTCACAGCCATCGTAAACAAAGCCTGCCTTTCCTCCGTAATGTGGAGCATACAGTTCCAGCTCTGGTCTCTTTCCTTCTCGCCTGCTTCTTCTGCTCAGCAGACAGAGGAGCTGTAGGAAACAAAAGGGGCTTTCACTTTCTATTCCTCTTTACAGTTCAGGGGGATCTTTTGGGGTGGACCAACAGTGTTTGCCAGGTTGAGAAGATGTAGGAAAGCATCAGGTTCCTAAGACTAACAGCATGGCGTCCTCTCCACCACAGCAATAAAGGTCTGTGTGAGGTTCTTTGCAACATGAACACCAAGAAACTTGGTGCTCTAAATATTCGCTGAATGTAACACATTAATTATGGCCTGGGCAAGCTATCCAAATAAATAAAAGTTGCAGAAATGCTATGTTTAAGAAGATTTGAACAGGCGTTTGCATACAACTATACATGACACCCCATACCTCTCCAAAAGCTGAGCATAGTGAGTTTTTTAAATGTGTCTTGGCAGTCTTCTTTTTTGTTTCTGTATGTCTCATGCGCAGTCATTTCACTGACATCCGCATGGTTTCCCATTCTTTCAGTCCTTAAGACAGCTCAGATTGTTTCCTCTCCTTTTGTGAGTTCATCAAATTAAAGCTGGCTAATGTTTCATTGTGAGCCCGACGTTAACGCAGAGCCGCCTGTCAGGTCCGCATGATTCAGGGTTTTTTTGGGGGGCCTCTGAGGGTCCTTCCAGGGCTAAAAGAGGCATCCCGGCGAGGTAAATGCTGCGGGCCGGACTGCATCAATAGTCCAGCTCCCAGCAACCATTCAGCCTATTAGCAGCTATTCTGGATTTTCACTATCCATTCAGCATGTCCGCAGGGAAGCCGCTTTGTGAACGGGGACCCTTTTCTCCAACAAAACAAGGCATTGCGCACAATAAAGCATGAGATTATCAAAACAGAGGGGAGATGAAGAAGAAATAATCCATCTGTGTCAACACGTCTCAGTAGTTTTCACTTTTCTTTGGGTACATAGCTGCCATAAAAATGAAGCTGAAAGTGAAAGTGACCACTCTGTCATACGTGAGCACACCACAGCATAAAGTATGAACAGCACGAAATTCTTCCTCTGTGTTTAACCCATTCACCAAGTGAGGTGCTTAATGGCTTTATTGGATTCAGAATGTAATGTTGTCAGTTGACACGAAATAATAGAATTATAGGCCCAATCGAAAGCATAATTCTGTGCTTTCCATGATTCATATGAACAGCTATGACAGAGTGTATAGAACTTCATCAGGTTTTTAAGAGCCTGGTTTGGGTTTAAACCAAACGTTTAGGCAAAAAGCAAATATACAAAATCTCTCCCAACTGCAGTGTAGTTCCTAAGACATCTATAATAATATGAATAATGGATAATTAAAGTCGATTACTTTGACACAACTTACTGTTGGCCCTTAATTATACATCATTTAGAAGTTTCAAAATGTGACATTTCTTCCATAGTCCATATAAAACTGCAAAAAATAAAGTATTAAAATGTTTGTGACATCACAAAAACATTCATGTATATCTCGCTCATTAACTTTTACGTTGTATGTAAGTATTTTAGCTTGGTCTGATTTTTGAATGAGACTATAATACATTAATATGTGATCATTTATCAGTTTTAAAGACACAGAAACAAAACAGACAGGTGAAGTTGGAAACTGAATCATGGCTGTCTGGTACATACAAATCATTCATACCATAAAACGACCTCAGGGGAAAAAGGGATATATAGGCTCTTTAAATTTCTTAGGATAAAAGTGCATTATTAAAACAAGCCGTCACTTTATTGGATTTCCTGCTCTGTCCAATTAGCTGGAACATGAATGTAGACTAAACCTGGGACGTCTCATTAGGGAGGTCTCCAGTACTAAGCAAATGCTTTGTTTCAGTGGGCTTGTCATAGTCAATAAGGTGACTAACCCCTTAAAAAACTCTTAAGTCGCACTCAGCCTTGCATACCTTCATTTCAACCAGCTTGTGAGAAAAAGGGCCTGCAAAAAAAGTTCCTTAGAGAGAAAGAGTATATTTAGGAATGCCCACAAAAATAGGCCAGCCGATGAGTCCTTTAAATTATAGAGAGCGTGAGAAATCTGTGAATGGAGATGTTTTATTGCTTATTATGTAGAGTTGTAACTATTATATAAACCTCCACAATCATTATTCCACAATCATGCTGTCAGTGCGACAGCAGATACAGACATGTAGGTTACATATGCACTGGTGCACTGGTGCACTTTGATTTACTTACATTTAAACAGTGACCCCAAAACAGTTCAGAATCTGGAACATTTCTTATTCATTTTACAGATCAAAAACTTTTCTTTGCATTAAATGTTACTAATTTATAAAATGTTTCCAATTTCCATGTTTAAAAGGTAAAAAAAACCCTCCAGATTTTTACCATGGCCCCCACTGTTGGAGGGAAAAATATTTAAAGAGTTATCAATTTGAAATAAACATATTCTTCAAAAGAATCATTCTTGCTATAGAAAAGGTAATGGAAAAATGATGACAACTAAGAACTTTAATATTACTAAACACAGAGCCAGTATCCTTGACCTACTTTAAATCCCTATGCACTCAGATCATTTAGAGATGCTAACAGGTGCAAGCTTGTTGATAATTACTTCAAAGTCGGGCTGGAATTATTTGGAGAGGGGTTTCTAGAGCACTTATTGTCCCAATTTCCACACGGACATTTCAGTGTGAAATACACTATCCTGCACAAGAGCTACCTCAGATGATTGTGCTTTATTCTCAATGCTCTGTTCCTCTTCTCATAACTTCTGCTTCATTACTTCTCATTGAAGCAGGACAGAAGGAATTTGCTATGCCTGTTATGATCTCCATGGCCTCCTTTAGGTCCAGATGTGAACAGAATGGTCATTTCCCTTACACAGCAACCACTCTGCTTTCTTTCTGTTTAGGATGACCTCACTCTGGCTATGAGATGTCCACTCCCCAATCTCAGTGTATTCAATGGCCAATCCCAATGCAGTTCAGAGGAGCATTGACTCTGTTAGCAGTAGCAACATTATTCTTTGTCCTGTCAAGTTTTTCAAGTGCATTTATTACAGCTTGAGAAAAGAGAAAACCGCAAACGCTTCCGGCTTTGAGTGAAAGGCTGGCTTCTGCATATGGATGAGTGGCCACGAAATGGTTAACGACAGAGAACAAAAGTGAGTTGCTTGAAGAGAACTTCTTATTTAGGGGTAATGGTTGCAGAAGCCAAACCAGTTTTGACAGCTTCCTCCAATTTTCCCCTCGTGAAACAACTCAAATTCATAGAATAAAGGCGGACTGTTTTATTTTGAAAACCTTCTTTGGCTGCTTTGTGCTTATGTAGTACATTGTCACTGTTTCGGTTTACATTTTTTACATGATTTAAAAAGGTATATGTAAACTATCACTTCTAAGATGAAAATCTACAGGTTGCACAAGTGGATTATCATCCTGAAAGGTCCTCAAGCGAATTTCTGTCAGTAGTTTTGGACAGAGCAGCATGTAACAAATGTTGGCAGTCACAAACTGTGTGTATAAGATATAAAAGTCTGAAAATAGTGATTTCGTTTAAGTATTGACTGACCAGTGTGGCAGATAGGTGCTTAAGGTACTCAAATAAGTTAAATGTGTTTTAATATTTTTCTAAATTATACAATGAAAATCTGCAATATGTCACATATAAGTTTTCATCTGTTCAAATGTCTCCACTGATACCATAAGTGGTCTTACACCTAACAGAGAAGGAAAAGTGAGAAACCCCTCGGTTAACTTGGGATTTCATATAGTTATATAGTTTTATGCAGTTATCACTTATACAGTGATCCTCATATTGACAGTTTGGTGAAAACTGTCAGTAACATTGCTTTTCAGAGTAAATTGCTTTTCAGAAGGAAAATGATACAATAAACCAACATTTTTAAAATGTTGATATATATATGAAAAGTAATTTTTTTAAATCCACTTCAGTCTAAATATATGTGATCTTTGGTCCTCTTTTAACTGTAAAGCATTTACTCACATATAATTGTTTAAAACATATAACTGTATACATTCTATATGAATCCCTAATCCCTAATCATTACAAAACATTATTTCGTGTTTTTTTTTTATCAAAGTTCTCTCATTTCAGTACACAGCTTGCATTGCTGTATCATCCAGCACTGACTGCTAGTTTAGCCACTGAACTATAAGCTAATCAGTACAACCAAGCTAGCATTAGTGTAACTTTTAACCTCAGTCATTGTATATTGTCTTTTATCAGTCATATTATTTTGTCTTTACTTGGCAAAAAATGGAGAGAGGCAATTTTGAGGCATTTTGTTCCCTAATAGTAAGAAACAATCAACCAAACCTTTGTATCTAGATAGCTAATGTTTGTTTTTGTGTGTTAGCCTGTCATTTCCTTAGGTAGAGAAAGCTGGTCTCCCCACTGTGATGATGATTTGAAAATAGTCACTACATTTGTAGGGCTGCAGTAAGAAATTTGGCTTTTTTGCAGTAACTTTAGACACCTGTACACCTGCACATACACTGTATGGACAAAAGTTTTGGGACCCTTATTTTTAGTGAAGGGCAATGCTGAAGCATCAGCAGACCAAGACATTCTGGACAACGCCATGATACTAACTTTGTGGACACAGTTTGAGGAAGAACCTTTTCTATTCCAGCAGGACTGTGTCCCAGTACACAAAGTGAGCTCCATAAAGACATGGCTGGAGGAGTTCAGTGTGGAAGAACTTGTCTGGCTCCACAGAGCCCTGACCTCAACCCCATCCAGCACCTTTGGGATGAACTGGAATGGAGATTGTGAGCCAGACCTTCTCATCCAACATCAGTGTCTGACCTCAAAAATGCTCTACAGAGTGAATGGGCACAAATTCCCACAGAAACTCCAAAATCTTATGGAAAGTCTTTTAAGAACAGTGGAAGCCATTCTAACTACAAACGGGGGACCAGCTTCGTATTAAAGTCAATGTATGTGAATGCAGTGTCATTAAATGGTCAGGGGTCCCAATACTTTTTGTCCATATCGTATATGAACAATCAAATGGAAAAAATTACATTTGGAAAAAAGTCTGACTATTTTCGCGTATTGTATTCTGCGCTTTACTAACTGTCCGGGCTGTGTCTCTCACAAGAGGCGCTACTCCGTGTCAAATGTTTTTTCAGACTGCATGGAATTAAATTCATTATGATCTGAAGGGATTTTGACAACCTAAAAAAACGCATCCTTTTAAATCATGTGTAATTTTCCTTTATTCCTTTATTTTCTGCTTGCGTGAGAGAATACTGTTTTACTTAAGGCTCACCTAGGGACAAACCCTGCAAATGAGCACAATGCTACAAATGTCATATTAGGCATCAGCTTCCTTGTAATATCCTATCAATTTGTATATGTAACCTATTAAATAAATATTAAGTAAAAGGTTCTTCACCGTCACATATCTCATGTTTTGTCACTGCTTAAAGTTGCTGTGGCACTTTTTAAAAGTGTGCAAAAAAAATAAACGGGGTAGGATACTTGCTTCTGGACCAAGTGGTCATGGGCTCGAATCCTACCCCACCACTGGGTTCCTGAGCAAGACTCTTAACCCCAAGTTGCTCCAGGGAGGCTGTTCCCTATAGTTAGGGAGTGGAAGTCGCTTTGGATTAAAAAAAAAAGCATCTGCTAGGTGCCATACATGTAAACAGTGGCACATGCAGTGCTTACTGTGCATGTTGTTCAGAATTTGACCAGCAGGGGTCAGCAACAGAGCTTGTAAACCGTTATAGATCAGAGTCAGTAAGTATTTGCATTTTTCGCAATGGCTGAGGAGTGTTGGCTGATGAAAATGTGGCTCCTGGTGATATTCTTAATCCAGCAGTGCATTTTGTTCTCTTACTGACCTCACTTAATCTGCTGTCCTTTTTAAGTCGAAGCTGTGTAAGGTGCAACATCTTAAAGCTTCTATTTGATATTCTGAAGATCAAGTGATACATGTGTTTGCGTGTGATACTGCATAGTTTGGTCTCAGTGTATGTTGGCTTTTTCCATAGGGCGGCTGCATCAGTAAGCTAGAGAACTTCATTATGGACCACTTGAAGATCATTGGTGCTGTCGGTGTGGGTATTGCCTCTGTACAGGTGAGGCTTGCAGATGTTTTTCACTGTTTTTCTTGTTCTCAGATTTGCGGTGAGGACATTCAGAATATCAAATCACATTTGTTTTATGATTTAAAAACTGTTTAACCTGTTTAACTTGCCAGTAAGCCACTATACAACATTAGAATAAATACAAGTGCAGATACAGTAAAAAAAAACTTTTATAAGAACAAATGTTTCTTTTCATGGTTAAGTTATATTTCATCAGTAACACACCTGCCCTTTATTTTTTTTAAAGCGCTGATTAAATAAACTGGGTATTTTACACACTAGAATTTTCAGATCACTTAAGATTTTTATGTGTACAATATAGTGTGAATAAGACCATCATTTCATTAACTTTTTGTAAATTCTGTTTCAGATCATCGGCATGATTTTCACATGCTGTCTATACAGGAGTTTGAAATCGGAGCCATACTGAGTAGTCAGTGGGCAGCAGAAGTTTTACAGGCCTCAAACCAAACATTACTTCAAGCTGATACAAGAAGTGTAGAGCTGAGAAATGGTGGTGAAGACATGAGGTTATACTACTGATGTCAATCCCACTTTGTGTCTGTGTTGTCTATACGTATCTTATCAAGTTGGGAACAAACATGCGTGTAATGAAGTGAATCACATCTCTTGGTGTAGAAAATGCACTTGAAATTCTTTTAATTGCCTTTAAATAACACCTTTGGCCTGAGTGGTTCTTTTACAATCGGTTTTATTTAATCTAGATATGTACCATCTACTGTAGCTCATTTGACTGCCTTTTTAAAATGTTTATTTTTAAAAATGGTTCATTTTTGTATTAAACACTAATTCCAGTTTGTTTAATATTTTGTATATGCTACCAGTTTGTTTTGTAATCTGTAATTTTTAATCCAGATTTTTTTTTAACACCCAAAGGCCCTTTTCCAGACAATTTTAATAAGTTAGTGTGGTCTACGATCAAGCCTCAGAGTCTAGACTTATTCATTTTATAGTGAAATCAAGAATGAACAACCAGCCTCTACTGTTTAATGTCTTTGATGCTATAGAGTAAGGTCAATATACCCTAATAGCTAAATTACTTTCAAAACACCATGACTGCACTGCTTTGTTTTTTACCTGTCTTTACTTCACATGTGTGATGGTAGTAATAAACACTCCCATTTTATACAATTTTTGGTATTGGTATGGAATTAAAGTTCATATAAGAGTTTAGCAAATCCACCAGGTTTTTTAACTTTTTCCCTCCAAGAGTGCTTAGTATTCTTAGAGACAGATCAGAAAAAAAATACATGCATCTACATCAGATGAATGAAAAATACATTCATTGTCACCTTGTGGGTCTTTATGGCTAATTTTTGTGTATATATTTACCATATAGGGAGGAATCGGACACCATTGCCCAATACAGAATCTGGTCTAAATCTTTCAGAGTCATCTTTGTGAGGTGAGCTAAAGACTGGTCACTTCAGCTCACCTCACAACCTGATCCTCTAGTCACCTAAACATTTGTGATTTGGACATATATCCAGAAATGTGTGAAAACATACTGTATATGCCATTCATTTTTTTACCATCCAAACACCAACTGTACATCCAAAGCAAATATTTTTTGTCTTTGTTTTTTGCCTGCTTTTAAGTATCCCTTGCCCTGTTTCGATTTGTTTTAAATGAGTCCACATTAAACATATTAAAGCTGTGATCTGGCTGGACAGAAGATTATACAGAGCTCACAGCAGAGATGAAAGCATCTCACTTTTACTTTTACCTCTGCTTGTAATTTTGGGTCTACTGAAGGTATGTGAAGAGAGTATATTTTTTTAAACACAAATCATCTGGACTAAGCTTTTTTTGCAGACAACACTATATAGATCTTACCATAATTTTACCATGATGTGGTTAAAAAGACTGCAGCGAGAATCCTTTGTTATAGCTGGGTTGGATTGCACAGAAGTGAGGCAGATTCAGGCATTTGGGTGCGGCCTATAATTAAATTCCTATTGCTGTGGAGCTCGCAACTCCTAAAAAGATGTTTGGTAGGACAGAGACTGTGAGAAGCTTAATTTTATGATGGGAGTGATAGACATGCACAACAGTATGTCTAGATTTTAATTACTAATCTTCACATTAGTTACTAGTTACAATGGACACAAATAGCAGCAAAAGAGAACTAAAACAGTTTAAGGTTACTTTATTGTCATCAGTTGCTGTGTACATGTACATAGTGAGATGAGACAATGTTTCTCCATGGACCACAGTGCAACATTACGACAGAAACAACAATAAATAGACACCACAACAATGAAACTAATTTAATGTAACAGCGTAAAATGGACGCTAAGTAAACCTTCCAGAGCGATTCGTTTTACACCATGATTTTTGCACAGGTTGCAGTTAGCAGCAATGAACATTGCTGAACGACAAATGATACGATAAATAGGCAATATAGCAATGTAACAGTTGTGAGAACTGGAGGGAAATCCAAGACAATATGATAAATAGACCGTAGTGTATTAGTAGTGTAAATAGGATGTAAATTTGAGACTGTATAATAAGACAATATAGCAGTGGGACAGTAGTGTGAATGGGATGTAAAGCTGACAATACAATAAACAGACAATATTGCAGTGTTTCAGTAGGGGATGTAAATCTGAGACGATGCAGTAAATACAGCAGTGTACAGTGAGAATGTGATTGCAATAACATTGTACACCTATGTATAATATTGCACAGAAAACAGCAGCATAGAACCACACTGACAATGTGTAACGTTTACACGACTAAGATATAAACACTATACGGTGAGTTCAAAATCACTGTACAAAATATCAGGACAAGATCAAATAAAAGGATCTGTGTCACGGATTGACCCTAAATAGATTTCCTATGGGCAATTTGAGGCCACGCATACCTGTAAGTAACCAAATGAACTGTTTAGCATCCAGCAGAGAAATAAGTTACTTGATAAACTTATCCCAGAACAGCACACCACTTCTTCAGTCTTCTTTCAAAGACGTATCCTCTTTATGTGGAGTTAAAGACCATGACTAGGTAGCTAAGGTGTTGTGGTATCTCGTTGGTGTCAAAACATTTAAAGGAAAATGCACTTCTGTTTATTCTGTACCACTTATGGCCTGCATCAAATCACTTGTGGAAACCAACAGCTTGTAGCCATCGGCTCTTTGTGGTAATGAGTTCAAAGTGTAGACTTGGTGTTTAGCAACTGATTAGAAAATTGCACAATATTGCACATGGTATTCTATTGCAGATCATAACAAGAAAATAATCCACATAGCGATTGACATAATGATAGTGATATTAATCTGGTAAGGAATTGCACAATAGCAACAAGCTTTTACACAGATTATTGTGTGGATGTGTGACAGAGAGAGGAGCAGTGTTGGGCAAGTTACTTTAAAACTGTAATGTGTTATTTATTACTTGTTACTGTCATTTCAACGTAACTCGTTACAATATTACTGTATTTAAAATGAAAGGCATTACACTACTATTGCATTACTTTTAAGTTACTCATCAAAATAACTGGAAATATGGATTTGGCTCTAAATGTAGCTCATGACGCTCAATTAAATTTTAAAAAAAAAATTTTTTATATCAATTAGCTCATTACACAGCCAGTGGAAGGTGATGTGGTATCTGACTGAGCTGGGCTTATGGTTAAAAACATGTACTATCTGACATTAGATCAGTTGCAGGTTCACTCATCTCTCTGTTCTATCTGACTACAAGAAGTGAAACATTTTGCGTGGACGTTTCTCCTCTACTGATCTCGTGGTGATTTTGGCGAATTTGTATGAATAAAAAAACACCACTTCATTCCAGGTTAAAAATACATTGTAACGCACGTTACTGACATTTGTTCCAAGTAAAATGATAAAAAAAAAATTTCTGTAATTACATTACCACGTTACAGAAAAAAGCAATACATTACAGTAATTCCTTGTTACGCATTACTCTCAGCACTGGAGAGGAGTTATAGAGTCTGATGGCTGGTAGGATTTTCTGTGGCGTTCAGTGGAGCACTTTATGCCGGCGTGTCTGTGGCTAAAAGTACTTCTTAGTTCGTCCACCACACTGTGGAGTGAGTGATCAGCACTGTCCATGATGGACTGAAGTCTGGACAGTGTTCTAATTTCAGCCACAGTTTCCATGCTGTCCCTTATATATACAGACAGTATTCTAATTTTTTACATTCCTGTTTTCGTGGGTTTTATGAGCTGGAAGCCCAAATTATGTACAAATAAACAACTGTCAACAAGTGTCACAACGCGAGCCGGCGAGCTCAGGGAGGCGGCACAAATGCAGACAGGCATACGGCTTCTTTGACTTGCTTTATTCATAATAACAGCGGAAACACGGCACGGTGGCCAGTAAACAGAAAACAAAGGCATACTTTTTCTAACGCCAAGCTCAGGGTAGGTGTGTGGAGAACGGACAACTGAAAAAACAAAAACACAGGCTTATAAAGCTAAACTGTAACTCAAAACAGGTGCAAACATAACGACCCTAAACAAACGGCCAGAAGTGAATATAAATAAATGTAACATGAATATAATTCTAATCAGTTATATTATCAAATCAGTAAAGCCATCATCAGTTCTTGTCTATGACCATCTACTTGTCTATGACTGTTTTTTAAGTGCTTTTTAGTTTTTCATGATGCTACTAGATTTGCCATTTTTCTTTTTAGGTAAATTTCTCAAATGGAGTTAAATATAAACAGTAAACTGAAACCCATAAGCCATTGTTTAAACTGTCTTTGCCAGATCCCACCCTCTCAATGAAGTGATTGTTACATTTCAAGGCTTATTTCTTGTTGCTTTAGGCTTTATCAAAATAAATAGTTAAATAAATATATACACACCAAGTTAGTTCCATAAAGATTTGTACATAGCCAGGATGGCTATTAAATGATATAGAGAAACATATCGATTACCTTCTGTAATTGTGAACTACAAAGTGCACTTATATGGTCAGGGGAGATGATAAAATGGGGTTTTTTTGAATGTACAATTGAGTCCTAAAAGTCAAAAGTCACAACAATGTCAGTGTTAGATAATTTCTGCATGTAATTTCCATGTAAGTTTTTTTTTTACTTTGCATGTATTTTAAATTTATACTTGAACTAGACTGTGAAGGTCATGAGCTCACTTGATGTGAGGTGTTTGTGAAGACTTGCAGAGCTCAGAAACCTCACAGCAGACATGATAACTCCTTATGTCACTTTTTCTCTCCTTGTTCTTTGTGGATTTGCTATAGGTATGGTTAGGGAATATATTTTTGTGAACAGTCCAAAGTCCTGGGGGGATGCTCGGAGTTATTGCAGACAACACTTTACAGATCTCTCCTCCATTACCAGTATGGAGGAAAATGAAATGGTTAAATTGGCTGCAGGACCAAGCTTCTCCGACAGCTGGATTGGACTGTACCGGGACCAGAGCAACCTAAAGATCTGGAAATGGTCTGATAAGCAACAAAGTTCTTTCCGGAGATGGAGGTCTGGTCAGCCCACTAATCTTGATCAAAAGTGTGTTCAGATACATAGTGATGGTGACTGGACCGACGACTACTGCAGTCAACTTCGTCCTTTCTTTTGTGAGAGACTCTTGATCTTGGTAAAAGAGAATAAGACATGGGAGGAAGCTTATGAGCAATGCAAGACTAATTACACTGGCCTGGCCTTCCTGGTCTCTTCTGTCCAGCTGAACTTGGCTAAAATGGAGACTGCTGCAGCCCAAACAGACAGTGTGTGGACAGGCTTGCGTTTCCTGGCTGGAGAGTGGTTCTGGGTGAACGGGGAACCACTGGGGAGCCTGGTCTCACTGCCCTCATGTCCAGCCCAGCCCTATCGCTGTGGAGCTCGCAACTCCAAGAGACGTGTCTGGGAGAACAGAGACTGTGAGGAGAAACTTAATTTCCTCTGCAACTGAAGGTAAGTGACAGATAGCGGATGAATTTCTAAAGACTCCAGAGGGTGAAATTTTAATGACAAGTCCTTTTTCCTGTCACTCGACACAGGCAGCAGCACAAATGACATACAGCTGTCCAGTGATTATGTGTTCACAAAGTTAGCTAGATAGAGTCCCTTTTCTTAGCAGACCTGCAAGTTAAAATACTGAATGACATTTAATCAAAGCTGCAACCAAAAAAAACACAAAGTAAACTGGTAATTGTGGAAAATCATCAGAATACTTTTTCATCAAGGCCTACTGGAAATGTATAACCTTCTTGTAAATAAAATAATGATCGTGATAAAGAAATATATTATAAAATGTCATGAGGAACTGAACTAGCTGGAAGCTATTCTGGTTTGGTGGCAGATTTAGAGCATTGAAGGAACCATTGTCAAATTCTCAGAATGAGTCGAGACACTTGATTTGACACAAAAAGTAAACTGTTTTTTCAGGTTTTTGTGGCTTGTTGATCTTCACCTTTGGGGTTTTTTCACATTTTAAGTAGATTCAGTATTCATAAAATTAAGTAAAAAATGCATATTATCTTGATGTTGAGTGGTGTCTTACATGCACTTGCTAGCTGATCAAATGATTCTGATTTATGTGTTTGTCATTGTTCTTGAGGCAATATTGTCTTGTAATTATTGAACTTCATTCACTAAGTTAGCCTTTAAGAAATCCTCATTGTAGACTCACCTTAAGCTAGACCAGAGTGATCTGGTCTCCTTGACCAGCATGCTCATACCTCTGGTATTTTCTGAATGTATTTCCCCAACAGACCTTAAGGGTTCTTGTAAGTGATTTTGTGTTGCAAGTGATTCTCTCGACACCAAATCTGTGCTTCATTCTAGGAACGGAGCCAGAACAGTCCTTGAGGTGCCCCGAGTCAGCCCCCAGACCACTTTATCTAAGGCACTGTCCGGCGAACATTACACTGTGAAGCTGAATGGATAAAAAGTAAATAAAAATGCACCATAGGGATGTGCTTTCTTTCTCTCTGAACAGATTCTAGACAACAAAAATTAGGATCTTTTGTAAGAAGAGAATAATGGAATTAGAATTTCTTTAAGACAGACAATCTATCCAGACGCATAAATGTTTATCCATAAGTATATTTGTTTATCTAGATGTATAGTATGTTTAGCTTCCTTCATTGAGAGTTGAATCATCCCTGTTGGTACTGAAATAGCATTGATGCTCATCTTCTGATTTAGGAAACTGAGACAAATTTTGATTTTATGCAATTAATATGCAATTAATGTTGTCAATGTTGTTACACGAAAATGTTTGTAATGAGCTGATCCTGTGCAAAATTATAAGTTTCGAATACTGTTTAAAAAAAGGTGAATAAAATTCCTGATGAACACACTGAACAAAGCAGTGCATAATAATGACTGAAAAAGCTGTATAGCATTAAGTGAATATCCAGAATACCTCTCAAGTAATTAGCCCATAGAGTGCATTTAGAGTGCAGTTAATTCATCATTTTATTAATTCCTATTTTCCTCAGGTTACTTGTCTAATTTAGAAACCTTTTGAGTCTTAAATAAATGTATAAAATATGTATATTATGTGTAATTGTCTATTATATGTAATCAACATAGTTTGAACGCTGCATAAGCAGGGGGTTGATATCAAAATATCTTATTGCTTGAACTATAAAAATTAAACCGAATTTAAACGAATACCTTGCTTAAAGCCTTTGTTTAGTTGTGAATGAAGTGGAGAGTTTTGGACAAATTCATTCTGTTATGAAGGCAATGCCAATGTACCATAGAAAAGCTAGCAAGTGACTTTGCATTTTACCTCTTAGCTTACTTTGAAAAACTGGTAATATGGCAGTACAGTAAAGTCCTTCTACTGTAGATGTTTCTATAGATTTATTGCTTGTACACATGTTAATGCAAATCAAGTCACAGTATCATAATTCTACACAAGCAGCTTTTACTCAAGCTCAACTAACTTCACTGAAATGAAGATCTCACAAATTCAAGGACACTTTAATGGATGATTAAGTTACTTAATGGTTCTAAACTTAGTTATGTGGTTCCTGAAAACATTATCTTTGTAGGACCTTTTCAATTTGGGGAGGTTTTAGTATATATATTATATGCAGTCTTATTTCAGTTCTTCCTTATAGACTGTGATTTCTGAAAATCTTTTGTCATGCAAAGACATGCAAAACACAAACACACAAAGAACACATTAAGACAGCTAGCTGAAAGACATGAGCATGAACAGACAACAAATCCGGGTTGACCTGGACTTAAATAAGGAAGTAAGATGAGTGACAGATGACCATAATCACAGATAGGGAGATACCATACTGACATGTACAGGAGAGGGTAAGCCAGAACTCAGTACTCTGATGTCCAAGATGGCTGGGGGCATTGCACACATGAGCAAGCTGGGACAGTACCCCCCCCTCCAGGACTGTCAGCCAGATGGGGACAAGAAGGCCCCAGTGAAT